>JAPFRF010000005.1:84813117-85288117 GCA_029282475.1 Phrynocephalus forsythii
CAGGCCACTGTTCATCTTATGAACCCATTTCAGACCAGGGTGACAAGAGGTTAAAGTGGACTATAAGATGGAGGACTCACAACTAGATTTCTGCAGACTGATGAAGCTGTTTGGATGAGGAGCGAAATGTTTCTACCTCTCAAGAAAAAGAAGTCCAGTTGCCATGATTCAGCTTCCAGATAAACTCACCTGGATGACTGAAAATCTTCACAGACATGTAATGAATCCAAGGAACAAATCAGGCTAGAAGCTTTTTTCCAATGTGATTTGGGTCTGGACAATTTTTATTTTGAGACTTAAACTACTCTCCCAAGGGAGAAATGGGGTAGAACTCTTCTCACTTCAGAACTCTATCACCCCTCTCAAATGTTTGAATATACCCTATTTTGAAGAGTGAAATTGCATTTGATGGGCAAGTATTACCTCTGCAAACAGAACTCAAAGTCTCACCTGTGCACAGCATATGAAAGCCATGGAAAGAGCCAATAAGAAGATGGAAGATACAACTACATCAACAGATCGCTGTGGGCCTCGCCTCTGCCAAACAATAAAAAAATTAATGAGAGCAGGGAAGATGCACAGGGATAGGAGAGGACAACAGAGACCAAGAGAAATCTGCTGCAGTACCTTACTAGCAGCAACCCACAACCCACTCCAGTACCTAACTTAGACTCACCTTCAGGTAGGAGCGAAGCGATAACCAGATCTTAATGTTTTCCACTTTCTTGAGTCTGAAGTGTGGGATTTCATACTTCCTGGCTTTCCGAGCAGAGGTAATGTGGCTAAAAAGTTTAGCAAACAAAAAACGCTGCAAAAGAACAATCAGTGCCAATCATAGCAAACTGCACACTGAGGTCCCTTGATGACCACCACTGTGATCTTATTTTACTATTACTTCTCAAAAGCCCTACACTGGTATCACTAAACAGAAATAACATATTTATGAATGGTTTCATCACACATTTCTCTGCAGTAAGAACAGCATTCCTGCAGAATATGAAATTAAAAGGTCAAGGGCAGAACCTGAAACCTGCAATTTGATGATGCCACGCCCATTCTGTGGAGCTAGGTATCACCCCAGAGTGAGGAGACGGCAGAGTATGGCATTTATGTAGCTATTCCTAACAGCCATGTAGCTCCAAGACACTCCAATCCTGTCTCATTGTTCAGACTAACCTGTTTATATGTTCTCTCAGCAACGCACATCATGAAGAAAAACATCCATGTGAGGCACAGGCGCTCCAGGAAGATGATTATTGCAAGGATAACGACAGGAGGAATTGTGGGAGCTCCACAAAAGAAATATAGAAGTTCTTTTACAGAAAGGGACCACAACTGCTCCAACGTTTTTGAGTGGAAAAGTCGATACAGGAAGGGAAGGAAGGCTAAACCAATGGTAACAATATTTCCCAGCCACTGATATCCAGCTCCTTGTTGATAAGCATTGACCTATTGATTAGGAAAGCAAGATCAAAATGGGACAGGTAAGTCTTAATTCAAAGCTCAAGGATTTTACTCAACCTCAAATCTGCACAAATTCCAATAGGAAACGTACTATAGATGAAGAAAATGTGAATTCATAAAATAAAGTAACAAAAGAAATTATATATTCACCTCAAGTCACTGAACATTTTCACATACACATTAAGGATGGCATGTGGCAAACATGGGAAAAATATTTTCCTCTAGTCTTTGGAAGACACATCCTATTATATCCTCTCAAAATAAAATGCTGGCATGCTACTCAAGGCAATCCATAATAATCACCAAAACTGTATCACCCAGCAGGCATATCAAATAGGATTTAGCCCAAAGAGTGTCGCACTCACCCTGCTCATGATGATCCCACTAATCTCCAGCACAGATATGTCCACCTTCTTGCACTCGTTCCCTTCCCAAATAAGAGCACTCACTTTGGTAGAAGCAGGGCTTGTGTTCTGCAGCCAGAACAGATGGTTCTGAAGAAGAAAATGCATCTTGGAGTCAAATTGTGGAATATCTGCTTCTATCATGAAGAGAAATACTGTAGCTTCAAACCAGCAGATTAATGATACATGGGGGGGGGAGTTAAGATTAGATCTGATCCTGTTCAGGAGGTGGGCCGTATATGAATAAGGAGAAATACTGTGATACTCTCAAGTTTTTATCCTCCCCGAGCACTTTGGCACTGTACCGCCTGAAACAAAAGACGGTTACCCTAAGCCTCTTGAGAGGTCTTGGATAAATCCATGAATTAGAAACTATCAGGAGATTATTTTTCCACAGAAATGATTACCTGTATCAGGTATGGACAGAAAACTGCTGTGGTCTTCCAGTTAACAATGGCAACAGCCAAAATAGCTCGACTTCACCTTCTATACAGCTGACATTAAGAAAGTCTGGAATAATTAGGATTGATTTTTGTGTGTGTGAAAAGACTACATCCATGCACATTTTCTATGGATCCTATTGTATGTAAATACTGTATTTAATTTTCCAACCTATATACCGTACCTCAAGAAAAAGCATATTGAAGCAACAAAAGGTGTCCTCAGTAGATACCTACTAAGTATCACTATGCCCAGAGAGGACTGACTGACTAGCTCCTCCCCTCTTCATCAGTGCTTTCTACACATGGTGGGTGAGATGTTTAATTTCTTGCAAACTGTTCAGAGTGGCCTGTGCTGCCAGATGGGCAGTATAAAAATTGAATGAATGAATGAATGAATGAGCCTACATAAATGCATTAGCTTCTCCTCTTCAGACATATCACTCTCCACATGGAGAAAATGAGGATAGAACGGGAAAGGTTAGTCGCTCCCTTCTAAGTATGCTGTTAACATGATGACTGAACAGGTTGGAAGTTACACAGAAATCACCAAGAAATGAATTTCAGGTAGAAAATCAACCACTGGAAATTTTAGTGCTTAGAGCGAGCTTTTCAATTGTTTAGTTCACAGCTATAGTTAACATACGGGAGAAAACTTTGCATGTTACAGACCTGCTGGAAAACATCCTCCTTGAGATCCCATTTGGTCCCCTTTGTATCTTTTGCTTTGGTTTCCTCGCTGTCACTGGTGTAGGAAGAGCGGCACTCGGGTCCATGAAGCAGGTCATCCCACAGCATATCCTCTGTCTCAGAGTCATGGCGAGTGCTTTCTGAATCTCTCTGGGATATGCTGCCACTCCGAGAGCCACTACTATAAAGTGGCTTGGATTCCTATAAGAAAACATCATGACTCACAACCTTGATTCCACTGAAACCAGTCACTAAGCTCTTGCTAATTTCAATGGCTATTTCTGTAAAATGGTTCCATTTAAATGGAGACTACAGAAGCAACAGAAGTCCAACCTACTCCTAACACGGGCAATATACTAGTCAAAACTGGGCTAGGTAGTTGAGGCTTCACACCTTTGTTAAGTTGCCATTGGCTCAGAAAAGGCCTGCCTATAGAACCAGGTTTTAAGTGATCTTTTAAATGAGTCTAGGGAGGGGACTAAATGAATCTCAGTCAGGTGGGTATTTCAAAGAGATGGAGCTACCGCTGAGAAGTCTCAATTTTTAGTTTTTTCCTTTTTTTTTGCCTCCCTCAGGGTTAGCAATCTTAATTGCCCGGTCTAAGAGGATATCTTCCTCAAGATATTTAGTCAAATAAATACATCACTTTTCCCTTGACTTTGAACTTGTTAGTAAACCTTCACTGCAGGTCATGCAAGTAATAATGAAAATAAATCAAATTCCCACTGGAAACTACCCCATAAAATTATTTTTCCATTGTTATTTGTCTGCTTGAAGTTACAGGTTCATTTAAACAAGGTGTCAGCATAGCAGTTGTCTTTTCAAAATTAGAATTCTTCTCATATGAGAAGTGAAACAACATGATCAGTTGCTTCCAGAATCATGCAAGACACAGCAATAATTAAGCAGACAACAATGCTGTCTCCATGGGGCTGCCCTTGGGGCTGATGAGATTCCAACTGATCCAGAACATGGCAGCCGGATTACTGAAAGGGAATAAAAGATACTAACATATACCCCCTGTTTGGGCCTTCCTGCACTGGTTACCAGTTCATTTCTGCATCAGCTTCAAGGTGTTAACTACGACATACAAAGCCTTAAATGGTTTGGAACCTCACTATCTGACAGAACATCTCCCAATGAGAAATGCTCACAAACTGCCCCTAGTCATCCCAGGCACAGTGTTTGAGGGCACTTGGCTCTGGACAACCACCTGGCACCCTCGTTGTGCTCCTTCAAATGAGCCCTAAAAACGTGGCTATTCAGGCAGGCATTTCCACAGGCTAATATGTGATCTAGTGTCTGCCAACAGTGATCTTATTCTCCCAAAATTGAATTTTATAATGGTGTGATTTAATTGTATTTGAATGTAATTGGAGTTATCTTGTTTCTATTGTTATTTTTGGTAATGTTATGTCTGTCTTGTGCACATGTTGTAAACTGCCCAGAGTAGCCTCATTGCCAGATGGGTGGTATTGAAATATAATAAAACAAATAAATAAATAATGTGTAATTTTGAATACCTCAGGAAGCACTGCTGCATCAAGTTCCGATTCAGCTATGCTGTCAGAATCTTGCATAGATTTCACAACCTCTTTGACCTGCCTCAGAACACACACACACACACAAAATAAATGGAGAACATGAAAATGTGGGGAACCTTATAAGTAATGCAGGCTGTGCCCTATATTAGATGCAGGGGATTCCTTTCCACTTCAGCCATATGCTCAACATCCCCCAACAAGGTTCAAACCTTCTTCCTAACTTTCCTATGGTGATCTTCTTCATAGGTCTGCAACATTTTAATACACTATGAATGCCCCTTTTGCCTCCTTTAAGATACTATCAGACAAAACGAAACCCAAAAAAGTTCTGTTCTTCTTCTGAAATGAAGAACTGTACTTCACACTTCTTCATTTCAGTGTTCTGAATTTGGTTGACATACAAAGTAGGATTTTACCATTATTTGCATATGCATCTGTCTCTACTGCTTAAAACCTGCCAACATTACACAGAGTATGCAGACACCCAAAACCCAAGTGATCTCCATTCAGCCTAAGCAGAGCCAAGCACAGCCTTCTTAGAAGACTCAAACCTTTTATTTTATTTTTCACTTTCTATGTACCTCATGTGAGGCCTTTGGAAATCAGGATCTTCATCTGTATATAACTTGCCAAAACAGTTATTGGATCTAGCCAATATCGATTAATCTTGCTTTAAAAGTTATTTAGGAACTTGGTATTTTAAGCTATACAATCTACCTTCCCAAAAATTAAATAAAATTGTCATTTTAATCTTTTTTTCTACTCTGTCTGAAATGCATATATGTTTTTCAAATAAATCTGTTTCATTTTTTTATTTTATTTTATGTGGAATAAGCAGTTATTGCACAATACAGGCCCAAATGCTGTTCCTTACAAATACAGTAGCACCCCCGTATCCGCAGGGGATTAGTTCCGGGCTCCCCACAGATAATGAAAACCATGGATAAGAGCATACACTCTTATCTGGGGTGTTGGTAATGATGGTGTTGGTGGGGTGCCCAGAGCGAAAGCTTTTGCCCTGGACATCCCACCACCACCTGCACCAAGCAGTGCAGCACCAATCCCCCACTTGGCCCAGCCACACCATCCCCCGTGGCTAGGCAGAGTGGCGGATCAGGTCTGCCGCGCAGGGAGTTTTGAACTTCCTGTTCAGTTTGCTGCCCAAGTGGGAATGTTGTGTTTTTTTTAAAGACCCTCTCTGCAGTCACCACCTCTGAATTCTTCTGTGGCTAGAGCTCCTTGCCCTTGGCCAGTGGGGCAGCTGCACCGAGGGCTTGCCTCTGCCAAGCAGCCCTTGGATCCCCAGCTGGGAGGCAAACCCCACATCGCTGCCGCCGCTGCCACCACCACCACCCCCCACCTCCTCCATCCGTCCAAGCTCTGCTCAGCCCACAATCATGTCTACCGCAGCTCAGAACCGGAGATCTTGGACAGATGGAGGTGGAGGTGGCAGTGGCAATGTGGGGTTTGCCTCCCTGCCAGTGAGCCAGGGGCTTATGGGCAGAGGCAAGTCCCTGGCGCAGATGTCCCGCTGGCCAAAGGCAAGGAGCACTAGCCACGGAAGGAGTCAGAGGGGGCAACCGGTGGAGCAGGAAGTTTTTAACACTTCCAGGGCAGCGGATTCCTGTAGAGCTCCCTGCCCTTGGCCGGCGGGGCAGCTGCGCTGGGGGCTTGCCTCTGCCCAGCAGCCCCTGGCTCCCAGTCACAGAGGCGAACTCCATATTGCCGTCATTGTCCGCCTCCTTCATCTGTCCGAGATCTCTGGCTCTGAGCTGCAGCAGACCAGATCGTAGGCTGGGCAGAGCTTGGACGAATGGGAGGCAGCTGGTGGTGCTGGCAGCAGCGGCAAGGCAGGGTTCGCCTCTGTGCCAGGGACCCAGAGGCTGCTGGGCAGAGGCAAACCCCTGGCACAGCCGCCCCTGCCAGCCAAGGGCAGAGAGCTCTACAGGAACCTGCATGGAAGGAGTCGGAGGTAGCGACCGGGGGGGGGGTCTGGGGGAGTTTTGAACTTTCCGCTTGCGCATCAGACCAAGCAGGAAGTTCAAAATTTCTGGGATGGCAGGCCTGATCCTCCACTCTGCCCAGCTGCAGGGCATGGTGGCTTGCTGGGGGCAAAAGGGCTGGGCTGCGAGGCCCAGCTTTCACCCCCAGCACCCCACCCCCATCCCACTGATCACCAGCCATGGGTAACTGAATCCGTGGTTGGTGAATCAGTGAATAGAGGGGTGTTACTTTAGCTGCAGAAGGCAATCAGTGCAACTTGAAATGGTTTCTCACAGACAATTAATTATTTATTTCCTTGGATTTTCAGGCAACTGCCAAGCCAACAGGCAGGCAGGTAGGCACTTGAAAATCCACATAGGGATTTGTAAGTTCCCAATCAGAAGTGACTGCAAGTTACATCATTTGCCTTCCACAGGCATAACTATGCAACAGGATTCTGGCCACTACATGCTAATTAAGAGCTGGGATGATAAATCTATATTTATATCTCTGCCCATAATTCTTACCTGTAATACTGACTGGTTTGGAGAAACATAGGCAGAACTAAGAGATGATTTCCTGATCTCAGTTTCAATCTCATTTACAACTGGAGCTCCTTCCACGCTTCTGCGTAGTAAAATTCTTTGACTCACAGAATCTGCTTCCTCCTCACTTGACAGTTCATCAGACATGCCAGAGCGTCTGTTACTAATCTGATAAAACAGCATCCAGAATTAAAGTTAGTCAACATCAAGCAGACGACTCTTCATATTCGTGCAATTTGTGCTACAGCATCCAATCTCTTTATATCAATAAAGCAGAATAAGATAAGAAAACAGACTACCTTCCAACTGTACTGAGAAGAAACATGTCACAAAATTTCAGTGTTAGAAACAATAGTAGAAGCTGTACGATCATTAGAACCCTCCCAAAAAACACTGGGGCTGAAATTGTGAGACAAATGCTTGGGCTGCTATCATGGGGACCTGTACAGTTTGCACCTTTTTTTCTTTACCAAATGTAGGGGCTAGTATGATAAAGGGTAGAGTAGGATTAGGTATTTGGGTTTCTTAAAAATATATATTATTATCTATATCCACTCTCTATTGACCACCTCTCCAATTGCCTTAATTTCAATCAATTTAGTTTTTCTTCTCTAAAAATTGTTGTAATCATCCTAAACATAAAATTAATTTTAGGTAATGCTATATCTTCATTTTACATAATACAATTCTACCAAACTAAGATGACTTCAATCTTTTGTACTTCTCCAACTTTCCTTTTATTTATTTATTTATTCTTCCCACATTTATCTTCTTTAACTTTTATTAAATAATACTTTTAACACAATAGGGTTAGGTCCTTTAGATTTAATTCAACTTAATTCAAACAGCAGTGGTGAAAGAATGAACTACCTAAAACCCCTTAGAGAAAAATTGGTATAAAAATTAATCCGTAGTCGTCGTAGTAGTAGTAGTAGTAAAATAAATAATTCTGAAAGTAATATTTCCATACCAAAGCAACTGAGGACAGCCTGACCCAAAAAAGCAAATTGGGACTTCAACTACATGAAAAACAAAGACTTTGCAGAGTTAATGACCTTCTGTGCATAGGCAAGCTGAAACTGCCTTCCTGCATATGCATTTTCTATGATTAAATACATTTCAGATAATACTAAAAAGCTCTGCTCACTGGGGTAAAACCCATTTTACAAGGCTACATCCCACACTTTCTAGACTTTTCAGATGCTAAGAGATTGAATTTGTACAGAATAGATTTGAATTTCTGTCTGTTAAATAACAGCATTAAACCTTGATCTTACCTGGCTTTTTTCTACACTTAATACCATTCCAGGCTCCTTGGACCGCTGCAAACTATGCTCAGATCTGGAAATTCTACGCTTTGTACCACTGCTATGGTCTGTTTCAGTCCCTTTATCAGCTACTCGCTTTCCCCTCTTCATCCTAAAGGTAGAAATATAAGAGATAGCATGTCCTCCCTCTCACATCAAACTTTTAAACATATTAATAGATGCCTGCTTTTTGTGTGCATGCACATGTGTGTTAAGGAACTCACTACAAAGTGTAGACGTTTCTGATGAAGAGAGAAGGGAAGAGAAAGCCAGATGCTGATATTCAGGAAATCTATTGTTACTTTAAGTTCTAATAGAATGTTGATTTTCAAAAGATGGACAATGAGAAGAGAACAAATCTCTTCCCTGAACAAAAACTCATTGTTGCACAGTGAAGGATAACATACTTCCAATTTTCACTTATTCTCCCTAAAAAGACATGGAGGAAAGGCAACAGTGACTATTTTGTATGTCAAAAGGCAATTTAGATGAGTATATCATAGCCCTAAACTAAAAAAAAAAAGGTTCAGATCCCTGCATAGCTGTGAGACATTTTGATGTCCTCGGGCCACGGATTGCAACCGCCTGACATATATCAGAGGGGTTTGATTCACATATCATTTGTGCCTCCCTGCGTCTCTTTGGTGAGGAAGTGAATCAATATGAAAATGTTATGGAACTGAAAAAGCTGTGACCTCAGCAACTCTCGATCAAAAACTCACACGGATAATTTCTTCACAAAACCAGCATATGTAGCTCAATCAGAACGCTTTTATGTCGCCCTTGCAATATGATCATTTGTAATTATACCAGAATTAACTCCTGAATAAATCAACATTACCAACCATACCCCTCCCTGTTCCTCCTGCGCAACACTGAGTCAAAGAAGTTGCTGATCCTGGATGAAATCTCCAGAGGCTCCTCTGTTCTGCTGATTTTGTCAAAGGAATAGGCAGTGCTCCCGTCGGTTCCTGCAAATTTGCGAATTTTTCTATATTAGGAAAAAAAATAAACAAATCAGAGGTTGACTGTAAATATCCCATCTCCTCTTCCTTGCAAGATCCTTGACAAATACTGCACAAGAGAGTGAGACATATCTCAAAATGCCCAGCATGACTAAGGGATCCATGCTGAAGTGCCATTTTGGATTATCATGTTACAAAAATGAAAACTCCAGCCAACACAGATGCACGGTGGTTAGAATAAAAAGTATTGAGGGACTATGTCTACCCCATCACACAATAGGCTTAATCCCCCTTTTCTTCCCACTCTCAGCCCTGACAAGGAGGCAAAGTGTAAGCAATGCTTCCAATAAGAAAACTAGAGAAAAATGCAAACCCATTGCTTCACATAGAAAATACCAACTATATGCTTCCAAGAGCTCACTTTACCAGATTTTGCCAAAAATGCAAAGACTACAAAAGCAAGACAAAGAAGATAGTCTAGCACAGCGTTTTTCAACCACTGTTCCGTGGCACACTAGTGTGCCGCGAGATGTTGCCTGGTGTGCCGTGGGAAAAATTGAAAAATTCTAAAGAAATTCAACCCAGGGCCGGCGGGCGGCCCACAGCTGGGAGGCACTATAAATAGCGTCCAAGGGCCAGCTTGGCTCCTCCCCCCCGAGGCCCGCGGCGCTGGCGTCACTTCCTCCCCAGCCGGACCTGGCCCCGCTCATTCTCTTAGTGTTTGCCCTGTGCCTGCCGCCGCCGCCACAACTCGCTCGCTTCTCTCTCCCCCCTCCTTTTTTTACCCTGGACCACCACCACCCCTTTCCTGGGAGCTACCAATCGACTGAGCCACCTGACAGCCCGCCCACCAACACGAGCCGGCCCAGGAGCCCCAGCCCAGAACAAACCACCAGGTGAGGGGAAGGGGAGGAGGGGCGCCCGGCTGCCCCACGAGCACCGCGGCAGGGCTGCGAGGAGGAGGGGATGGAGGAGGCCTCCGCCGGGCCTGGGCTGAGGAGGCGGGCAGGCGGAGGGGGCTACTGGCATGGCTGGACGGACGGACGGACGGCCTTTAGGGTCTGGGAGGGGAAGAGCCATCTCTGAGGGGCCCCGTGATGGGTTCCTTGAAGTCTTGCCCCTTTCTTTCTGTCTTGGGTCGCCCTCTTCTCTCTCTCTGTCTTTTCTTTCTTTTTTTCCCCATCTCTCTCTTTCCATTCGTACCCTTTCCCCTCTTCATAGAAACGTGCTCATTTCTAGCCTGCATATGTGTATGTCTAGCAGCCTGCCTACTGTAATTAAAACTGTAAACCGCCCAGAGACTCCTTGAAGTGGTATGGGGCGGTATACAAGCAGAACACTTTCTGCCTTCTTTCCTTCCTGCCTTCCTTCATCCTCCTCCCCTCCTGTCGCTGAACTTGCTGAAGGCATCTGCCTTGGCCACAGTGTGGAGAGCAAGATGGGCTTTTGGGTCTTATTTGTGTTCCTGGAGAGTCAGTGCCCCTTCTCAGGTCTCCACTGGACACAGAAGTCCATGCAGGGCAAAATGTCTTTAAAAAAACAACACAGGTAAGTGGGAACTGGGTGCTAGAGAGCGGGCTGCCTCAATCTGTGGCCCCTCTGTCCTGCTTCTCCCTACACCAGCAATGGCGAACCTTTTAGAGACCGAGTGCCCAAACTGCAATTCAGAACTCACTAATTTTTTCGTAAAGTGGCAATACAGCAATTTAACCTGAATACAGGTGGCTGTGAAGGGATGATGTCGGGTGCCTACAGAAAGGGCTCTGAGTGCCACCTTTAGCACTCATGCCAGAATATCAGCTTTGTGTTCAGCCAAAAAGGCCCAGGTTGCGCACTGAAAAGTATTTTATAATTTTTCATATTTCTGTTTACTTACTATTTCATAATAAAGTAATTATAAAATACTTTCTTTGTGTTTATTTGATTCCTATTCAAGAGAATTACTTTATATATAGTCAATATAGGCACAGAGTTAATTTTTTTAACATTTTCTAATGGTGGTGTGCCTCGTGATTTTTTTCATGAAACAAGTGTGCCTTTGCCCAAAAAAGGTTGAAAAACACTTGTCTAGCATATGAACTCTGGCAGGAATCTCCACCAACATTCCAGAGGGACCAGTAAGAAAACTGCAAACAAAGCTAAAATAAATACTATATTATGAGGCCACTAAGGGAAACCTTGATATGTTATGCACCCATATATTCCAGTACCTAAAATAGGGAATCTCATATAACCTAACAAAATTACTGACATTTCCTCTCACCTCCTTCGCCGGCCAGCACTGGTTCCGTCAGTTCCTGAGGGTTTTGTTAACTGAGTGGATACTATTTGACAGTGAACAGTTCCCATTAGTAGCATAAGGCACAGTGGTCCAATAATCTCACTTGCACTCACGACTGGCATCATGTAGTACAATACAATTGCTACAACTGAAAAGAAAATAGTATATCAGTTATTATTTTACTTAGGCAACCCTTTACTTAAATAATACATGTATCCTCATCAGTAGTGCTGGGCAATCATGGCAATGGATATAAGAACACAGAAGGGGATTATGTAATTTTAGCTGATGAAGCCACAGGGCATTAAACCATTCAGTATACAGATGTTGCTCTTATTTTCTATTATGTGATCACTACAGGAACAGAGGAGTATGAGGTGATTCGCATAGGCAGAAATTAAGTGACAAACTAAAATGAATATGTCAGTGTAGTCAGACATTTTTAAGGCCCAACTCTCAATACAAAATACACTGCTGACCTTGAGAATGCCTAAGCCTTACCACTTTCCTCTGTGTCACCCCTTTCATGGCACAAGACAATCCAAAATATACACAAACATAACCACCCATCTGGTGGTGATCCATCAGAGTATGTCGCTGAACCCCATCAGTCTGATTAGCCTATCTTTAAATAGCCCACATCAATTTTCACTTCAAGTGATTCAAGAATATCATCGCTCCCCACTCACCTTGCAGGAGGTAGAGCATAAGCAGCCATGTAAAAATACGCCAGGAAGTAACTTGTATCCACCAGCGGCTAAAAAATGGGAAGAACACAACCCGAACAAGGCCCTTTCTTGTAAGTGATGTCCAAGGGATTTCAGGTTTAGCTTTGGCAAATGTGGACCCTAGAAAAGATGAATACAGGTTGTCTTGTAAGAAATCATGAGAACTCTGCAACTATTTCTTCTCTAGTTTAGAAATGTGAAGGCCCAGGGGGAAAAAACAGAAAAAATGGGGGGGGGACCTGGGTTTTTTCTGTTTTTTTCCTGAAGCCTTTTTGGGGGGTTTTCCCCCCCAAAATTGGAAAAATTGAAAAAAGAAAAAGAAAAATGATTGTGGAATGTTTTATTTTAACATGATGAATAAAATATTTTAAGACAGGGTGTTCAAATATTTTCCAAATCATTACTAAAAATGCATAGTATCAAATTACAGTATTCTAATTTCTGTGCACTGCTGACAAGCAAGTCCTAGGTTACAAACTGAACTCTCCAATGCAAGAACAAAATGCATTTCTTCCTTTAGAACAATCATAGAATCATAGAGTTGGAAGAGACCACAAGGACCATCCAGTCACTCAAAGATAGCACAACAGAAATTCTGGAAGTTGAGTCATGTCTACTGGACTTCTTTTTTGAGAGATAGAAACGTTTCGCTGTTCATCCAAACAGCTTCATCGGTCCGATGTAGACATGACTCAACTTCCAGATAAACTCACCTGGATGACGGAGAATCTTCACACACAACAGAAATTCTATACATCTGAAAGTATTAGGTCTCATAACAGAATATACTTCAATTGCAAAATAAATAATTAAAAGCCAATATGTCTAGTAGAAAACTAACTTGAAATGCTTCTCCCTAAAACATGGGCTACACACATTTCTTAGTTAGTTAGTTAGTTAGTTAGTTAGTTAGTTAGTTAGTTAGTTAGGTAGCTAGGTAGGTAGGTAGGTAGGTAGGTAGGTAGTTTTCAACAAGGTTAGACAAGGTACAGAGAAGCATTCAATCATCTGAGCCCCCATCTTCAGTCTCAAGCGGTTCAGTCTAAAAAGGAGGTTGTTAGTAGTGCAATAAACAAGCACTACATGAATCTGTATTATATTACATACTCACCTATCTCATTGTTTCACAAACAGGTAAGGCAGCTCTTGATTGCCATATACCGTAATTTGGTATTTCCAACAAGCTTTTCAATCTATTATTTGGTTTATTTTGGCTACTAATTCTTGAAATTACGTATAACGATATCAATGGTGAGATCTAACAACAACACCCCTTAAGCTGAAGGTGGATGTTTTAGAAAGAAATGCTGTTGCACTGATCCAATCTAAAGGGGGTGTAGCCACAGATGTCACAAAGAAGTGATTACTTATTGTAAGAGTATAACATCTTGTAGCCTATCTTATCCCCATGTTACTCAGCATCAAAATCCAGTGCAGGAAAGAGAAATGGACCAGATTTTTCCAACCCAATCGCTCCATGGGCCAAAGGAAAAGGGGTGTGGCTACACCCGGGACATTATAACAGACACATAACCCTGCACCTAGACATTGGGAGCTCTGCTGAAATGCCTGGTGGGGCTTTTATATAAAGCAATTTGACTGGGGACTCAATTTAATTCCTCATCCTACTTCCTAATGTGAGAAGTCTTGGAAGTGACAGCTCTCAATTTTACAGAAGTACTGGCTAAAAGCAGCTGGATCACTCCTTTTCCAAGTCCATATGTTGAAATAAGGGAGTGATCCAGCCTTCTGGGTATTCAAGTTATCCCAAAGGAGAAAATAAAGGTAGAAATTCTGGACAGCAAGGCTGAGATAAGTCAAACAACTTGGTTTCAGACTCTCTGCTTCCCAAATTATAGTTAGTGACAATCCAGAGTTCCTGTTCCTTTGATCAACATAAAGCAAAAGCAAAAGCAAAGTGTTCTGCTTATATACCACCCAATACCACTTCAAGAAGTCTCTGGGCAGTTTACAGTTTAATTACAGTATACAGGCCACACATTGCCCCCCCCAGCAAGCTGGGTACTCATTTTACCAGCACTGAAAGAGATCATCGGTGGACTTAAACAGAGCAATTATCAATACTTCATCCAGCTCTTGCTTCCTCTTCTCATCCAAGCAAAATTCAGAGGTTCTGTGGAAGTTTTGAATCATTATTTGGACACATTGATGGGCTGGCAAACTGAGACTTGGTGTAAACAGGAAAGAGGTACTATCTGCTATAGCAGGGCTGCCCAACACGTTGACAGCGGGCAACTGGTAGCCCGCGGGGTGCTAAGAGGTCGCCCGCCAGGACCCTGCCCACCTCCCGATCTGGGGGCGCTCCTCCTGGTGGGGGAGAGGGCAGGCACCTCACGGGCTACGAGTCGCTCCTCCACTGCTGCTGCCAGCGCCATGGAGCTTGGGGGACAGGGGCTGAGCGGGCACTCCTCCTCCACCACCACCAGAGCTTGGTGGGTCGTGGGGGGGGATGAATGAGTGTGCTGCTGCCATGGAGCTTGTGGGGGGGGCTAGCAGGCATTCCTCTGCCGCTACTGCCAGGAGCTTGGCGGGGAGGCAAGCGGCCACAGAGCTTTGTGAGGTGGGGGTGAGTCAGTGCTCCTCCTCCTCCGCTGCTGGAGAGCTGGGGTGGGGTGTGCCGCCGCTGCAGAGCGTGGCAGGGGGCGAGTGGCCATTCCTCTGTCGACAACATCAGTGCTGGGGAGCTTGGCAGGTGGGGGCGAGCGGGCGCACCGCCGCTGCGAAGCTTGGGGGAGTGAGTGGGCATTCCTCCTCCTCCGCTGCTGGGTGGCTGGGGGGGTGAGCGGGCACGCCGCCACCACGGAGCTTGATGGGAGGGAGCTTGGAGGTGGGGGGGAGCAAGCGGGCACGCCAGTACTGCGGAGCTCGGCGGGGCAGCGAGTGGGCGTTCCTCCTCCTCCGCTGTTGGGGGGTGGGGGCAAGCGGGCGCGCTGCTGCCACGGAGCTTGGTGGGGGGGGCAAGCGGGTAGGCCACCGGCGCAGAGCTTGGTATGAGGAAGCAGCGCTCCTCCTCCTCCTCCTCTGCCGCCACCAGCCTCGCGAAGCTTGGTGGGGTGGTGGAGCAAGTGGAGCAGTCCAGAGGACTGTGTGCGTGCGTGCGCTTGCGTGCACACACTTGGAAAGGGAGCCCGCATGGACGTTCCATGAACAAAAGCAGCCCATGGGTTGTTCAAAGTTGGACAGCCCTGTGCTATAGGAACCACTAGACTGGGGTTAGACATTCAATCTCTTCCATGTGGAATTCAACTCTTGAAGGAAGAAAATACTCTTTTGATTTACTTCAAATCCAGATGTACTGCAGGATTATCAGGTATTGATTGAACCTAGGAATATTTTTCCACTGCTACAGTATGCCTTAAGTGCCAATTTTGCAAACAGCTTCTCTGGGGATGATTACACATGCTTTGGACACATCTAGACTAGACTACTGCAGTGTATTCTAGGTGGTGCTGCCTTTAACAATCAGCTTGGAATGACAGCAGTTGCAACATAAAGACATCCTAAATGTTTTTTAAAATACATTACTCTAGAATTGAGAAATGTATACTGGCTGAAAATTAATTTCTAGAACTAATTCAAAACACTAGTTATCACTATCTACAAGTCTGCAGAGTTTCGGGGCAGCCTACCTGAGAGGCCACCTGGGCCCACCTGCATCTGGCAGTCACAGAGTTTTAGCTTCGGATATTTGGTGGTGAGCTGCCTAGATGCCCTAAGCACATCCGATTTCGCCTGATTTCAGAAGCTAAGCAGAGTCGGACCTGGTTAGTACTTGGATGGGAGACCTCCAGGGAATACCAGGTGCTGTAGGCGCCTGGAGTAGAAACTGGCAAACCACTCCAGTATTCCTGCCAAGAAAACTCCATGGACTGGGGTCACGAAGAGTCGGTCACGACTGTAACAACGCAACACACATTTGGTGGTGAGGGTATGAGAGCAGGATATTTTGAAGTGCAGCCCCCACCCCCACCCCTAAGAACTTTTAGGACTTCCTTCTATAGGAAGCCTAGCTAGCCCCCAGCAGGTAGCCAGTAATTTTAAAAAATATATTGAAATCAAACTTCAAACTTGTATTCAAATCTTATTATTTCTCCTGTACTATGAGTTCATTCTTTGCTGGAACTTTTTCGTTCTTTTGATGTTTAATTGTTTCTTAATTTTGAGTCCACTTGAGGATCCAAAAAGTATGGGAGGGATTTTTGGATAAAGATTGTACTGAATATCAAACTTACTTGACAGATTCCACATGCATTTCCAAAAACAAACTTAGAACAAGATATTTTGCACATTTAACATTGGCCATCAGATACAAATGCATTTATTTGAACTGTGCTTACCTCTGATTAAATCAACATCTATCAGGTCAGGCTGTATGTGGCCTTTCTTCTTGGGTTTATTTTTGAAGCCCTACAAATGCAATCACAGAGAATAAGTACATTTTACAATAAATGTAAAAAGCTGCCTATTTGCATGGTCCTAATTTAAAGTACATGAGAAAACTGAGTGGTTAATTATTATTTATACATATCCCGGGGTTATGTGCAGTACATGTATCCATGTATGGGGAACAGTTGCTTACATTCAAGAGGTTTGAGAAAAATATTGTTTTGCAGAAAATGCCATAAGCCAGGAGTTCCGAACAGTATTCAGAAACTTCTGCTGAAAAGATTCTTCAGCCAGATTGATGGTTAGTTAAAGGTAATGGTAAAAGTTGCTCTGGCAATTAAGGCATTCCCAACCAACCATCATTCACAAGCTGTTTGCATCCTGCTCAAGAACACTGTCCTGGCATGAACAACAACCATGACATGAAACTTTGAATTTTGTCAGTGTTCACTTGATTTTGTCAGTGGTCCAATATTGCCTGCTTCTACATCTATATTTGTGTGTGTGTGTGTGTGTGTGTGTGTGTGTGTGTGTGTGTGTGAGTGAGTGAGTGTGTGTGTGTGAGAGAGAGAGAAAATACTTCTCAATTATTTTGCTGCTTTTGTTTTTCAATTTTCTAAAGTTTAACAATCTGTTAATATTTATGTTTCATAGAATATTTACTATGTTTATCTATTTCTCCCTCTACTGTTTAAACTACATTGGTGCCTGAAGGTTAAATTAAAGTTAATCTGAATCACTGATATAAACGTATAGTAAATAAGGGCCTTTTTACATGACCCCTAAGATCCGCTGGTCCCTTAAATTCGGACCAGAGATCTTGAGGGTTTGTCGCTCTCCCTGCGTTCCCACCCCCTCCGCACTTCCTTGTTCTGTCTGCGTGAGGGGAGGGAGAAAAAAAGGGAGAAAAGAATGCACTCTTACCTCGGGAGTGCCGAGTGCCGGTGGAAGTTGCTCCGACCCCCCGTCACTTCCTGGTTCCTCTTAAAGGGGCGGGAGGTAAAAAAAAAAGAAGAAGCGAGGAGAGCCCGGCACTCTCCGCATGAAAATTTTTCACTCTCCCAGAGCAGGTACTTGAAAGCTGCGCTGGGTTGCGCTTAGGTGGGCGGGGTCGCACTTAATTTTCTGTTAGCTCCGGAGCTGGTGGGGAAACATTTTTAAGCTCCGGAGCTGGGAGCCATTTGCAGCGGAGCTTAGGGGTCGTGTATAAACGCCCTAAGAATCTTTTGTTTGTTGTTTCAACTTAAATACTGTTGAATAGTGCTAAAGCACTCTGGGAAGTTAACAACATAATTATGCAAACAATACCTTGCCCCACCCTCACCCCCCAGCAAGCTGGATACTGTTTTTATTGTTGTCACAATCAGTCCCTTATTGTCACTACCAATTATCCACATTTAGACTATTTAACATTCAATATAGCACAAGTTATAACTTCTCATAACACTTTCACTTCAACATAAAGTGCCACTGATTCTTCCTGTAACCATATTCCTAACAAGCACAGACTTCCTTCCTTAACCTGAGGACATATTTGCAGAACTATCCTCTGAGTTGCAGTGAACCAGAAGCTCCATATGTACTTCATTACTCCTCACAGTAAGGAAGATTCATATTCAACATATGTGTATTTCACATGCAATCCTATTTGTTAATATACAAATTCTTTCAGCCCAGTCATGCCAGATGTGCACAAAAGGAGATCCAGATATCTTGCAAAAACAATAGCAAATTACAGTATTTTTACCTTCATCTCAGTCTGTTCTACTGACTTTTCCCATATCTGTTGATCATAGGCTCCAATCTGAAGGGGAGAAAAGTTTCTATCTATAATTTTATTTAAGAGAGTGTGTATGCCCTAGGAGAGCTAGCCTACTTCTTGTATCTTACATGGTCAAAAGTCTAGTAAGGCAAAGCATGCTGCTTATATACCACCCTATAGCACTTTAAGCACTGTCTAAGTCAGTGAAGGCAATCATTTTAGAGACCGTGTGCCCAAACTATGATTCAAAACCCACAAATTTTTCACAAAATGACAGTACAGCAATTTAACCTGAATACAGATGGCTGTGAAGGAGCGATTTCAGGTGTCCACAGAAAGGGCTCCAAGTACCACCTTTAGCACCTGTGCCATAGGTTCGCCAACACTGCTCTAAGTGGTTTACTATTTAAATATGAAGGCTACACACAGTATTAACAATACAGTACAGACAATATCAGCATTAAAGTGTCCAGTTTTGAGTCCCAATTCTTTATTCCCTTCCACAGTGCCTGTATGGGGAAGGACTAGAGAAGGTCCAGGGCCAAAACCTGACAAAGATACTTAACTAGTTATCTCCCTTCAGTCTTCTATTTAAGACTACTGACATTAAAAGGATCATTTGGGCAAAACATTATTAAATTGTCAAGTTAAAATGAGAACAATCTTTACATGTTGTAGGTAATATTGAAAGATTCATGGAAAAGATGACTGGATGACCTATAACTAAACAAAATAAATACGAAATTATAGATCATCATTTGCTATATTAATACATTGTCCGAAGCTGAGGTGAAGCGTTCTATTTTGGTCTTTATGTTTTATTTTAGGTAGCTGAAAAATGGCTTGTTGTGGTGGTTTGTTGTCTTTGTAATCAAAAGTTATGCACATGCCTCACAGTAGAGGCTAAATCATGAAAACTACTGTGAGGATCATGCCAGCCTCCTCCCTCACTTCCCCCATCACTTTGCATTCCCAATGATGGCACTTGCCATGATTCTGCTTTAACTGTTTTATTAACACTATCAATTAAACATGGAACTTCTTTAGCTTCTCCTCTGGCCACTTCAATAAGTGGTTTCACCTCAGTCCAAAAATCATTAACCTTCCCAAAGGATTATTCGGAGTCATCCAACAACTGTGCAACAGGCACCAAACATTCAGTCCCATATGGTGGGCTTCCTGAGGCTGTGGTCACAAATCCTTGTGGAACACCCATCCTATTCCTAGTTCCCAAACTCGGTGGCCCAGGTCTCTGCAAATAGGTGGGGGAAAGGGTCTCCTCCCAGGATTGTACCCATGGAAACTGGGACATGATCAGTTCTCTCGGGCTTGCCTTTCTTGTTCGAAGAAAGTGTGCTGTTCCTTTTCCATCTTTCTTTCCACTGTCTCTCCTCAATATGGGGGCATCCACCCTTTCTTGCTCCTCCACTCCCGCTCCGCAGCTTCTCATGGTTACCCATTCCCCAGTCCATGGGTCCTCTTTTACCACCTCGTACAACTCCTCCTGCTGCTGTTTTTCCTCTCCCCAACACACCGTTTCCACTTCTTTCCCCTCTTCTCCCTTCTCTGCCCCCCTTTAAATCTGCCTTTCCTGACAAAACCACCGGTTCCTCCTTTCCCACATTTTCCTCCTTTTAAAAATAGCCCCAATATTTCTGACCTGACTTCTGGCAGTGTGCCATTTTTGATAAGTTACCCCTATAGAGAGGATGGTGCAATGGTCTTCACATCCTCCTTCTCACAACTACTTACAATAATATGCTAGTGGCACAAGTGCCCACTCTGTCCACATGTGATATGTTCATAGACCTGCAGCGGATGACTGAAACCAGTAGGAAGCAAACTATGTTCAGACATTATATAAATATATGCTCCAAGTTTGTGTGTGTGTGTACATGTGTCTGTGATAATAGTAAATTGTGGATATGTAAAAAATGAGGAAATCAAATCTGCAGATATGGGGGGGAGGGTCTACTTCTGTAAGAAAAAACCCACAAAATGCTAGTTTGCAAAACAACACACTAAGTAATATAAAATATACACAAAGAGAACAGCAGCACCCCTATTGTATAATTTTTAATGACAGCAAAGAGAACAAAAATATTGCATGCATCTTATAAAGTATGCAATATAGCTGAAAAGCATGGTGAAGACTAACCTTTTTTTGGTACCAGGCAATGGCATCTTCGTCGTTTGAGGCCATTTGACATCTCAATGATCGCTTTATCTGCAGAAAAAGGAAGTCAGATCATAAACCTAGCCTAAACGAGTTAACCAGACATCGGAAATCCAGTTAGGCATCAAAATGCTGCTGGTAGTGCTGCCCCAAGTCTGGTGGAAAATATGAGTTTTAACAGGTAGTTCCTCATGCTTTTTTTCGGGGGGGGGTGACTGAGAAGCGGCTTCCTGTCCTTGAAATCAAAATTGTTATGCACCCTTCTCGTTCTCTTTTAAAACAGGAAACGAAATAAAGATGTTAATAAACGGAACTGCGCCAGCGAGAGCCCTCAACAGCGGTGGCAGAGATTCTCCCCTGCCCTCGGGGGGTCTCTTTCCAGAATTACTCCTTCCTAGCTTTTTGAGGGGCCTTAAGCACGGCCTTCGAGGGGCCCTCCTCTTCCATTCCTTTTGAATCCTCAGCCTACTCCACGACCCATCCTCCTCTTACGCCACCCTTTTGCCGTGCCCTCCTATCCCTTCCTCCCCCTTCGCCAACCCCCCTCGCCGCCCCGTGGCCTCGGTCGGAGCAAACCGCTCGCCGCCGTACCTTTCCCGCAAACTCCACAAGGCCTCAGGCCCGAGGGTGGCTGTTCAGAGCTTCTCGCTGTTTCCATGGAAACGAGGAAAGGCGGAAGGGCAGGCGAGGCTCCCCGTTCGCGGAGGGGGTTCCCGGCAGCGTCCGCCTGGACCATCCGTCGTCCAGTGGCAGGCAGCATCAGTCAAGCGCCGCAACCACCGAGCCTATCCCGCAGCTCTAAGGGAAGGGGGAGAGAGAGAGACAGCAGCAGCTGAGCGCCAAATCTACGATTCAAGGCAGGCGCCCGGAGGCGGCTCGGGCGGTGACCAGCCGTCTGGCGGGCGCGCTGGCTCTCCACCAGCAGCTTAGCCACAAGGGGTCTTTTGTTCTCGCTCCTGAAGCTGCCAAGCCACCCGTCCTGAGCGGAAGGAACTGAGGAGAAAAGCCCATGGACGGGACGAGGCTGGCTGGCTTATGGGCGCTTGCCTGGAAGTTTCGTTGGCTTTGTGACTTGCAGAAATCTCGGAACAAGCGAGGAAGCCAATGTTGCCCACGTTAACGCCCATCTGGGAACCCAGCGGTGTCTGACAAGTAACCCGAGAAACGAAAATAACTTCCTTCTCGGCGGCACCAGTTCCTGCAATGACGTGATGTTGTTCTCCGTGTACAATCCAGTACAGAACCGCTGTTGTTTGGAGAGGAGTCTCACGGAGTCCAATAGAAACAATGCATGCCCCCATCTGTGTTTGTGTTGCAAAAAGTACTTCTGAAAACAGGGCAATATGAGGCTGTGTGTTGACAGTATCTCTTGTACACGTAATTTAAGGTTCATCGGTTGCTTTGCTGATGCTTTCGTTTGTTTGGGGATTTGCTCACTGCAACAGCATTTTGGAAGAGCTTTGTTATCGTTAAAAACAGCGAGATAATGAGAAAGGATGCAGATCAAGTCTTTCACTTGCTATTTTGCCCGTCTGAGTCCCTGACAAACGCAGATGGTGCAGATTCAAGATTAGGAAAAGGAAAGAAGAGTAGTAGTGAGGGCAGCATCAAGGAGCTTACATACTCCAGCACTGAGAAGGATATCCCTGCTTCTAATATATGTAAAATAGTATTCAGGCTGTGACCTACCAAATCCTGTTCACTTCATAAAATATTAACTATTGGTAAGTTTAATACAAATTATGTACTTGACAGAAGACAAATTATTTTGGTGAAGATACCAGATTCTGTATTCAACTATGACTAAAATCCTTTGGCATAACGATGCAAATAGAGGCAAATTGCTCCAAGTTAAGAAATCAACATTATCACATGCCACGTCTTACATCTCGGTAAACAACTGAGGAAAATTTGTCTCCAAGAGTTACATTGTTTGTGCTATGCTACTATACCTAGGTAAAAGGGATGGGGAATGAGAAATGTAAAATATTTAAGCATGGGCAAGGCAGAGATTAGGTTGCATTTTCCACAACATAGATTGTATGATTTCCAGTACAACTGCCAATGCAGATTGGGATCAATGCACCTGAGAGTTGTATTCTCTCCAACATGATGGGTAGCATTAACTGAGAGCATCATTCCAAAAAAAGTCCACATATGAATAACTATAAAACTTATCTCTCAAAAGATTTGAACCCCAAATAATATCGCACTTTCCATTCTTCACATTGTTACTTCCCAATGCCGCGACCATGTTGTGGTGACCCCTTTGCCCTGCTTGGAAGAAGCCACAACCCCCTTGGGGGCCACTGCCGCAGGTGCCATATAGAACTTCCCCCTACAGGCACCCTCAGCCACTCGCAGCCTTTGGTGCCATTGACTGACATCCCCTCCAACCTATCAAGCTGTAACTCACTCTTTCTCCCCCTTCCTCCCCCTCCTCAAGACCCACCCAAGCCATTTGTGCCTTTTTCTTCACTGGCTCATAGCGACCCTTGTGAAATGGTCCTTTGACCCCCAGGTTGGGAACCACTGGTTTACATGAAGTTCAGAAATCCCCATGTTTATTTATTTATTTATTTATTTATTTACCAGATTTTTTAGCCACCCCACTACCAAGAGGTCTCTGGGCGGCTAAAATACCTGTTAAAGGTAGTCTTGGCAAACTTTATAGTGGAATATGGAACTAGCATGTTTATGGCTCTTTTAGGAGGAGATAAGGGTCAAAGAATGTATAGGTGGTACAGTTTACCCCACATTTTGAATTCACAAGGATTAATTTGTACAGAATTATAAGAATCCTTTTATTTTGTTACACATGCAGAAAGCAAACAGTTCAGTGTTGTCTTACTGGTAATCAACAATCACTGGAATTTTGAGCAAACACCAAGCCAGCTAGAACTGATCAAATGTTTGCCTTCCATATGTGTAGCAAAGAACAAGATTTCAGCCTTTAACGTCCAGTGACTTTCTTGATCTATTTCCACCCTGCCCAACAAGCTCCAACACTTTTTCTGAAAAAAATTAGTTTTCATTAACGACAAATCAGAATTCTGTTTATTAAAAAAATACTTTACAGGGGAAAAATCTATGCATTCCATTTACTATTTTTTGAACAAAGAAATACCTTTAACAGTGATACACTTGTACAGTCAGCTACTAAAAGAAATGCACTGCGTTAGGGATTATTCACAGAGGCTTAAAATTTTCCCATTGATTTACACTATTATAAAAACCTCTTTAAAACACTTGCTAAATGTCAATAAATATACTAAGGCCACACAAAGCAAAAAACAGTCTTCCAGGCATTTGTACATATCATCTATCTGCAAAGACCTTAGATTATTAAAACCACAGAAAAATATCTTAGCTGCCAATCAAAACTGAATTTAATCACAAAACACTACACAAATCTACTGTATACAACAAGTATAAGTATTTGCTTAGACAGAATTGAAAGTGCTATATTGAGAGAAGCCCCTTCTCAACTACATGTGCTGTTGGGTCCTAAAACTAATATGTATATATTAATGGAAGGCCATAATGTTATTGGAAAGGTTTTTTTAATTGGACCAACATAAAGTTTCTCTACAGTAAAAAGCTTTCAGGAGCTGAAGGATAAACATCCTCACTAATAGCAACTTTCAAACACAACCAATATGGCTATAAATACTCAGCATTTAAGGAAATAAGAGTATAATCTTGCCTACATTACACACATTTAAAGATCCATTGATTTCAGTGAAGGGTTAAAGCACCAGCGCTTCTCCCATTTAAAATCAGTGGGACTTAGATGTGGTTAACTTAGGCTGGATTGGGACCCAAGTTAAAACAGCTTACCATTCAGAATAAATTCAAGCACATGAAAGGCAGGGTGAGGAAAATGTCCATCCTGGGGCTCTGACAGTAAGTGAAACTATTTGTTTCTTGACAACCAGCTAAGTTCTCAAATGTAGGAAAACTACAAACAAAACACAAGCCCTTTTACTGTATGGGAAAACCTGTTTGATAAACATTTGTGTCCCTTAAATCTCGCATGTATCCTCTATATGTTCTATCTTCATGGAAGAGAACATGTTATTTACAAAATAGCTATTTTATGTTCAGAAATATTTCAGAGGGAAAATATAAGTTCACTTCTTAATTTTCTGCTTTTTATCCATTTGCCTAAACACAAAATGGAAGGGAAATCAAATAGATTCCCTATGGTGCAACCAGTTGTGTGATTGATGTGAGAATGGCCACATGGCAAGCAGTCTGTCAGAACAAAGGTGACATGTACATGTTTTCCCTTCCCTACATGGTTTAAGCAACAGGGTTTAGCAACTTCTTCAGATTTGCTAATAGGATTAATGGAGTATAGTCACCCACTGAACACAATCAATATTCTTCTTTGGTCCATCAAAAACAAACAATCCAATATTTAATTAGATGGAGAGGAGCAACTAGGTTTCACCTTAGAGCTACTCAAGATGTTTAGAGAAGAAATATATTTGGGAGGCTACTAATATTTAACAAGCTCTCCAGTGATAAAAATGTAAGACAGAATGTAGTGAATGTATAACTCAAGAGCAAGGGAAATGTGGACCCTAGATGATATTTGACTGTAGCTCTCATCAGCATTAGTGATGAATGCTGGAAGCTGCAACATTCAAAAGACAACATGTTTCCTTATCCCTTGTACAACTGGTAATCAACCATTATAGAAGTCAGAGAGGGAGAAAAATATTCCCAGATGAGTAGTTGCCTATAATAAAATCAATCTACAGATAATTTTCCCTTTGAACTTCATCCCATTTTGGTAGTGGTATGATATACACTTTCATTTCTATAAAGTGAGATTTCCTGTTGACTTCAAATGAATATTACATATAAGGTATTGATGCATGTTTAAGTTTAAGTCGTCAGCAAGTGAAATTTCTGAAATCTTCAAATCAATGTAAGTTATTTCCTAACATGTTCCTGAGATACTAATATTAAAAATCTCTTGACTTCTTGAAGAACTCAAGTTCATATAATCTACAAAGAAATGAAGTCATACGGAAAACTTAAAGCCAGTCATTTTTCAGTTCCACAATATTCTACATCAGTATTATTCACTCGGGTTTTAAGAATTTCTTATTCAAATCAGATGTTATTTATAACCACATTAATACATGGTGCTTTTCTCTGCTCCTGTAAAGAGAAACCTAGAATGAATGTAAAGGATCGTGCATGTGCTGGGGCCAGTCACCTGTTTCTTACTGAATCCCCTCATTTCCCAGAAAAGTGATCCCTTCATCTCAAGAAGCTTTCTGGATTACCATATTGTGCACAAGGTTGCAGACATAAATGGAAATCAGCACAGTTCTGGTGACTACACAGAGGTCCAGGCATACAGTTCTTTGGTACTTGGCCAGAAAATTCAGTAGTAAGTGGCAGTTCATACATACAGCCTGTTTTAAAAATGTTTCAAATGGATTTCTATAAAAGATTACAGTAAATGTCCAGTGGAGTTAAGGTAAGCAAACAGGTGAGATAGGTATTGAAACTTACCTAGTCAGTAAGCTGCATGAAGATATTTATATGTAACACGGTGTAATTCTGAAAAACACTGACTTTGAAAAGCATTGGTCCAAGGTTCTCAATCTATATAAGCTTCTTGGTTGTTTTGGCAAAAAAGTAATGAATTATTGTTTCATCGTGCTATAATTTAGTACAGTATACAAAAAAACGTGGAACTGTCGGGTTGGGTCAGAGTTTTGGTCAAAAGAGTACAATTAATACTGGAGGGAAGAGGGTGCTGGCAAATTTTGCCAATTCATCCCCCGTTCTGTTGCCACCTGGAAATGTATATTCAGAAATGTGCGGGAGATGGCACTTCAGGAAGAGATGGGAATCACTTCCAGTGGGAAGCTTTCACTGGATCTTGATTCCCATTGCCAATGAAGAGTTCTTCTATTTGCAGAGGGACAAGTTACATTGCACCCATCTTTTCCATACTACTTCTATGTCATATTCTATATCTCATATAAAGCATATGTATTTTGTAACCTTTTAGAATGTGTAGGTTTCAGTTATTTTACATTTTATGTTTCCCAACAAGGAAAGACAAGTAATAAATAGTACTTCCTTGAACTCTATATCTTCCATTTCCCCCCAATTCCTGAGTGATTTTATACACAGTGCTAACTTGCAGGTGACAAGTTACCCATGCTTACTTAAATGTTCAAGACAAGAGTATGACATCACCTTTGCAGACATGGCCATTTACAATGCATGGGTAAAGAGAAAACAATACTTGGAAGACTAGTAAAATGAATGGAAACAGCATACAGAAATAAAGATGGAAGTGTTCAAATATAAATGATGCAATGAAACAAATATTGCCTGTGAAGAATTTTACTTAGCATAGCCGATTAAAGCTTATGAAAATTCTTCTGAACAAAAGTAAAAAAAAAAAAAGGTGGGAAAAGCCAGAGCACACAGAGGTTATTTTCTGAACCAGTATTAGTCGACCTAGATTTTTTTTAAAGATCAAAAGCTACACTCCTGCATAAAAACACATTACCTTTTGTAAAAAGATTTTCAATCTAACACCTTATTTACACAGATTACGTAACAAGTCACCACCACTCCAACCTGAAAATTCAGTTTTAAGTTGATATATTTTCTATCTGTCTTCAGTAATAAACCAAAGACAATACATATATGTGTATAACATATCAGGAGTAATACAGGTTCTACCTAAATCACTGCAATATTTTCTGATTATTTTGCTATTGGTTTAAAACTGTGTTGTCTATAAAGAGGTGCTACTATGTATATAGTCTACATAAAACAATATTGCACAAAAATAATTCCTATTATAAACAGATTAACATTTCCAAAATTTTCTAAAAGACTGATATCAAAGATGCATGGAAAGAAACATGGCTGCTTTTTCCGCTTGGATTGGTGCAGGGCTCCAGATCTGTCCTTTACTCCATAAGCATAGAATTGATTCTTAGCAAATTTGAATACACTGTAATGAAGTTTACATCCTACATGTGAAGGGCTTCTTTCTTCTAGTACCAGAAATAAATGTAATTAAGTAATGTAATGAGTGAAAGTTAATTATCATTAACACTGGGAAATATTTTATGAGCGTTAAACCATGTTAGCTAATGACATTGAACATACTAGGGTGTGCCATCTAATCGTCCAACGCAGCACTAGGGTACTCAAGAGTTACATGTGGAAACAGCAGTCCATTTGTGATAATTATTTGTGAAACAACAATATAGATTTTCTGAGAATAAAGGCAACCAATATATATCATTAAGCCTATTCTACTAGATTAAGTGCATCAATGCAAAGGAGCTGATGGTTTTGATCTCAAATGCTTGCTATAAATTAAACAAGCCACCAAGTTGCTTAGAAAATTGTAAAGCCTTAAAGTGCTCAAAGACAGCAGTTCCTTTGGAGAGACTGCCAACAGTTACTTTCATTAGACACTAGTATTAGGTTATGTAGTCAGGGAAGATACATAATGTCCCATAGACATTAAAAGCAGTGTTATAGGAAGTGTCATGTAAATTATTACATTTCAAGAAGATCATGTACTCTGCAACTAATCTCAACTTTGTGTATGTGTTGATAAGCAATTACAGATTTATCTACACTGCTGGTAACTTGAGCTTCTGGCAGGCTTTCAAATTCCTTTCTCTCACACATGCACACATGTTGTCAAACAAACATGCACTCACACACACATACACATACGTGTAATTGATCATAAGAAAGTGCTGTGCTCTCTTTCATTCTCAGTTAACAGAATAATAGAATCTTACACAGAAACCATTCCTTGTATGCTGAAAGCTAAAGATAAAATTGATGGAGGGGTGTCAGATTTACCAAATGTTAAATATGTGATGTTCTGGAAGAAAAAAAAACGATGAAGAAATGCTGAATTATTACCTCACTCCTTTAAGAAAACAAACACACAAACTGTAGTCCACTATTACATGCTGTACTAAGGGAGTAAAATACAACTCTAACTTTGCATAATCTGTGTAAAAAAGATATGCTTGACATTTTTGGAATGTCACCTTTCTTTATAGAATTATAGGCAATATTTCTCCAATAAAACATAACCCAGTTATAAAACTATAACTTCACATCAAAATTTTAAAAAGCCATTTTAAAAAATGTGTATGATTATGTACATATCACACAAGAGAGTATGTAGTATCATCCTGTGGATTGTGTTGCTGATCTGATTCTAGTTTTAAAAACTGGAAGGAGCTGAGCCAGCTTATCTTGATACAGGGCGTGTCATGACAGAGATGAAAACAAGGACGGTGACGCCACTGTTGCAGTCTGTACATCTCTTCCTACTTCTGCAGACTCCTTTTTCACAAGTACACAATGATCCTCACCTTCTGATGTCATCTGGTCATGGATAACATTGTCCATATTTGAAATGTTTTCTGTACTTTGAGAATTCTCTCCTGTTGGATAGTACTGTTTGAGTCTTATATGCCAAGCTAAGCTGCAGACAGCTGAGACTGTCTTAAACTGATGAATGACATTTCTGGGGATAAAGTAGATGTCATTATCACATAGCTGGATCCTAGCATAGCGAATGCCTTCTCGTCTCATTTGGTTTAGCTTAGCTTCATCGACCCACTGAACACACTGAAGAAGAAAAATAGAAATAAATTATATTTTGGATTTAATATAGACATGTAGACTACAGTACACTGTCCTGTTTTCAGTTTTATAATAAAGTACACATTGATTGACCGAGCAAAAGCACACAATGGTACCCCAGCTGCAACAGGAGACAAGCAAAACCAGAAGTTAATGTTTAACTAGGTCTGGGCAAGTGAGGAATTATGTAAACCCTTACAATCTCAACCCATAACCAACCAGAGAAAAATCTGATTCTGCACTCCTTGATCAGGTCTTTCTGTTCTCCAGTAAAGCTTTTCTGTTCTCTGTGTTTAAATCTGAAATCCTTTTTTTCAAAATGACTTTTAACAGTACAATGAGAAAATAACACTTCTAAAAGGAAAGAGAGAATATCTGGCTCTGCCATCTTCCAAGACCATGAAACCAAGAAAGATGAAACTTGTCCCACCATCCTCCCTGGCTGCCACATGAGGCCACCATGACAGGAATGTATGTATGTATGTATGTATGTATGTATGTATGTATGTATGTATGTATGTATGTATGTATGTATGTATAACCAAAACCATGCTGTTCAGATCTTTGCACTTCAAGGGAGAAATGTAACTTTATTTTCAATGAATTAACTGCAAAGTGCAATCCTATAGTCTTAGGTGACTATGTAAAAGCAATCACGCAAGCAGTGATTTCATCTCTCCACATTCTCTATCTGGGCAAAAGACTATGTGCCTGGTCACACAACAGGTAGCAACCAAAAGAAAAAGACCATTTTCCTTAACATGATTTTGATAAAATCTAAGTAATAACCCATGTACTATGTATGTGCAAGGTGCTGAATCTAGGTAAAAAAACAAACTGCACATATAGGATGGGAAACACCTGGCTAGAGAACAGTAAATGTAATAGGGATCTGGGAGTCTGGGTGGACCACAAATTGAACATGAGTCAGCAGTGTGACACTGCGGCCAAGAAAGCCAATGTGATTCTTGGTTGCATCAACAGAAGCATAGTGTCTACTCTAGATCAAGGGAAGTGATGGTACCACTCTATTCTGCTCTGGTCAGACCCCACTGTACTGTGTCCAGTTCGGCGCACCTCAGAGCTGTTCAGGAATGGAATATGCTACCACAGAGTCATCTTGAGGGTGGTGAAGTCTCCTTCTTTCTAGTTACTGTATCTGGAAGTTGAGTCATGGCAACTGGACTTCCTTTTTTGAGAGATTGTGAAACATTTCAATCTCTCAAGAAAAGAAGTCCACTTGCCATGACTCAACTTCCAGATAAACTTACCTGGATGACTGAGAATCTTCACAGACATATCCTTCTTTGGACGTTTTTAAGCAGAGGCTGGATGGCCATCTGTCAGAAGTACCTGTGATGGGGATTCCTGCATGGCAGGGGGTTGGACTGGATGGCCCTTGAGGTCTCTTCCAACTCTATGATTCTATGAAGATTCTCAGTCATCCAGGTAAGTTTATCTGGAACCCATGTACTAAGCAGTACTTCTAGTTAATAAATTAAATGAAAAGAGATGTAAAATCATCAAGTTAAATAAAACTGAAGAAAAGCAAAGATTAAATACCTCAGGTACTAAGAACAAAATTCTGTTTAAAAATGGAAGAAAAGGCCCTCAACCTTGGTACCCACCAATTTAATATTTATTAATAATGCAGTAGACAACAAGCCCTCTGATAGTGACTCTAAGTCTTGGACAGGTTCATTTGCTCATATATTGCTTCGTTATAAAGCTGTTGTGTGAACTCGATCAAAACTGTACAACACAGATGCTCTGACACTTGCAAGTCTTTCTGAATTGAACAGTAATTGACATTTGCTCATTATGAATTAGACAAAAACGCACATCAAAGTTAAAACTGCACTTATAACTAACTACATGAAGTAATCATTTCACCAGAATTCAGAAAACTGTATTTACTCAAGCTGCAGAACTGAATTCTTGAGAATGGGTTCTTATGCGTACAGCTTATGCGTAAAAACATACATTTACCACAGACATGACTATATGACTGTGAACACACGGCCATAATGTATTAGTAAAATAAAACCAATAATAATACTGTAAACAAGCCCTTCCTAAGAAAACCAATACAAAATAATTTTCAGATAGTATCTAGCTGCTAGCATATTGCTTCAAATATACTGGCATACCTGTGACAGGTGAATGGATAAGCCTACTTTATGTTAGGAGACAGACTATCGAGGACAGAGGTCCTCAAACTTTTAAACAGGGGGCCACTTCACTGTCCCCCAGAAACTGTTGCGGGCTATACTATACAGTAATACTTCGCAAGACGAATGCCCTTTCCAGTTTGCATTAGTCTAACGAGGTACCACTGATGCTTGGCTCCCCTCCCCTCCCCACATCCTCAAGGAATAGAAGCAAAGAGTGTCTATGCTGAATGGTCCATGTCCCTTTGTCTGTCCCCTCTCAAGAGGACATGCCAAGGCAAGAAAAAACAGACCAGCCAGGTCTCCCTCGGCTTGCCTACCGCTCTTCGCATGCCTGCTACCTTTCTGTAGCCCAATGGCAGTCCAGAGAGGTCTCCCCTTCCCTCCCCAGTGGATTCGGGAATGAGAAGGAGGGGACAGAAAATAGCTGGACACAAGGCACCATGCTTCGCCCCTCCTTACTCTTCCTCCAAGGCCATTTCAGGTGGGAGGACACATGGACACATCCCTCCCTCCCTCCCTCCCTTTCTCTCTCTCTCTCTTCCTGCCCCACTTTCCAAAAGCAAGTTCAGCCAGAGTAAAAGAGAAAGCCTGGTGCCTTTGGCGGTAGGAACTCACCGTGCCCGGCTCTGCTAGGGCTGCTGCTGCTCTTTGTGAACCTCAGCTGCAGCCCTTTAAAAACCATAGCGAGCTATGGCGGGTAGGCGGTTTTCAAAGACGAGCCAGCCTTCGCTCCCCCCACTCCGTTATGGCGGGCGGCCCACGTGATGGGGGGCTGGATGCTGCTGGCCTGAGAGGCGATGGGGCTACTGCTGCCCATCGCTAGCCTTTTCCTCCTCCATTTCCTGCTGCCAGCCCAAATGGAAGAAGGACACGGCCGGCAGCAGCCCCAGTCTGGCAGCCAACACAGAGCGGGCCACGCCGTGAGCCCCGGCTGCTGCCATCACCCCCACAGCTGCTGCTGCTCCCCCCCATTACCCCCCTCGCCATTGCCCTTGGCGGCCGTGGCTGGGACACAGACACCGCTGCTCCCCCTGCCAGTGACAACTGTGGCCAGGGCCTGGAGCAGGGAGGGGTCTGCAACTACAGGCGGGCCAGAGAGTTTGAGGACCCCTGATCTAGGGCACTTCTGTTAAACCTCCAACTATAGCATATTTCAATTTTCTATAAACATTTAGCAAACATCATGCACTTCTGCCATTCTGGTGTCCTGAGTTCTATTAAAATTGACAATGAGAAAACAGAATTGTTCTTTGCAACAATTTAGAAGTTTCAGATTTCAAAAGAATGATGACTACCTGTGATACTGGAGGTTCATGCAGATCCAACTGAAGTCTTTGAACTACATCTGTGAAATCCTCAGCATGGAAACAGATTACATCTTTGGTTATACGAGGCTGGTCACTCCTACCGAAATGACAATTTTAGAAGTATTTTTAAGAATGTACAATTAGACATCTGGAGAACTAAGAACCTCAACACTGACCAATCTGTATTCTAAATGTATGCCAATGCTGGACCAGGGATACAGTTTCAAATCAAACAGTGCAGCAAAGAAGATGCATGTCCTACTGCTAAGGGTCAAGGTAACAGGCATTTTTAATCTTTCATTAGAATATCTCCCCCCAAAAAAAAAGAGAAGTGCTTCTGCTGCTAGAGTCATTGAGGACCAGCAATTTTTGATATAGATCCATGTCATTAAAATCAAAACCAAAACTGGTCACTGGTCAATTCTTGTTCTCAGATTTAATTTTTCTTTCAACTTTTGGCCCTTTTAGGACAAGTATGGCCTGTGACAAATGTAAGTGATACAAAATGTTGTCACTAAGACCATCCAAGCTGACTCCCTCCCCCCAGCCAGTACCTCAGACCTTTCATAAATACATACAAAGGAAATGAAACTGTGGGTTGGATCTTGTGGTAACATCCTACCGATGATATCCTTTTCTCAGTGCAACTCAAGTGGGTATATACTCCACCAATCACTTGCCCTCAGATTTCATTCAGAAGGGCTTGAAAATCCTCTGCAGCAGATTTAAAGGTAGCTCACAGAACTGCAGGATGAAAGGAGAAGATTCTTTTTCATCAGTGCAGTTCTGCTAATGCACGTACACAACACTACACCCAATCAGTTTCTAGACCCTAATGGTTCACTACCCACAGGGCAGGAGTTACCAGAAGAAGAGCCGTGCTTCAGGCATGCTTTCATACTGTTTTTTTAAAAACGAAAAATGCTGAGAGGTATAGTTACGGTATATCAAAAGTAGGAATCTAGTTTCTTCCAGTTTCAGCAAGTAGAAGTGGTATGATCCACAGTGGCTTCTGGACCCTCCCATGTGGCCCAGATGCATATGCTGTCTGAATCAATCCATCATATTTAATTCTTTAAGTTTTATACAAGCAAATTTCTGACAAATAATGCTTTCTTGAATTTAAAAGATTAATAGTACAGTTGCTTTTTACACAGGTTTTGCCATCATGAATATTCAAAAGAGGCATACAGAATACTCTTCTCAAGAGTCTAAAATTAAAGTAATGATATTGCTTAAAATCAAGGCACATTTTTTAAAAAAGCAAAACTAGGCTAGGTGATACCTTTATAGGTCACTAATAAAACAAAAAAAAAATGCAATCTGAGCTTTTGATGCCAAGCTATCTTTATCAAAGCATTGTACCAAAAGTACATTCTTGGCAAAAGATGTAATTTGCCAGGCAGTGAGATTCTTTGTGGCCAGATGGTATCAGCCAGGCGCTCTTCTGATGATGCAGGAAGTAAGGCTGGTGTTAAAACTGCATCAATGTCAAGGTTTGGGTTTCGAACCCTAGCTCTCCAAACAAAAGGACATAGGCCATGCCCACCCAACCCTTCTTCCTTCTCTCCATTTGGTTCTTTTTTTAAAAAAGCATGATCTGAAATTCAGACATTAGTTTTCCAGATTTTACTGTACAAATAATTATTTTGCATAATGTAATTACTTTTTACTAGAAAATTTGGAATTGTTCCACAAAGTTTTTGGTTTCAAATATCCCCAAAAGAGCACTACACATACCATTCACCAAACTGTACAGCTTTTAGTACTCCAACAGCTGCTGTACTCTGCCAGTCAAACCCTTGTCCAACATGATCAGCATGTGCTCTTGTTCGGTCTTCAAAAAGAACTTCACGGGGTTCACTTGTCCGAGGTAGATATTGCAGGTTTTTTATTTCATTCATTGATCTATGAACACAGATAAAGAAGGTCGATAGTGTTATGCTTTACTGTACATAAGCATAAGCATGCACAATGTATTTTACAACATGAACTGGACAATAATGCCACAGAACATATTAGAAAAATCTTCTATAGCTCTTGTCGGCACTCGAGTATGGACTTCTAAACCACAATTTTACTAATAATTCAGTGAAGTCCTTGTTAATATCATTTTCTGTTCTTTCTTAAGATTAAGCGCTATGGACAGCTACGCTATAATTTAAAATTGTGTACAGCTTAGATATAAGACTCAAACTTATTGGACAAGTAAAAAAATCCTTGAACTATGTGAGAAGGGAGGGAGGGAGCATTATATGGTTCATGAGTAAATTCTAAATCAAGGTTAGGTAGTACTTTTATTGGACCAATAATATTCTAAAAAGACAAATGTTCAAGTCATCAGTATTCTTCAACAGGCTCGGCCCCATACAGAAAACCCTATCATTAGTTAAAACACTTCACCCTATCATGTAGGATTTTAATGTTCTATTCTAAAGCAATAATTGTACAAGGGTGTTAAAAAGCAAATATGAATTTCAGGAATGCTGTTTTAGTATTAATGTCATAATTTTTACTGAAACAGTAGTAGCATTCCTTACTAAACACCTTCATCTAGATGCAACTATTTTAGAAGGAAATGAAATAATAGAATAATAATAGAATAGAATAATAATAATAGAATAAGAGAAAAAAGTCTAATTCACTATTCCCCATTGTGGCTTTCCAGAGGTTGGAGCTTAGCTCCAAAAAGTGCTAGCCACTGTGGCCAATGATCAGGGATTCTGGCAACTGCAGTCCACTGCAGTACAAACCCAGTGACCTTCCTCGAGCATTACCACGTTCTGAAATCCATGACCTGAACTTCAAAACAACAGCCACTGGTTGTGTAGCCACTGCATAAGGGTGTCTGAGCAGAATTAAGCTCTTGTTTCCCACATCAGTTTAAGTTTCTAATTTAAGTGAGAGAATTACAAGAGTAAAGCAGGATGGAGTCAGCACCAAGGAAGTTATTTTGTTTTCTAGATAAGAATATAGGAGAAGCACAGACAATAGGACACCAACTTTAAGGAAGGAACACAGCTATGTTTTTAGGCCCAACATTTATTTTCAAATTTTATATAGCTCCATCAATCCACATATCCAACTTGAGGAGTTTCTACTGTAATATATGGGACTCAGAAATATAGGGAAGGGAGGGAAGAGAATAGAGAGTAATAGTACAGGGCAGGACTGTGCATTCAGTTCAGTAATATAAACAAGCTGTTTTCTTTCAACCCCTACTAAAATGAAGCCTATTCTGATGATGCAGTCCTGCTTAATTTAACAGGAGTTTTACACTTTAAACTTCTCCTCCCAATATTTCCATGTTAAACTTTCCTCCCAATATTACCTGCGCCGTTTGAATGGTGACTTTGGCATATCAGCTGTTGGGATCATCTGTTCACCTGGTCTTACCCACATTATGGGGCCATCATCACTTTGTGACCTGCACTGCAGTCTGAGGCTAGAAAGAGTACCCCAAGGCAAAGTCATCTGTATATCATAAAAGAAAATTAAGTCAGTCTGCAAAACAAAAAAATGCTGCTGACCTCTTGAAAAGGAGGAATGCAAATATTATTTAAAAGTAAATATTTTTAAAGCATGTAAATGATATAAATTACAATAAACAGAAGTTCATTCTTACTCTAAGAAATGGAGATTCTTCTAACATATCAAGAAATTCTGGGAAATAATCTCCAACTTCTTCATCTACTGCTCCGACAAGACTGATCTGCCTCATTGGACCTGCTCTATAGGTTCCACAGCAGTATGTTCGACTGACCTGTATAAAGAGACAAAAGTGCAATTTTATTCTATGCCAGAACTTTTCAGCTTCTTCTGTTACTGTGAATTCTAGAAGACTGCAATCAGCCAGAGAGGTAATAAACACCTGAGCTGGAAAATGAATATGGCCCCACTCCCTATTCTGACTGGTTGAGTTGAAAAAAGTATACTTATTTATTTTAAAGGTCATAAACTACATCTTTATTTTTAGGAAATGATTTAAGGATCCACCAAAATATCCATCAATCAACAATAAAAACTAAATCACTACAGCACAAAAATGTATGTATGTTTCATTTATCTCAAGAACAAAGGACACTTAATTATTTAAAAATGTTCAACAGAATTACTTGTGCGAGAAAAAATCACCAACAAATACATGAAAATATATACAGAAAAATAGGATGACTGTAAACGTTCTGAGGAACCCAAATTTTTGAATGAACTGGATAAAAGCCATAACAAAACTTCCCTCCACACAAACTAAGCAGATACCAGAAACATTCAATTTACTATCCTCAAGGAAAACAAAAGAGAATAATAAGCCAAATTAGAAACACATCTGTAAATCTAACCTACTCCATTCCATCCACTTCTTTGGCAGATCTAGCCCCACAGGTTGCAACCTTAATTATATTAAGTGAAGAAAATTAATGATCCTACACATCAAATCCAAAACCACACAGCAGTCTAAGGCCTATACACACAAAAACTTTCTATAATATACTCTTATTAGGGAAGGAATCTACAGGAATTTAATTCATAGAATCATAGAGTTGGAAGAGATCTCAAGGGCCATCTAGTCCAACCCCCTGCCATGCAGGAATCCCCACCACAGTGCTCCTGACATATGGCCATCCAGCCTCTGCTTAAAAACCTCCAAAGGAGGAGACGCCACCACCCTCCAGGGCAGCATATTCCACTGCTGAACAGCTGTAACCCTCAGGAAATTCTTCCTAATGTTCAAATGGAGTCTTTTTTCCTACAGTTTGAAACCACTGCTCTGAGTCATAGTCTCTGAAGCCATGGAAAACAAGCCAGCTCCCTCTTTGATATGACAACCTTTCAAATATTTAAACATGGCTACCATATCCCCTCTCAACCTTCTTTTTGTAAGACTAAACATTCCCAGATGTGCACGATCTACTTCTTCCTCAACATAACTTATTCTTTACTTTCATTGATGTTTACCAAACACATATGTTAGAAAATCTTAGTGCATATTGCACTGCCGAACAGCTCTAACGGTCATGAAGTTCTTTCTAGTGTTTAAACTGAATCTCTTTTCCTATAGTTTGAGACCATTACCCCTCATCCTAGTCTCTGAAACCACGGAAAACAAACCAGTCCCTTCTTCAATCTGACATCCTTTCAAATATTTATTTATTTATTTATTTATTTAATTTATTTATTTATTTATTATTTATATAGCTTGTATGCCACCCACTACCCAAAGGTCTCTGGGCAGCTCACAATCAAAGTAAACAATTCAAATAATTAAAACATCAAATTACAATAAAAATACAACAATAAAACATTTAAATACAATAAATACAATGTATTAAAATACCATCAGGACACACAATAATTAGTTAAAAAACTTCTGGAACAACATTGTTTTTACCTGGCGCCGGAATGTCATCAATGTTGGCGCCAGGCGGGTCTTGCTTGGGAGGGCATTCCACAATCTGGGGGCAGCTGCCGAAAAGGTCCTGTTCCTACAAGCCATCCCTTTCACCTCCTCGAGAGATGGCTCTTTCAGTAGGGCCCTCTGCCTGGATCTTAATTGCCGGGTAGGTTCATATGGAAGGAGACGGTCCTTCAGGTATCTAGGTCCTAAGCCGTTTAAACATAGCTATCATATCCCCTCTCAGCCTTCTTTTTATAAGGCTAAACATTCTCAGCTCCCTAAGCCTCTCCTCATAAGACATTTTTTTCAGACCATCAATCTTGGTTGCCCTCCTCTGGGCCTGTTCAAGATTGTCAACATTCTTTTAAAATTGAGGTACACAGAACTGGACACAGTACTCCAGTTGGTGTCTGACCAGAGCAGAATAGAGTGGTTCTCCAGTGGTTCTCAACCTGTGGGTCCCCAGATGTTCCTGGACTGCAACTCCCAGAAACCCCTTCCAGCACAGCAAGTAGTGGAAGCTTCTGGGAGTTGCAGTCCAGGGACATCTGGAGATCCACAGGTTGAGAATCACTGATCTAGACACTAGGCTTCTGTTGAGACAACCAAGAATCCCATTGGCTTTCTTGGCCACCGCATCACACTGCTGACTCATGTTCAATATGTCGTCCACCAAGACTCCCCGATCACTTTCACAAGTATTATTTTCCAGCCAGGTGTTTCCCGTCCTATATCTGTGCAATTTATTCTTTTTACATAGGCATAGTCTATCTGCTACTTATCAGGCTGTGCTTTTCAAAGTACCCAGACAAATAAAAAAGCCTTCACCACCAAGGCCATAGCTAACGACCCATTCTTGATAGGATTTCAGCACCTTAGGCCATTGTTCACCTTAAGGCTATGGATACTATGGTCTCCCTAACGAGCCTATTTGGGCCATTGTTCATCTGATGAGCCTAATTCAGACCAGCATGACAAGAGGTCAAGCTGATTATAAGATGGAGGACTTGCACTAGCTGTATTCAGACCGATGAAGCTATTTGGATGAACAGCAAAACATTTCTCTCTCTCAAAAAGAAGTCCGGTAGCCATGACTCAACTTCCAGATAAACTCACCTGGATGACTGAGAATCTTCACAGTCTTTTTACCTAGATGCACCACCCTACATTTCCCTCTGTTGAACCCCATTCCATTAGCTTTGGCCCAGGACTCTAAAGTAAGTAAATAAATAATAATCTGTCAAGGTCCTTTTGGATTTTCAAATTCTTGCTTTTCGATTTTCAAATTCTTACTTTGTTTTTAGAAGAATGCTAAGAAGTACTATTTGAAGTATACGCCAGATAATCCAGATAATTAAACTTTTAACAGGATGGATAGATATTTCATTAAACAACGGTTCAGTTTAAACATCCAAGATATGTCAGGCCTACTGTGTATAGCATTGGAGAGAAGGGGCACAGAAAAACTGTCAAAACTCAAGTTCACTCAAACTTTCAAAAACACATTTAAATGGCTGTGAACAAAACATTTAAAATGCTTTTTACAGATATTTCATAAGTGGCATTTTAATCTATTCTCAATTTTTTTACATGTTCTCGTAAAGAGTATGAGTATTTTAATTTTACTTTCTCTTAGCACAAAGTTACAATGGAACGGATTGACCTTCTGTGACATACACAACTGCATATTGATTCAGTAAGCTTACAAATCCTTCTTGACTGACCCAAAACAAATGCATTTTGTACTCTTACCCCTGTGGAAAATGTATTTTAAGCAGCAGCTCTAAGCTTTTAATATGTTATTTTCGGATGACATGAGTGCTGACCAAAATAAACAGCATTTGTTCTTTGAAGGATGTATCTAATACCTATGTAATTAGCATAGGTATTGGATGTCAGGACAAAATTACTGTAAGACAATACTAAAATTCAAGTAATCTTACCCAGCAGAGTCTTATTCTGCTCTGCATGCATATAATCACAAGAGGGCTACCTATGAAACAATCATACTTATTAACACTGTGCCCCTTTCACAAACTCTCTGTAACAGGAAGAAATTTTATTGTCCTTATCTAAGTAGTTAAATAAATCTTCCTTTTACATTTGAGAACTATGTATGTCATGCATGATCTCCTAGTGAAAATATACATCAACACAAATTTGAATACTGATATGTGCCAATGTCCAGGTTGAAGAGATGTAAGGGTAGCAGCTTGATATGAGATAATATTGCAAAGCATTTAATAAAGCAGAAGTAGCCCTGTTGGCCATGAAACATATTCTACAATCAATACCAGGGTGACACTTTTTAGGTGTAACCACAGTAAAGCATTTAGCAGCACTGATTTCTTCAGTCAAGACTAGAACTAAAAGAGGGTGAGAAGGAGTACAATCTTGAGGCTTGGCAGTATGCACAGTGTCATTTTACTTTTTAACAACTTGCAGATTTATGCCCTTTTTGTTAGCCTATATAAAGTGTGCTGCTTATAAAGAGGGAAATATAGTGAGCAGAAATTAACTTATTCAATGCCCCATTCAATGTAAAACACTCTGCAGTCACTGTTACGTACAATGAAACTGGAAAATCCCTTCCAGTTAGTTTATATAAACTAGAACTGCTGGGCTTGGTCATACTGCAGAGAAGAGACGTAGTTTGCATAAAACAGATACATCATTCTTACACTTGTGAGACATGGCTTCAGGAGAAAAAATTGATCCTGGTTCTGATTTGTATTGAATGGATGTAGGCACAAACCTCGATTCACAGGTTTGTACCAGTTCATATGCGTGGCACCACTCACCAGCCACAGCACACTCCTCTCCAGCTGTTCAACCAATCTCAGGTAGAAGCAGGGGGCTGCCTGTCCCACCTCCTTGCCCTTACTATACACAAACTCCTTCACTTCTCCGCAGTATGATCAAGTTCAGCAGTTCCAATTTATGTACAATAATTGGCTTTCCAATTTCATTTGGAGCTCAAAGACAGAGTAATCTCCTCCATGGACACAGACCCTCACAAGGCATAAGGGCTTGCATGCATCAGTGAAGCTGAAAGCTGTGCTGGTGGTAGCATCACCACCAGAAGGGTCTCCCAAGGCAGGTAGGTCTCAGTGGAGAGACCAAACTAACAGTGCCCACCCCCTCCAAAGCATCTGATCCAGAGTGGGAGGCTTCAAACAGGATCTGATCCACAATGGATGGTTGACATAATGGCCAGTAATGGCAGTGAAGAAGGCAAGAGGGAAACCACTTCACTTAAGCTGACTTACCCAGGCAAATCTGTAGCATGACTGGAAAACATAAAAGCCATGCCCCTAGTCCCCAGCAGCCCTTCAGTGGGCAGGGGTGCTAAGAATCTCCAGGCCAGTTATGAGAAGGATAGCAACTTGGAATATTTGTAGCTTATTTCAAAGTGGAAAAACCCACAACACCATCATGGAAATGTAAAGACTTAATATTGATATCCTTGGTATTAGTGAGATGTGTTGGTCTAATTCAGGAAAGCATGTAGTAGATGGATATCAAGTACAGGTATACTATGCTGGTAACATGATTTTCTGGATCCATTTCAATCTGGTTTCAGGCCGGGTTTTGGTACAGAGACTGCCTTGGTCGCCCTGTATGATGACCTCTGCCGGGAGAGAGACAGGGGGAGTGCAACCCTGTTGTCCTTCTGGATAGGCTGGCCAGGTTGGAGGTTGGAGGCACTGCCTTGCGGTGGTTCCAATCCTTCCGGGCTGACCGTGTCCAGAAGGTGGTGCTGGGGGACAGTTGCTCTGCCCCGTGGCATTTATGTCATGGGGTTCCTCAGGGCTCTATACTGTCTCCCATGCTGTTCAACATTTACATGGAACCGCTGGGAGAGGTCATCAGGAGGTTTGGGCTGAGGAGTCAGCAATATGCTGATGATACTCAGCTCTACCTCTCGTTCTCCACCAATCCAGGTGAGGCGGTTTCTGTGCTGAACTCGTGTCTGGGCCAGATAATGGACTGGATGAGGGTTAACAAATTGAAACTCAATCCAGACAAGACAGAAGTGCTGTTAATGGGTGCTTTGCCGGAAAGGTTAGAGGGCCATCTTCCTGTCCTGGATGGGGTTGCACTCCCCCTAAGGGACAGGGTCCGCAGCTTGGGGGTGCTCCTGGACCCCGGTCTAACTCTGGAAGCCCAGGTGGACTCGGTGGCCAGGGGTGCCTTCCTTCAGCTGCGGAAAATATACCAGCTTCGCGCTTACCTAGACGAGCAGAGCCTCATGACAGTTACGCATGCACTGGTAACATCCCGTATTGATTACTGCAATGCGCTCTACGTGGGGCTGCCTTTGAAGACGGTCCAGAGATTGCAACTGGTTCAGAATCGTACGGCGCGGCTGGTAAGTGGTGGAGCCGCCAGGGATCACATCACGCTGATTCTGCGTAACCTGCATTGGTTACCAGTTGCTGTCCGAGCCCAATTCAAAGTGCTTGTTTTGACATATAAAGCCCTAAACGACTTAGGACCTAGATACCTGAAGGACTGCCTCCTTCCATACGAACCTACCCGGCGATTAAGATCGAGCCAGGGGGCCCTTTTGAAAGAGCCATCCCTCAAGGAGGTGAGAGGGATGGCTTGTAGACAAAGGGCCTTCTCGGCAGCTGCTCCCAAGTTATGGAATGCCCTCCCTATTGAGATCCGCCTGGCGCCAACACTGATTACATTTCGGCGCCAGGTAAAAACCTTCCTGTTCCAGAAGGTTTTTAATTGATACAATATAGATTGTGGGTCCACTGATGACAATTTTAGGATGATGATTTTAAAGAAGGTTTTTATTACTGTTTGATGATTTATTGATATTTTATTTATAACTATTCTAAATTGTTTTAATTCTTTGATTGTAAGCCGCCCAGAGACCTTTGGGTAGTGGGCGGCATATAAGTTGAATAAATAAATAAAATAAATAAATAAATAACAACAAACCTCATCACTTGAATAGAGTGGGATTCATAGTCCATCCAAACGTCAGTAAGACTGGCAGAAAGTTTGTGCCAGTGTCAGCCATAGTGATTTTTCTCCAACTTAATGCACAATCTATCTTGGTAAATCTCATCCAGGTGTATGCACCTACATGTGATGCATCAGGTGATGATACAGAAGAATTTTATACCCATTTAAAGATTGCATTATCATTTACCAAATCAATGGAGGTTACCATAGTAATGGGCGATTTCAATGCAAAGGTAGGACAAAGCCAAGAAGCTGAAATAGTAGGTAATTATGGATTAGGAACTGGCAATAATTAAGGTGACTGATTAATTTGGTTATGTCAAGAAGAGGATATGCATCATCCCACCTCACTGTCTGATTGGCATCGGAAGCTGTTTCCTGGTTGGATTTTTGCCCAGTGTGAACTAGAGCAATGTAAGACAGTGGTTGATTTTGTTCTGGCGTGTGGGACTGGATTCCAAGCACCAGCTGTGCTGGCATGTTTCGTTTCAGAACCAGTCCCCCCTTCCAAAACAAAACACCCATCTCTATTTAGGACCCAGTAGTAAGAACTGAAGTTCAATCAATCCTGAGTACAAAACTCAAAACCATAAAGGAGACAATAGATGCAAATGAAGTTGAAAACACCTGGAGCCAAATTAAAGCTGCTGTGAATAAGGTGTCCCAAAATAAATTAAAGATCAATGAGAGAAAGAAGATCAAACCTTGGATGAGATATGAAATTCTGGACCTCATAGATCATAGGAGATGAAAAATAGAGATCCTGTAATGTATAAACAACTGCAGAAAGAAATATGGGTAAAATAAGAATGGTGAAGAAAAAAAACTTTCAAAGGAATGTAGTGAAATTGAAGAACTGGATCCTAACATGATACACTTAACATGTACAAGAAAATAAAGCAAGCAGCAGGTGTGTATAACAGTAGAGGAAGTGGTTTTATTATTGGTAATAAAGGTAATACCTTGACAAGCACAGAGTAGAAATTAAAGGTATGGAATGAATATATAGAACATACCTTTAAAGATATCAAGGTTTGATATCTTTATTGATTGACTATTGACTATGGTATCAAGTTAGTTAATGCTGTAGATATCATGAGAGAAGAGGTAGAACAGGGCTGTCCAACTTGGAACAGCCCGTGGCTTACCCAACGCTCCCAAAGGCGTCCTGTGATTGTGTTGTGGTGTGTGCGTGCTTGCGCGCACGTGCAAATATAGGGGCGACAATGTCAATGGCAGGGGCAGTGGTGATGGTGATGATGACTGCGGTGGTGGGGCGGTAGGGGCAGCAGCGGGGGGATTGGCAGCAGCTCCAGTGGTGGCGGCAGGCCTAGGCTGGCCTGCTGGACTCACTCGTTTGCTCCAGCGACACACATGAGGTGGACCCAGCCAGCCAGTCTGGGCCAGTCTCTGTGGCTGCTGGACACACCACCAGAATCATGCCAGGTGCTAACGGAAAACCCAAATGGGCCCAGGCTGGCCTGGGCCCACCGCTGCTACCAGAGCCACTGCTGCTGCTGGAGAGGGTGAGCAAGCCCAGCACCAGTGGGGTGGTAGGGGCAGCAGCGGGGGTGGTGGTGGGGGCAGCAATTGCGGGGGTGGGATTGGCAGCATCAGCAATGGCTCCAGTGGTGGTGGCAGGCCTAGGCTGGCCTGCTGGGCTCACTCATTTGCTCCCCAGCGGCGCACACTGAGGCAGGCCCAGCAAGTCAGCCTGGGCCCGCTTCTGTGGCTGCCACACACACCGCCGGAACCATGCCGGGCACTGCTGGAAAACCCAAACAGGCCCAGGCTGGCCTGGGCCCACCCCTGCTACCGGAGCAGGCGCCACTGCTGGAGAGAGTGACCAAGCCCAGCACTGGACCAGGGTCCCAGGCACTTTGTGTCTGCATGAGTGGGGGTGGAATAGGGATAGTACTCATCAACTCTGCTGATGATGGAAGGGGTGGCAAGACTAATCAGTATGACTTTAACATGTGAAGAACTGGGCTAAAAAAACTGAAATGAATTACAAAAGGGAAACACACCAAGTTCCACGTTTATGCGGGAAAAATAAAATGTACAAATATAGGATGGATGACATCAGGATTGATACTAATATATTTGGAAAGTGTTTAGGGGTTGTAATGAGTTCAGAGGAAGCAACCAATGTGGTGAAGGAGATGGAAAGTAAGAGCACTAAAGAACAGTTTGAGTAAGTTGGGTATGTTTTGTCTGGAAAAAGAGAGAACCCATTTGGAAGACTGAGAAGGCATGTTTTCTGCTGTTTCAGAGGGTCAGAGCCCATATAAAGGATCCAGCCCCTCCTTGATAAGAATACATCACTTTCCGAAGCTGTGGGTGGCATACTACTTACCTTGAATTACTGATCAACCATGGAGAGTTGTTGTGTTGATTTAAGTGGGAAATAGAAAAGCCACATAGACTTATACTCGAGTATACAGTATATATATTGCAACTAACATTTCAGTTTGAAAACATTCTTCCAAACTATACCAAAACAATATAATTATTTTAAGAGAAAACACCTACAGTACCATAGTAACGTTGAAGGAACTGAAAAGATAACCTTGTGCTCAGACAAATGAATAAATGTATCTAAAAGGAATTGTTCCACAAAATCTATTGAGATGTAATTCCACTGACACAGCTGGAAACTTCAGAAGTGTAGGCAATACCTCCTCCCAGCTACACTCCTCCATAGCACCATTTACTCTCAAAATATGTTCCAGAGGACTGAGAAGCCTTCTAGAGTCAGTTTCTTGATGAAAAAGAAAATTGTAGGAGTAAGAGAGAACAAAGTGTTAGATGTAAGCCTGCTCTAAGAAATACGTAAGAGGGTGAAGCATGCCACTGAGCAAAGCTTTGATGAACAAATGGCTGACACTAGAATGTGTCTGTAGAAATAATATGAACAAGCATGGCTTTGCACAGAAAAAAAATCAAAGTATGAAGGCTTTACAAAACAAGTTCTAGTTTCTATTTGGCCCAACTGATATTAATAAATGGGGTAAGTGTCAGATATTAGTTAGTGAAATATATGTATTAGACAGGATGTTCTATACATATTTGTTATGTATTTAATTGATGTAAAGATGGTGTCTATAAAAGTGCAAAGTCACGGTGACTCATTGTATAGTTTTTTTCTAGTGGAGTACAGATGTTAAGAATGAGCATAATGAATTTTGGCTGATGCAAGGGGTTGCAATAGCTATGAGGTAATGTCATTTATGATTGGACAGATACATGTATAAAAATGTCCTGTAAATCATTGTTCATTGGGCCTTCCGTGAGTAAGGCACCCACTTTGTTTCTCTGTCATATATTTTGTCAATGTAATGTAATGCTGTTATGCTGTTGAACTTTGTATAAGTTCTGTGATGCTGTGATATATTTTTGTATAGTTTGTAATATACTGTATATACTCGAATATAAGCCTAGTTTTTCAGCCCTAATTTTGGGCTGAAAAAAGGGGTCCTCGACTTATTTCCGGGTCAATACTTTTAGCCACTGAGGCAAGTGCTTGGGTTGGTGGCTAAAAGTCATTTTAAACATTGTACCCCACTTCTCCTGACCCCCCATGTTGCAGGGGTGAGGCATACAATGTTTAAAATGACTTTTAGCCACCAACCCAAGCACTTGCCTCTGTGGGTAAAAGTAATTTTAAACATCTCTCTCTCTCTCTCTCTCTCTCTCTCTCTCTCTCTCTCTCTCTCACACACACACACACACACACACACACACACACACACACACAAATAAAAGTCTGGTGCACACACACACACATTCATTTGACAATCTCACACACACACAAAAGTACTGTCCATCATATTTATGTAGTTGTCTGCCTCTCTGACTGTAAAAAGAAGCTGCTTTATGTTTTAAACACACAAATATATATAACAGGCCCTGCTGCATTTCCCATCCTAGACTTATACTTGAGTCAATAAATTTTCCCCGTTAGGGCCCCCGACTTATACTCGGGTCGACTTATACTCGAGTATATATGGTAGCTGTTTGGTTTTAAGAAAACTCTGTCTCTGGCTAAATATTTATTCAATAAGTATTGCTTTTGCTGGCTGAACAAATAGCACAAAACTCTGACAGTAAGGATTAACTGGATGCAGAGTACTCAGAAACTTTACCATTCCATTCTTTCAGAGGGTGAACAGGGATTATGCAGTTTCCCCAAGGCTATGCAGGCTGACTTGTCTCCTGAGAATCAAACTCCCAATATCTGGCTCTGAGCAAAATGTTCAACAGGTTGAGCTAAATTCATCTAATTATTATTTTAAAATGAAATCCTTCCACTAAAAGTAGCATTCAGTTGACTACCATGTTTTTTGGTTTTGTTTCCCTCACACACACTTCTTACAATTTTTAGATCATTATTAATACTGTACGCTGTCTTTGGACCTCTTGAGGAGAAAGGCAGCATATAGATATTGTAAATAATTTAAAAACACTAAGAATATCATTAATAGAAACAGAACATTTTAAAGAGCCAAACTGAAAAAATGCATTCCACATCATTTTTAGAGGCAGCGAAAGTGGGAACAAATCTTGCAAAAAGTAAAAACAAAAACAATAAACTTCAATTAATGCATTCTACAATCTTGGAACAACATAGGCCTTCTCCTGAGTGCCCTCCAAATAGGCCTCTCCTGAAGATCTTAGAAATTTGGTAGGCTCACACTGAGGTGTTCCAATAGGCAAATCACACCCATCCATTAAGGATTTAACAAGCAAAGACAACATGAGCCGGGCCTAGAAAACAAATCAGGCCAAGTCTTTCAATGGATGAATGTTAGCTTCTTAACACTGTAAACCAGTAAGTGACCAGGCTGCCACTTTCTGAATCAAATGACGCTTCTAGAATGAAGGTTTTTAAGAGTAACCTTACATACAATAGTAATATAGACATGATGTAACTAAGGCACAAATGACTGGTGTTGAGTCAGACCCAGCCACTGGTAGTGATAATCACCCAATATAATGGATTTTAAGGTCAGATTATATGATTTGCTCTGCCATGACCAATTTGAGCCAGTGTGCAGTATTAACATGTGAGGCCATGACTCAAAAAACCTATGCCCACACCCCCACCCAGCCATTCATATTTACTGGGGATAACAATGGCAAACTACTCCTTGAAAATCTCCTATAAAATTTCCGGAAATTTTGAAACTTAGGAAAAGACTGGATTTTCCCCCAGAAAAAAATATTTTTTTAGAAAAATGAAAAAAATGATACATTAGCACTCCCCACCCCATTTTACAGCTTGAAAGTTATTCTGTTACTTTGGGAACATGACATATGACTATGGACAACTGGACTTGGCATAAAATTATCACAACTAGCATATTAAAATATAGCATATCCTAAAAATTATTACAAACAGAATTTACTTTTTAAATAATATTTATTTGTAATTATAAGTAACAAATTGAGTGACAATCTCCTGAACTGTTTACCAAGTTTATGTGAAACAAAAAAACCTCTGCAAAACAATGTTTAAAAATCTAGAATTAACCATTCATACTTCTTCTCCACAGTATTAAATAAAAATAAAATAAAAACCTCATTCTCGTAAAAAGAACTGAAGATAAGATAAACACTTAATTTTGACCTGTTAGAAATAAAGTGCTCTAGCATACAACCCCCTACCTCTCATTGGCCTTTTGATTATCTACCTTCTTACTGTGAGTGTGACTGTGACAGCAAGGCCAAGCAAAACAGAGCAATTCAGGATAGGGGAAAAAGAATGGCCTTTTGGACAGTCCTTTGATTTATTTACTTTCAGTGCAGTCCTAATCAGATTTCCTGCTACGTTCCTTTTTCTTTTCTTTTAAGTATATATACAGTACAGGAACATTATTTCAGCCCACATGGTATTAAATATCATAGATGTAGAATATAAGAAATATAGCCTATATAGGAATATTTGAAATATCTAATTTGTATAGAAAGAAAGAAGTGTGCAAAAATATATGGTGTGACAGACAGATACAGTGCAAGGGTGGAAAAGAGAATACTCTGTTCAATCGTAAATTGAGGCAGCGATAAAATGCATCATCTTAAATTTTAATTCAACTCCATGAGGCACACAACTTGAAAAATGTTGATTATACAGTGGTACCTCAGATAACAAATTTAATTTGTTCTCCGAGTCAATTCATTAACCAAGAAATTCATTATCCGAAACGCAGCTTCCCATTGAAATGAATAGTAAACCGATTAATCCGTTTCGGAGGTCCGAAAAAAGGCAAAATAGCTAGGGGGTTCTAGATCTCTTTATAAAGTGCATTTTAAGGGCACACAGTGCTGGAACACCCACCCACCCAGAACACGCCCCCCCTGCTGTGCAATGCAAACAAGGAGAAAAGAAAGCAGCAGGACTACCCCCAGCCTGTTCCCGCCAAAAATGCAATGGCGAAAAATGCAAATAGTTGTGAGTTTTTCAGGCTATTTGGCCGTGTTCTGGAAGTTTTTCTTCCTGATATTTTGCCAGACTCTGTGGGTGGCATCTTCAGAGTGCAAGGAGCTGAGGGAACAAGGAGTTGTTTCTGAGAAAAACAACTTGTTTCTTGAGCTCCTTGCCCTCCGAAGTGAGATCCGTCGACTGAAGTAAAGCTGTGGCCCCTCCTCCCCACAGACCAAGCTGTCAAAACCAGCTAGGTGACAGTGGCGAGGGGGGACTTTACGGATCTTGCTTCAGGCAATAGGCTGCACTCCAGAACTTAAGGGCAGCCAGTTTGGCAGGGAGCAAATTTCGGTGGCTGGTTGCAAAGCCTTTCTTGTTCTTTAAGGCTTTGCAACCAGCCATCCAACTTTGCTCCCCACCAAACTGGCTGCCCTTAAGGTTTAGTGGGCAGCAAAAGTGGGCAGGGAAGGCAAGGGGTGAATCTTCCCCTCGCCCACCCACCCCCAGGGATGGAGCAGCAAAAATGTGATTTTAAAACACCCCTGCTTTTTGCAAGGCATGCATGGGTCTTTTAAAATCAGATTCTTACTGTCAAGCACTGACTTCAACACTCACCTTCTCAGCCCCCTGCTGTGTCAGGGAAGCTGGATCCTGGCTGCCCCAACACAGCAGAGGGATCCTGGCTATGACAGCAAGAGTCTGCTTTTAAAAGACTCATGCATGCCTTGCAAAAAACAATGTTTGCAATGCAAGCAGATTCTTGCTCCCCCCTGGTGTTGGTTCAGCAAGAATATGCTGTTAAAACACCCCTGCAAGCCATGCAAAAAAGCACTTTTTTACTTCACTGCTCGCCTGCTCAGCCCCTGATGGGTCAGTGAAGCCACTGCCCTCCCTTCCCACAGCCAGCTGGCCGTGACGAGTGTCAGCCAGCAGCTTCTCTCCAGCCGCTGAGTCTCCCTTCAGGCAACTGGCTGCAGCAAGACCTGTGGTTGGAGTAAAGCCCGCCCCCTCGCCACTGCCACCCAGCTGGTTTTGACAGCTCAGGCTGTGGGGAGGGGGGAGGGGATTTTACTCCAACCGACAGATCTCACTTCAGGCACAGGCTGCAATGAGATCCATGGCTGGAGTAAAGCTGTGCCACCCCCTCCCCACAGCCTGAGAAGACCAGCTGGGTGGCAGTGGCAATCTCGCCATAGCCCGCCACCTTTCCCCTTACCATCCGAAGCACAAACCGCTCCTGATTTGAGGAGCTTCCAGGGAAGAGTCCAAGAAAGCTCCTCCTCATAGAGATCCTGCGTTTCGTTTTCTTTTGGAAAAAAATTGTTACTAATGAAACGAAACAAAACTACTAAAGAAAGCAAATGAAACAAAACACTATATTTTTGTTTGGTGTCCATCTCTACTTCCTACATACACTAGCCAGTAAGTACTGATACCAAGCTAAGAACCGGGGTTGTGCAGATACCTAAATATGTAGGTATTAGACTGCAGTCTTGGGATCATAAGCAGTGTCACATTGAGAGTGTGAAATAGTGGCCTGTTCCAGCAAGGCTGTTCTTATGTTCTTAATAGTGGAGGGTAGCATCACTGCAGTATCACCTGCCACAAATGAAATACAGGCTATGCAATAGGGTAAAGGTGAGGGGGTAAAACTTAATTTTATTATTTATCAAATAATGATCCTGTAATATTTTAAAGTTGTTCAAATGGCTCTTATCGGTTAACTCCTACAGAATGTTAAATAGAAGCAATGGGGGTGATTGGAGTGAAAAGTATTCATCCATTATCAGAGAGGAACTCTAGCAGTGCATAGATAAATCTACTCCAGAATCCCATGGCACGGCTGTGGAAAACTCCATATGAATTGGTCTATGGCCAAAAGTTTTTCTTCTGGTGGTACAGGAATATATCCAGCAGTGAATCCAGAACAGCAATGCATTCAACAGATCAATACCCTTTCACTATGAGAGATCCAGGATTAGGCGTAATTAAATTATTTCTCATTGCTTTTGGCAACAGTAAACAATTAAAAATAATGCTAGCCTGTTTTCCACCCAAGTCAAGAGAGTTTTAGAAATTATGAATTCCCTGCTACGTATGTATCACCCCTTCCTTACTCATCTGGGACTATTTCAATCCTTTGGACTCTAATCTGGAAACATGCTTGACTGAAGAAAAGTGAAACTGTTAAGTAAGAATATATTGGATTGGACTAGTTCTGAGAACAAATTTTGATTATAATCCTAATAAAATAATTGCCCTCCCCCATCTTCATAGTACCACAGAACTCCTTGCCAATGCTGCATCTTTGATCAGGGCAGTTATCCAGAGCCTGATTATCATATGCCTCATGGCAAGGTTATACATGGAGATTCAATGCCTGCAGCCTATCCCTGCTTTTCTCAGCTACCATTTGGGTACATATTTAACATGCTTCAGATGTATTAACAGAGATGTGGTGTTGGATATAAGTACAACAGTCCCTCTCTAGCATATTATTTGCATATAGATTCAGCTCCGTACTCAGTGCCCTGCCCCACATTTAGAGTCAGATAGGATACTACATGGAGTGGTTTATACTTACAAACCTATGGGGGCGAAAACGACACATCTCTTCAAACTTTGGGGTATTGAGCTTCAGTGAGGGCTCTACATCGTCTGGCCTAGGTACACAGCGTTGGCTGAGATGCCCACTGAGGCCCTAATCCTCATCCAGTTTTTAACACCCTTTTAAAATATCTTGGGCAGCTAGATCACAGGTCTCTAGACATCCCAGCTACTTCTTTTCCTTTCTCCACCACATCTCTGGGCCAAGCAGTATGGTGAAGAAGATGATTGGGCAACTGGAGTTCTGCTTTCCAAGATACGCAAACAGCCAACCAAAATGTGTTTCTGTGCATGCATACAAGAGTGAAGAAGGAGAACAGGGATTGGTTAAAAAGAAATGACTTATTTTTCAGATGGGTGTTTTGAGCTTCAACCTAAAAGACAACTGGAAGCAGCAGAATCCATCAGTACATAAGCAGTGTGACTTTTGGCTTAGCATTCTGCTAGGATACTCCTTACAATATTTATCTCATCACTGCAAGAATTACTAGGTTGGTTAAATGTTCACCTAAATGTTGGTGAGATGTTCACTTCCTAAATGTTCTATTGCATCAACTTCTCTTACCTGAGTGTGAAAATTTGAAATGGTGGTTGTTTCAATATCTTTCTTGCCAAGGATTTCCATTTTCACTGGAGTGTTAGGAAAATTAAAAGCAAAGTAATCCAAGAAGTCTGGCAAGTAGGCAGCTGCTCCATGAACTATAGCTAGAGCATAATATGCTGCATTTTTTTCATTTTCACTGAATGTCAAAGCAAGAAACTCTTCCGCAAATCTCTCCATCTCCACTGGAGACAAAAATGAGAGTTCATCCATGTAGGCATGAAGAATCAGAGCTCCCCCATTTGACTGATGCTCTTCATGAATAAAATTGCTAAATTTAGTGCCTGTTTTTAAGAAGCTGTGGCGAACAGAATGCTCCTGGTGATTAGTAAATGGAGATTGCACTCCCTGGGGTATCCTATACTCCTCCATGCCCAAATTCAACTGACACAGCTGTTCATCTTTCAGATACCTAAAAGATTCCTTGTTCTCTTCCAAGTTATCACTCTCCCCTGGAGTCAAAATCTCTTCGTTGATACGGGTAAGACCAGCACACACCGTCTGTACTTCTTTGTTGTACATTTTCAGATGCCTCCCTCTTACGTCTTCTCTGTGTTTCTTTTTCTTCTTTTTCTTTGTTTTCTTTACAATAAGAGTGTCAGCTCTCTGGGTCTTGCCATTTTCGTCTCGACTTTCTAGAAATAATAAGAAAATTACCATTCTATTGTTGCAATATGACTACTTAGACAAACAGTAATGGACATTAGGAAAACCTCTACCCACCCACACCACTGTAGGTAACATTTTTGGAAAGCTTTCATTCAGATTATTAAATCAGAAACTCTGTATCAAAGAACAAAAACAATCTATTTGCAAAATAGCACAAGAGTAGTTATTATGCAAACACTCTTGTTTTTGTTGCAATAAACAAGCCTATTAAATTTATTTCAGCAGTTATGGGGGGCGCACTGAGACACAATTCCTACAGTGTTTACCTGTTTTATAATAAGTTCAGAATTAAAAGAAAAAGTACAGTGCCTTCCACATTTTTCATTTAGAAATGCACTGCTGTAACTCGTAGACCCAACAAATACTCCCAGAAGTATCTGTATACATGTATATCTGTATCATATGCCGAAAGGCTATGTTTGCCTGTGAATTACCAGTGCAGTTGTGTGTGCTGTATGCACTTGCACAGTTTGTTGTGGTGCCTGTGGGCTTCTCTGGCATGCCTCCTTGTCTGAGTGGGTGGCCGCCAGAGAAAGTTGGAGGAAGGAAATGTACACTGCAATCAGTGAGTGAACAATCATGCTGAGGAGGCAGGGATCGAAGCGCATTTCACCTAGACAACAGGTAAGTACACAGAGGAGGTGGGAAAGGGAAGTGTGCAGCCCTGCAGAACACCTGTGCAGGCACTGCACCCAACTGGGCTGAACCATCAACCTGGGGTCTGTGCCCATTTCTAATACTGGACTTTAAAGTTCTTATGCTATGCTTGGAAAAAGGAAAAGGAAATGATTACAGCAGTGATGGCAAACCTTTTAGAGACCGAGTGCCCAAACTGAGATTCAATACCACTAATTTTTCGCAAAGTGCCAATACAGCAATTTAACCTGAATACAGGTGGCTGCGAAGGGGCGATTAGAATACTGTAATGTAAGAAATTACAATCAATCCAATGTATGGCTGCAAAGCACTTAGTTGACATTATGATTATGCCCATACAGTACTTGACAAACTGCACTAGATCCTGGTTAGTTTCCATACTCAATTCATGTTGCACATTTTCATCTTTAACATTCCATATGGCTTTGGATCTGATTAATATGAAGACCTCTTAATACATAGCTTTATACTAAGATATTTTGCATGGCCCATCTTCAGCTGCACCCATCATCCATGATAGTTGCTGTTTCAAAAAGAACCCACTCTGTGGTGGCATTTCGTGGAATTTTCCCACCCAGAGAAAACCACCTGGAATCTACCTTAGTATCATTTCAGCACACAGTCCATATTGTGCCAGACTTTCTACATTCCCTGAAGATTCCCTTTATGCTTCCTGTTCAGTTTTTGTATTTTAATTCTGAGTACTACTTTTATTTTGCTTTTTGATAATTCAGCAATTGAATGTTACTGTTTTAATTTGTGAGCTCGAAACAGACAAAACCAAACAATGGGTTTTCTATTTCGTGCCCACCTCTAATCCACGCTGTATATCAGGCCTAGACAACATGTCAACCACGAGTGACCAGTCGCCTTTTGGGGTCGCCCACCAGGTCCCTGCGTTGGGGGGGCGGCGGAGGCAGGGGCAATGGTGATGGGGACGGGGACACCGACGATGTCATCAGTGGCGGTGGGGGGCGCGATCCTGGCCCCAGCGGCAGGGGCTTTTTGAGGTGCTGCCTTGGAGCCAGCGCCTTGTTCCCCCCCCCCTTCAAGCACCGACCAAGCAGCCTCCGGGGCCAGGTCGGCGCTGGTTCTTTAATTTTTTTCCTTCATTTTAGAGCACATGGGGTGGCCGGGTCGGCGCTCCTTTTTTATTTTATTTTATTTTATTTGGGGGGGTTAAAAGTCTCCAGTGGGGGCTTTTTGAGGCACTGGATCCAAGCCAGCACCTCTTTTTTAAATTTTGTTTTGTTTTTTTCTTCAAGTGCCGACCGCATGGCCCCAGGGGCTGGGTCGGCACTGTTTTTCTTCTTCTTTATTTTAGAGCGCCGAGCCAGCCACCCCTTGGGCCAGGCTGGTGCTCCTTTTTATTTTATTTTATTTTTTATTTTTATTTGGGGGGGTTAAAAGTCCCCAGTGGGGCTTTTTGAGGCACTGGCTTGGGGCCAGCGCCTCTACAGGCCTACCTTCCCCACCAAGACCAGAAGGACTGCAGCGAGGACAAAGTAGGAGGGGTAACGAAAAATGAAGCGAACAAAATGAAAATTTCTGTTTCGTTTTTCTTTCATGGGTTGGTTGGTTATTCGTTTCATTAGCTAACGAAATGAATAACGAAACGCATTAAAAGTTCATTTCATGCCCATCTCTAGTGTGGACAAAGTAGATAAGGAAAAACTGTTTTCCCTATTGTACAACCTTAGAACTAGGGGGCACTCCATGAAATGTTTGGGCGCTAGATCTCAAACAAATAAGAGAACGTACTTTTTCACCCAGAGGATCACTGGTCTATGGAACTCCCTGCCAGAAGAAGTGGTGACAGCTGTCAGCCTTAACAGCTTTAAGAAAGGATCAAACAAAGTTCATGGAGAACACGGGTATCAATGTCTATCATTATGGGTGCCTAAGGATAACCTCTGGGTTGGAGAGATAGGCAGGATATCTCTCAATGCCATTTGCGGGGAATCATAAGCAGGTGAATACATCTGCTTGGGAAAACCCTAAAGCAAATGGTGAGCCACTGTGCGAAACAGAATGCTGGACTGGATGGGTTGTGGCCTGTTAGAGCAAGGCTATTCTTATATTCTTATGTTCTTTGGGTTTTGGTAATTCAGGTCTGTGGCACTGGAATCTGTGTACCTCTGCTCAAATTAAGCCTTCTATCTTACAGAAAATATAAAATGATCCACATGGAGAGAAATACTAGTCAGCTGAAGAAAAATTAAATATTTTTCTGCCTTGCTTCAGTCTGAGGAACCCACAAATTCTGAAAAATATTCAGAGGGACATAGGTCAGGGATAGGTGCTAATCCAGTAACAACAATGCTAGTCTTAACAGCAATTGAATTCAAGTTTTATGCTTATCTGATACATGAAATAAGTATCAGTATCAACAATACACAGTACCTACAGCCATTGTAAGTGGGTCAACAGGAGCCTTATACTAAAATTGCAAGCATGTTTACCTATTACGTACCAGTTCTGATCATATTTATAATCATATTTTGATCAACATTATTATTTTTATTTTTAGTCTTGCAAGCTACTTTGGCTCATGGAAAACTCATACACATTGCTCAGTTCTGTACTGTGGCCAAGCCAAAATACAGTGATACCTTGTATAAAGGAATTAATTTGTTCCAAATGAAATTATGTTAAGCAAATTTTCCTTTATCCATATTATACATTGAAAACAGAACAATCCCTAATCGCAACCATTTTTATGTTGTACGGATTCGCTTCATAGGAGGTTCTGTTAAGCAAATTTCCCCTATCTCCAGAATTTTTTATGTTGTACAGATTTTATGTTATACAAACCATTTCTTATACGAGGGTCCACAATTGCTACAACTGAAATAATCACATGTTCTCTCTCTGCCTACCAACACCTCCATTTCCTAATTTCTTTGCTTTTGTCTCTGTGTCTCTTTTAAACTCTAAAATCCTTGGCATAGAAACCTGTCATGCCTGTTTTACAAAACACCATATGTACACATGAAAGAAAAACAACAGTAAACACAAAAAGAATAACACTGTGTGTGCACAGATAATCTGAGGATTAATAGAAAATTGAGTGCTTTGGATTGCATTGGTACATTATATAAATTACTGGGACACGGATACCCCATGCTGCCTATGTTTATATTCCGCTTGGCTCACACTCAGAAAATCAGTTTGAAAGAACAATTCCAGACCAAACGTGTATCACATTTTATTCACAGAGGCATACCATTTGCCTATCAAAAGCTTTCCAGCAGGATATAAGTACAACTGCACCTTCTATCTAACACACTCCCAAGACTGATATACAGAGGCATGCTGCACCTGATACTAGAGAAAATATACTGTATAGCAGGCCTGCCCAAAGTCCAGCCCGGGGGCCAATTCCGGCCCGTCAGGCCCTTCTGAATGGCCCGCGGCTGGCTGGCCCGCCCCTCCCTCCCCCTCCTTCGCTCCATGTTTTTTTTTAAAAAAAATATCTTCCACCAACACTGACACCGCCGGGAAGCTTGAGGGGCTGGGCGGGCCAGTGGGCCGGTGAGCAGAAGCTTGTGGGGTGGGCAGGCAAGGGGGCAGGCCACCACCACCAGCACCGCCGGGAAGCTTGTGGGGTTGGGCGCGTGCAAAGGGGGCACGCGGGGGCAGGCCGCCGCCACCGGCATCACCGGGAACCTTATGAAGCTAGGCGTGCACGCTCAAGGCGGTGCGCAGGTGGGCCGCCACCACTGGCATAGCCGGGAACATTGTGAGGCTGGGCGCATGTGCAGTCAGTGGGTGGGGCTTATGGGTCAGTGGGTGGGGCTTCCAGTGGGGTGGCAGGGTCAGGGAGCAACCGGCCCCTGACACATTCTCAGCCACCAAATCTGGCCCTCCTTACAAAAAGTTTGGGCACCCCTGCTGTATAGCCTCCCTGACTAGTAGCCATTAGAGATGGGCTTTTCATTTCAGAAGTGGTCAGTTTCCAAAACGAAACACAGGAGCCCAGCTAACGTTCAGAACCGGAGGAATGAAATTAACCAATCCCTTACCTTCCACTGGGATGTTGCAGGGCACAACACCAATGAGGAAGAAGCCTCCAACGCATCATCTTTCCTTCTCCCTGGCGCTGACCAATCAGACAGGGAAGCAAGATGATGCATTTCCCTGCATAGCTGACTGGCCAGTGCCAGGGAGAAGGAAAGATTACACCCCGCATCACCCCAGCGCAAGGTAAGGGATTAAATGATTTCATTCCTCTGACTCTGAAGATTAGTTGGGTTCCAACGTTTTGTTTCAGAAACTGACCACTTCCAAAATGAAAAGCCCACCTCTAGTAGCCATCAGCTGACCTAACCTCAACATTTTTACATAAATCCATTCTTAAATCTTTTAAGTTGGTATCCTTTAATACATTGTATGATAGTAAATTCTAATTTAGCTATAAACAATGAATAAACATCTGCTTCTAATTCTAACTTCTTTTGCCACACAAAGCATAATTACATAACCCTCTATCTTACATGACTGTCTCCTAAACTAAAAAGGGGTCAACAGTACAAACTTGCATCAAACAGGAGTTGTTCCAGTCTCATGACCACTTTGGTTAGTCTTTTCTTCACCTTTTCAAGCACTACAATGTCACCCCCTTTTAAAGTAGAACTATACACAGTCTCACAGATAGTCACACCATGGATTTTTATAAAACCAGCACAGTATCAGCAGTTTTCTATCAGGTGCATGCTGCAGGACATGCCTGTGTCTGTTACTGAGTGATGAATGGTCAAATTTAATGCAAATTATATAAAATAACATTTATAGAATATAATATAATAGAAGAGAAATTTATTGTCATTGTAGATATGCACAATATGTACAATGAAATTACCGTATGTACTCGAGTATAAGTCAACCCGAGTATAAGTCGAGGCCCCTAATTTAACCCCCCAAAACTGGGGAAACTTGTTGACTCGAGTATAAATCTAGGGTGGGAAATGCAGCAGGGCCTGGCAGCTTCTCCTTTTGTGAGCTGGGGGAGTGGTGTGTGATGTTTAAAGTGACTTTTAACCACTGACCCAAGCACTTGCCAGGCCCTGCTGCATTTCCCACCCTAGACTCCCCTGTGATGCGGGGGGGGGGGCATGAGAAGCGGCACACAATGTTTAAAATGACTTTTTGCCACCGACCCAAGCACTTGCCTCAGTGGCTAAAAGTACTGACCCGCATATAAGTCAAGGGCCCCTTTTTTCACCCCAAAATTAGGGCTGAAAAACTAGGCATATTCGAGTATATACAGTAAGTGCTGTTCCAGCACTACACAACCAACCACATAAACACTATTCTGCTTAAAATGACCTAAAATGTTTAAAATCTGCTTGAAGACTTAAAATGCTTAAAAATTAAAATGCTAAAAATCTGCTTAAAATAGACACTACACCGCAGAATTCAACCCAGGTACTGCTCTAGGGTAAAAATTGTTCTTATGAACTATTAGCACACATACCTACTCACTTATCTTTCAAACTCTAGATTCCAGCTTACTACCATAGTAAGTATCCATGTAAAGCATAGCTTAATGAATTTTACATCATAAAGTCACTTTCACTATTAGAGCCTGAGAAAACCTTACCACATTACAACACAAAAAATACTTGGAAAATTCTAATAGTGAGATTTAATACCAAAGCCATATTGTGGAATATATAGTGACTATATTTATTTCCTGCGGTAACGTAATTCAAAGGGAAGGTTATGCTTTGTAAGTTGTAAGTTTTTTCTGGGCTTGAAACTAAGTTACAATACAGAAGACACAGGTGCAGAAATCTTATCTGCAAAGTCTGCAAAGACAGAAGGTGACCTGTGATTGGCTTTTGTGCATCATGTGATTTGTTCTTCAAGAACGGACTGTCTGTGTTAGGTGTGGAGGAGAGAGAGAGAAAGCACATGGACTATCCAAAATGTGATCCTTTAAGAAAGCTATTTGCCTCTCATTTAATTCACTTAAGTTAGGAAGAAACATGTAATAGAGCAAGGTTTCTTGTTATTTGTTTTCAAGTTAGAAATATTGCTGCAAGTAATCTCTGTATAGAATAAATCTTTTTTATATATAAGCAAGTAATGTGCCTGAGTACCTGAGTTTTAAGGTAAGCTTGCATGAATCTCACAAGTCAGGTGGGAGTCACTGAAATGAACCTACATTTTCTTTAATGCAGTGAAAAAGGGAATTAACGTCTCCAGAAGTTAAAATAATTCTCTGATTGCGGTTAAGAGATTAATATACTTGCTGGGTAGAGACATTCCCTTTCTAAGCTGCATCCGTTACACCTGCCATTCTCTACAGAACACAAGGAATTGTACATAAGGTTTACAAGCAGTTTTCTATCCTGGCAAAGACTATATCCAGATCAGCTTAATTTCAACGAAGTAGATGGTTCATGCTAACATCTTGATATTTCAAAATGAATGACTTGAAGCTTCATTTTATCCATGTTTAAAATTCCCACCAACTTTTCCCAGCATGGCCAGTAATAAACGGCTATGGCAGTTTCCAGTGTGCTGTGTAGTGAGTACAGTGACAGACTAGGACACTGGAGAACAGAGTTTGAATCCCCACTTGGCCATGGCAATTCACTAGAGGAATTGAACTGGTAAAACCACTCCTTAAATATTTCACTTACCCTAAAAGCCCTAGTAGGGTCGTTATAAGTCAGTTCTAACTTGACAGCACAGAACACACACACACACATGGAAATTCTACTTAAAATATCTGAAGACTACCAAGTCATCTTCTTTTAACCTGTGTTCAGTCCACTGTGAAATCTCAAATTCATATTACAGAAATAAAGGCTAGCTTAAATCTAGCTCCTAAGCACTTTCACTCAGAGCTTAATTAAAACAGATTCAATGTTTACTCTAAAAATGATGGGAAACACCTGATTGCCTCTACCCATCTCGATAACACATTCCCACAGTATCACTTAATGAAGCAAATATGCAGCCATATCACATTTTATTACACATTACTGAGGAATCACAAGTTGGTGACAACCATGAATTATCAATTTAGTTTCACATCTGTTAAAGTAAAGAACCTCTTATAAGTTTTGAGTCCATCCACTGCACAATTTATGGTAAATGGTCAGAGTGGTTGGCATCCTAATGCAAAAGTTGCATATTTATCCATTCTTACTCTGAAAGAGCCCATTACTAAGCATATTTACTCAAAAACAAGCTCAGCCTGATTAATCAGGCTTATACCTAAGATAAACATTTGGATCAGTGAAGATCATTTAGAGGAGCTGGCAGAGAGGAAACGAGCAAATAAGAAGAAAACTAGGATCATTCAGAGGAGAACCTAGACAGCAAAATAACAAGCAAGAGGAAGCAAGTGAAATGTATGAAATTTTAGTGCAGCAAGAAGAGATACCATACACAGGCACAATACTTATTTTAAGCACCCCTAATCATTTGTTGCACTGCCTGCAGTCAGAATGACTTATCAGTCATAAAGAGCCCATGAATATAGAAAGTGCCACTGAAATAGCCCTTGACTTCAAACTACTGTACTCAGGATCAAAGCTCACAAGGTTCGTATGACAAGCTTTCAGAAATGTGAAGTGAAAAGGGAAGTTATAATTCATTCAAACCACAGTTTAATGTAGGAACCTTCATAAGCAAAAGGAGCTGTTATTTGTAACCTATGGATTATTTCAAAGCATTCTCAAATAGAGTAATGCCTCAAGGCATGTTGAGTGGCCATTCTGAAACCTTTAATTTTTCAGAACATTTTTGCTGTGTCCAGATGGAAAGAAATTGAGATGCAAGAAAACAAGCCACATTCTATGGTAGATTGTGTTTGCTAGTAGAATAATCTGCAAGATTAAATTCTATGATATAACTGGGAAAACACTTTAGAAAGGCGACACTAGTATAAAAATAAATCGGTAGATGGGGGTGATAGATTTTGAATAAAACTAGATAGCAAAATATGTTGACAGTATTATACAACACAACCAAATGATGAAATGCCTAGGATTTGGACATTGAAAATTTCAAGGACTGTCTGAAAATGTTTCCCTTTGATAACCACATTAAAATCAGGAAAGAGTACAGTATTAAAGAATTTAGGCTAGAAATGAGATAATCAAAAATCCAATTCCACATGAATCTTTCTCCCTGAATATTTTAAACAAAAACATAACATTATATAAGTACTATCAGTAAAAACTAGTAAGCAGCAGCATCTGTATCTTATAGTATAAAGTAGGGCAGTAACTATGGCACTCTACTTTTTGGGGTGGGAAGCATGCAGCTCCCATCAGATACAACTAGCACAGTGAAAAGTGAAAGATTTACAGCCCGAAGACTATCTAAAGAGGCAATTCACTCACAGCTTTAGTATATTTCAATATGCCTCTGGGTGCACTTCATATACATACAGTACAGAACACTGTGATAGGCTGTAATGTGGCTGTACAGTACTGTATTCGCTTTGCAATATATAGTGCTGAAGAACAGCACTTGTTTATTCTTGCTGAGTTATACTGATGAAGACTGTACTGAAAGCAAAATGCTATGTGTCAGATTAATAAAAGGGGTATATTAACTGGAGACTTCCAGATTTTGGGGGATACCAACTCTCATCATCTACCATACCTGTCTATTCCAAGTGGTGAGCTGCAAGTTGGCTTCCCCTACATGAAGTGTTAATATATTGGATTTCCACGATAATTCTTTTTCAGTGTTAGTGGTAAGTAAAAACTAACTGTTAATTGCTTATCATTACATCAAGAAATTATTCAATAATGCCTTAGAAACAAAGAGCCCTTGCTCTGTTTGTTTAATTATACTGTTGGGTCTTTTAAAACATTGTTCTCATTTTTAAAAACAATCCTTTCCACACAAAAAATCTGCAAATTTTGCTAATAATAGTGTTTCAGCACTCTAAAATTATTCAGGATACCTAAGATATCTTAAATCACTGGATAGCTCAGTGGTTTAGGTGTTTAGCTGCAGAGCCAGAGGCTGAGAATTTGATCCCCCACTGTGCCTCCTGTGAGTAGAGGCCACCTGTGTGCCCTTGAGCAAGCGGCTTAATCCCAGGTGGTCCCCCAAAAAGGGAATCGTAAACTACTTCTGAGTAAGGTCTACCTGGAAAATCCTGAAAAGGGTCTCCCATAAATCAGAAATTACTTGATGCCCCATCATCATCAAAATGCAAGTAATATCGCAGCAGTAATTTAAATGGAGTGTGACTTTAACATCTTTAACAATATGCATTATCATCACTATTCAAAATTCAAGTTTCCCAGTACATGAAAACTCAGGACAGACAAAAGATACTGCAAACTATAACATACCACCTTGGAGTACTTAAAAAACCAATTTCAAAAACTTCATAGCCACAGAGAGAACACAGAGTATTTTCCCAGAAAGGACAAGAAAAATAGGATAAGAATATAGTCATGCTGCTTTTCTTAAAACATCTAGTGCAGGGGTGTTCAAACATTTTGCAAGAAGGGCCAGATTGGGTGAGGTGAAAATGTGTGGGGGCCAACCATTCAGCCACATTTGGCCCCCAGGGCTGACTTTGGACATGCTTGATCTAGTGGTCACTAGCATTCAAATAATTTCTGAGCATCCCAGTTCCTATAAATGAGGTATTACTCGCTGTGCTGGAAGGGGTTTCTGGGAGTTAGGGTCCAGGAACATCTGGGGACCCTCCGGTTGAGAATCACTGCTGTAAAGTTTCACCTTACAGTGTGCCTACCTTCTTTGCCTTCATTGGTTCCCATTTTAATCTACAATACACCAAATGTGTAACTTTTCTTGCAATTAGTTGTATGTCTCATATATATGATTTTATGTACATGCACTCAGTACTTCAACTATGCTCAAGTTAATATAATGAGGACCCTCGTATCTGTGGGAAATCTGTTCCAACCCTTCCCCAATGCTAAAAAATGTGGATTATAGTGAATGCTAGTATAATAAACAACTACTGTACCTAGCATGACATCTTGCTTCCTCTAGTGGCTGGTTCTGGTAACTTCAATGTTAGATATATATACAGTAGGATGGCCATACCCGTGGGGGATTGGATCTGGGACCCCCCCCCATGGTTAGTAAAATCTGCGGATAAGAGCAAATGCTCTTATCTGGGTTGACGGCGTTGATAGGGATGGTGGGGTGCCAGGACAAAAGCTTTTGCTCCCCCCAAATGGCAAGGAGGGAAGTTTTTTCCCCTTTCTCCTTGCCACTGGGCTTGGATGCAGCAAGGAGAAAAATAAAAGAAAAATAAACTTGATTCCCTCCTTGCTGGCCTGTGGCAGTGGTGGCAAGGAGGGAAAAAAATTAAAAATAAAACTTATCACCCTGATGCCCACCGCCCTCCTCCTCACTGCCACCTCGGGCCAGCCAGGCACTCATTGGAGGGGTGGGGTGGGGACTCAACTGGCTGCCCAACTGGATTTTGAACTTCCCAGTCGGGTCCCAGGTGGTGAAAGTTTTGAACTTCCTGCTCAAACTTCCGATCCGCTGCCTGGGACCTGAGCGGGAAATTCAAAGGCCAGTTGGCCAAATGGGTCTTTAAAGTCCCCACCTTACCCCTCCGGAGGGTGCCTGGCCAGCAGCAGTAAGTTTGTTTTCCCCCTACCGCCAACTGCTGACACCGCCAGCCAGGCAGCCTCCAGAGAGATGAGGTGGGGACTTTAAAGACCCGCCCAGTCAACCGGCCTTTGAATTTCCCACTCAGGTCCTGGGTGGCAGATCGGAACTTTGAGTGGAAAGTTTAGCCTGGGACCCGACCAGCCAGGTGAGTCCCCACCCCACCTCTCCAGAGGGTGCCTGGCTGGCCTGCGGCAGTGGTGGCAAGGAGGAGGGCAGTGGGCACCGACAGCAGTAAGTTTTATTTTTAGCCCCCCCCCCCGGCTGATCACAAACCTCAGATAACTGAATCTGCAGTTGGTGAATCAGTGGATGCATGGGTCATACTGTATGTTTATGGAACTTTTTCTTTTAATATTTTTAATACATTTAGACTGTTGGTAAGTATATCGACCAATACTGAGCCCATGGATAAGGGGATCCTACTATATTTACAATGACTTTTTAATAACCAAGGCTTTTAAATCTTGTTCAAACATTGACATTACATTCTGGCTTATGTCAAAACTGATGACTACATTTTCCCAGTTTAGAGAAAATGACAAATTATGATTAACCTGGTTTGCTTGCTCATACTTTTAAGGAATACAAATGGGGATGGAACTGACCAACTATGTTATTAATTTTAAGCAACTGCATTTTTAGCAATTGATAAAATTGTTGATAGCAATGCTCCATAGGAAAGACAACAGCAGAAAATGTGCAGTGTAGACTACTGGTGAGGTACAATTCAATTAATTTTACAGAGGCTAGCACACATAGGGCTGTTGATCTGTCTTATTGGCTATACAACTGAGCTCTCAAAATAATCATTTTGATTTAAAGTAACATCTTTTCAAGAAACATCCTTAATTGTATTGCATGGGGGCAGGATCTAATACAAAGTGAGCAGAAAGGACGTGTATATCTATATTAGCAAATCTCTTAGTGACTTCCTGTGTTATCTGCAAAGAGTACTGACTCACAATTGAATAACCCATCTACTCTCAAAGTATATTACTGAAATTAAGAGAGGTTTGAGTAAGAAGTAATGGATTTTTTTGTAGAAAGATTGGACTGTATTCAGTTATGATACTGAAACCAACTTGCCAAAATTCTTTAGCTCTAAATGTACCAATAAATAAACAATAAATTAAATAAATTAAATGTACAGTTTTTGCATAATTAAATCTCTGGGACATAGTAACAAACAATCTAGAATTGAGAGTCTGGTGTTAATGGCTGATTAGATAAACTTAGCTGCTTTACAGAAAAAAACACCCTGTGACTTTGTAAGAATGGTCATCACATATATCTCCATATTTTGGTTTGCAATGCTACAATGCTGCTCAACTACTCCAATATTTGGGGGGGGGAGTTTCTCAATACTTCCCCTTTTCCACTATTTAAGAAGCCCTGGAATCTAAGCTGTTCCCAATAGACTTGGCAATGTAGCCTATTCTATGTCATTATCTCTTTCTGAAGTTTTCAGTGTTTCATGTTGATCAACAAAGGTACCACTACTACATATCTGCCATAAGGTTTTCAGGTATTTCATATATGCAAACTTAGGTGGAAAGAAGTTTTTAGTATATTAACACATTATTCCCACATTTAAATATATGTATGCAGCAGGCCTATAAATACAGACGATTCCTAGTACAGCAATTAGCTTTAAATAAAAAAAAAGAGTTAGTGTTTTTCAAATCTTGAGCAAGTAAAGATATAATGTGTGCAACATTCAAAATGATGGGGCAATCCAATTCTCATTATGCCATAAGAGACCATAACTATATTCTTCAACCTAAGATGTGAGTAACATATAAACAACTGCAACAAAAGACTATGCCAGCTTTTCTATCAGAGATCATCTTCTAACAATAGCTTGAAGTTTTTTTCATTGTACTAGTTCCCTAACTAAAATGAATATCAGAATCAAGTTTTTTTTTTACTTAAAGTTACATAAATTAAACATATGTCAGGAACAGAAAAAAATTCTACTATGTTATGTAGAGCAGCACAAATTCTCACCCCACCTCCAAAGCTCAGCTATGTTGACACATTGAGAAAAAATAACCAGATCTAAATCAAGCACTTGCATAGCTGCCCCAACTCTTGCTTGCTAGCCACAAATGGGATTTAAGTACTCGCATTATTCCATGTTGGACCTGCCTACTACATGTCAGTGGGAGTACCAATAAAAATATTATTTTTCTGATATTAAGTTCATCACAGGAAAATATTCTTTATGCATCTCTGATAAAAACATACACACTAGCTTCCAAAAGGCAGCACTTTTATATGATAGCTTCCTGACACTGAAATACCATCTCATGCCTCATGGGAGATTCACCTGACACTAATTTTATGTTCTTTTCAGTAACAAATCAAAACCTCCTTTATCTGCACAGGCATTTATGGATAGGCCTTCTATTTTACCTGGGCTGAGGAGGCGGGCAGTTGTTTTATTGTATTCCTACGGCTGGATATACACTCTGAATTTATTTCTGGAATTAAGATGCACTATCATTTTTAAAAATCAGTAAATAAATAGTCTTGCCCCTTTCTTTCTGTCTTGGTACCTCCTCTGCAGCTCTAGTCTTTTCTTTCAAATAAGACCCAGCTCTCTACAATTAATCCCCATATTTTTTGCCTTTTCTTAGAAACAAGTGCTCATTTCCAAAATTCCTGCATAGCTCTAGATAAGCAGCCTGCCTACTGTAATAAAAGAAAGTGGGGGAAGCACTACAAGTATTCTGCTGAAATATGTGTCTACAATAGATGTTATGCATAGTATTTAACTAGTGTCATATTAAATCCCTCCCTCCTGCCAAAACAATATTTTCATCTGCCTAGATCACAGTGTGAATAAGATGGGCTGAAATTTAATTGTGTTCCTGAGAGTCAGTGCTCCTTCTAAACTCCAAGGCAGATCAAGAAACAGGGAAACAACTTGTACTGGATGGGTTCATTCCTTCTAAAAACAGATATGTGCAGCCCGAGACTGCTCCTGGATTTGTCTCTGAGCTTGGATGCCCAGATTTCTGCTGTGGCAAGAAGTGCATTTACACAGTTAAAACTACTGTGTCTGCTGCAATTCAATTTCCTGTAGAGTTAATTTTTTGGCATTTTCTGATGGTGTGCCTTAGGTATATTTTTTATATTAATGTAACGTGAGGCTGCCTTTGCCCAAAAAAGGCTGAAAACACAAGAGCCTGATTGCAAACACAAACTGGTCTCAGAGACCTCCAAAACCCAGCTATGTTGACAAAAGATCCAATCCAGCCTGTTCTAAATCAAGATTATCAGTAAAGGAACTCTTGCTTGAGCCACAAATGGGATTTGAGTATGATTAAATGTTGAACCTGCCTAATTGGCATGTCATAAGAGTATTTATAAAAATATTATTTTTCTGATATTAACCATCATTCCATGAAAATATTCTTTATGCATCTCTGATAAAAACATACACACTGACACAGTGAAAGGCAAAACTTTTAGATAGCTTCCTGACACAAACTGCAATTCAAATGCCTCATACAGCAGATTAACCTGAATACAATTTTATGTTCTTTTCAGTAACAAATCAAAACCTCCTTTATCTGCACAGGCATTTATTATATACCATTCTATTTTACTGTTTACATCTTCAGTTGTTTTATTGTATTCCTACCCTGCATATACACTCTGAATTTATTTCTGGAATTAAGATGCACTATCATTTTTAAAAATCAGTAAATAAATAGCTGGGAGTAAACAAAGACTTGTTACCTCCTATGCAGCTATGGCTCAAGCAAACAAATAAGACATAGCTAGATACAATTAATCCCCATATTTCTTTGCCTTTTCTTAGCACACAAGTGCTTCAAGCTCCAAAATTCTCATAGCTCTGCATAGAGCACAGTGGCATGATAAAAGAAAGAGGGGGAAGTGCTGTGGCTGTTCTGGGGCAATATGTGTGTGCCCACAGAAAGATGTTATGCATAGTATTTAACTGGTGTCATATTAAATCACCAACACTGATACAAAACAATATTTTTTTATCTAATGGACAATAAACAACCATTTAATGCAGACAACAAATAAGTTTCATATTAAACTGAAAGGCAGATCAAGAAACAGGGAAACAACTTGTACTGGATGGGTTCAGTTTTCATTTTTGCAGAGGTCAAACTCAATGCTGTACCTGGATTTGTCTCAAACTTTCCATGCCCCATTATGATTAGAATTAATCCTGCAAAATTTCTCATTAAAACTGGATATGACTGCTGCAGCATTTCCAAACTGTGATCTGGCTACCTGTGACATGTGACAGGATATCCTGCCTATTTTAATCTAAAATCTGGCTGCCTCTGAACTTTTCTGGTGGCTCAAAACACAAGAGCCTGATTGCAAACCGGGACTGGTCTCAGAGATCACATAACCCCTTGATAGAGAAGATGGGTTATCCAGCCTGTTCTGTATGCACAGATTATCAATAAGGACTTCAATCCCTCCACCTTCTTCCCAAGATTAAATGGTGATGTTAACTTTTACAAAATAAGAGTATTTACATACCAAGTTATTTTACTCTAATCCCACTAACCCTCATTCCATGACTAAATTAGGCAGGCCAACTCAAAGCCAATACACTGACACAGTGATGGCAAAACTTTTAGAGACCGGGTGCCCAAACTGCAATTCAAAGTGCCAATACAGCAATTTAACCTGAATACAGTGGCACCCTGCATTACAAATGCTTCAGGTGCTACCATTTGGGAAAGAAAGGATCAAAGTGCAAGTTTTTGAATTTCCTGTGGCCACATCATCCTCGCTGTGACTGGGAAATTCAAAAAACAGCTCCTGGGAGCTTGCAATGGAAAGAGCCACCCGATCAGCCCTCTGCCCTGTGCAGAGAGGCGGATGGGATGTTACACTGCCCAGGAGGTCAAACCACCAGGTGAGGGGAAGGGGAGGCTCCTTCATAGCCCCAGTTTACTCTCCAGCCAAGCCGCTCTGGGCATCCCAAAAGTAGTGGAGGCTGGAAAGGCGGGGGGGGCTATGAACAAGCCTGGACGGCTGGACTCCCTTTAGGGTCCGGGAGGGGCACAGAGCACAGTGGCATGCTCCAAGAGGAGGGGGAAGTGCTGTGGCTGTGAGGGGGCAATGTTGTGTGCCCACAGAAAGGGCTCTGCATGCCACCTTTGGCACCCATGCCATAGATTCACCAACACTGATACAGATCATTGCTTCTTTTATCTAATGGACATATATCCAACCATTCACAGAGAAGGAACAAATAAGTTTAATATCTACCATGCTGGGGACTATACGCAGTGCTAACATACAAGCAGAACACTTTTTTCAGTCTTTCCTTCCTCAAACTCAATCCTGTACTTCCACTTGTCACTGGACTTTCCACAACCCATCTGATTAGAATTAATGGAGCAAGATTTCTTTTAGCAACTGGATTTGACTTCCTGGACATCTCCAAACTTCTGGTCTCCACTGGACTCACAAGACAGGATGCAAAATGTCTTTTAAAAAACAAAATCTGGTAAGTGAACTTTTGCTGTGCATCCTTTGCCTGAAATCTGTGGCCAGAGAAACCTGCTTCTCCCATAAGCAATGGCAAACCTTTTAGAGACAGAGTATAGGCATAGAGTTAAATTTTTGCACATTTTCTAATGGTTAAGCAATCTGATTTTTTTCCCAAGATATTTGCCCAAAAAAAGTTAAAAACACTTTTTAGAGAACACAAAAAAGCCTTTTTCAGAGACATGGCCTCAGACACAATGCTCACGTCAAAATTAGGTCACACATTTTGGATTTATCAGGATTCTTCAGGAAGTAACTTGAAAACTAGACATGGATAACTCAAGAAGTTAGACCACCTAGCTGCGGAACCAGAAGTTGGAGTCTGATTCCCCAGTGTCTTGTTGAAAAAGAGCCAGTCTATGTAACTTTGGGCAAGAAACACAACCCTAGAGCAATCCCAGGAAGAAGGAACAGTAAACACTACAGAGTCTTCTACACCTACCAAATCACAGAAAATGCAACCATAATTCAGAACCTGCCTGACAGCACAGAACTATTGCTGTTAAGTTTGTATGACTATACTGTGTGAAATGGCTGACCAGTTTGAAAGGGACTTGTTTCCAACATGGTTGCTGTTGATGTCTACATGTCAAGTTAAGCTACACTGATAGTAAATGTCTATGCCAGTGTATCTTTATTGGGCTACCATGGAGACCACAGAAATATTCAAACCTTTCAAAAACCTTTTGACCATATTAATGAAACTATATCCATTTTTGAGTTTTCCATTTGGACAACACAGGTACTCGTGGTTTTTTTATTTGGGGCTTCCTCTTTCTCTGGTATTAGAAGCCAAATCAGTAACAGAGTAATATTTCTAGCTAGTTTAAAACAGTTTAGCAAGATTATGCAATCTACCATGATCCATACTATCCATAAATAGCTCTTTTTAGCCTTCTTCATATCAATATATGTTCTGGTCTTTTTGTTGTTCTTGTTTTTTGTTTTCAAACATGACCTCAGTTCCTATAAAACTGTTATAAATAAAGACAGTAGGTCATTTCCACAGCACTGCGGCTTCAAGGAATAGACTGTCATCCACTTGAATCAAGATCAACAAGTAGGAGAATGATCTTAATCAAAAACAGTTAAGATAGTACCAGTGTGAGCAACATTTCCTCCTTCGGTCTTTGAGAAAAGTGGCAATTATTGTTTATATCTGGAGCAAAATAAGCACTTAAACACGCAGCAAAGAAAGCTGGATAAGGAAGTAAGGAAGGACAGGCACGTTGGTAAAACAGTCAAAAGATCACGCTTTCCAACAGGTGTACCGTCGTCCGTAACATCAACTTGACATCGGGGGTGGGGGTTTGGCCCTTCTCCAGTGCCCACTTGGGCAAGAAGGTGGACCTTCAAAAGAGAAGCTGCCCGGGTGGTTTTGGGGAAAGGCGAACGTCCCTCTCCGACACTGAGTCACGGCCGATCATCTGAGGGCTGGGATGGGCAAAGCCCCAACTCAGGCGACGGACCCCAACCCTCCGGCCGGCCGGCCAGCCCGCCCACCACGAGATCCACAACCCTGGAGGAAGGGGCCGCTAAGCCCCCCCCCACTCAGCAACACCCCGTTAAAAGGCTCACCTCGCTTGCTGGGCCGCCCGGCCGCCCCTCCGTCGCCAGAGCTTCCCCGCCTCCCCTTGTGCGCCTTATCCCCCGAGGAGCGTCCGGGCTCCGAGCCGCCGCCGCCGCCGCCGCCCGGGCGATGCCTGTGCCGGTGGTGGTGCCTCCGGTCGCAACGCGCGGCCTGCGGGGACAGGGTGAGCGGCGAGAAGGCGAAGAGGCCGGCGGCGGCGGCAGCGGCGGCGGCAGGAACGGCGGGGGTCGCCGGGAGGCCAGCGACCGCGGCCGGCGGCAACGTCTCTGCCTGAGAGGGCCCGACCAGGAGCGGCTGCTGGCCCAGCTTCGCCTTCTTGCACCCCGCGACCTCCCCAGAGGGGGCCTTCCGCTTCCTCCCTCCTCCCCTCGGGCGGCCGGGTCGGTCGCCAAGGGGAAGCGAAGGCGTCTCGTCCGCGCCCCGGGACACGGCGCGCACTGAGGCGACCTGCGCAGCCATTTCCCCGTCTCCCTCACACACATTTAAATGGCCCGAATGCCAGCAGCCGCTGCGCAGGCGTCGACTCATACCCCCCCTGGGAAATGTGGTCCAAAGAGGCACGCCGGGAACTGTAGTTTTCGGCCGCGGAGCGCATGCTCGGCTCCGCACTGCTTGCTGGGTAAAAAGGTTTCCATTTCGGCCAGGAGTAGTTTCCGTCGGAGAGGAGCGTGCGGCGAGTCACGCAGGGCGGCCGAGTCACGTGGCTTGTCCGCTCGCTAGCCGGAGAGGAAAAGCTGTGCGCTGGCGGCGGCGGCGGCGGCAGCAGCAGCGCAGCGCATACGTGGGCGGGTGAGAGGTGCTGTTGGCGCATTAAGCCGAGCTAGACGGCGGAAGGACTGTTACTGTGTTTAGACTTACGCTTAAATCCTGGAAAATATAAACAGCTTAAGGGAGGAGGTGATTTCCGATGACAGGCAGAATGCGGTTCATTTCCATTAAGTAAACCGCCTGCCCCATCTCACTGGAAATAAGGGACAAGATTTCCACTCCAATTTGTTGTTGTTTCCATGTTATCGTTTTTTACTGGAACTCAGAAGCACTTCACACCTCTACCAGGAAGGCCAAAGCTAACGACCCACGCTTAAAGGGTGTTGGGAAGGGTTGAATAGGTGGGACTTGCATGCACCCCCGACCATTGTACATCTAATGAGCCTGTTCTGGCCACTATCCACGGAAGGAGCCTTTTCAGACAGGGTGGCATGAAATAAATTGGAGGCTCGCTACCAAATTTTCTCAGGCTGATGAAGCTACTTTGATGAGCAGTGAAGCGTTTGGATCTCACCATAAAGGAAGTCCAATTGCCATGATTCAACTTTAGAATAAAACTCAGGCACACAAGAATTTAGATTTACTCAAAATGATAAATTATTTGAAAATAATTGTGGATTATTAAAATGAAGTCAATTGTAATGACACAACAACATTATACTGTAATGATACTCTCCCAACCACTTTATAGGAGTGTCACTCAGAGCTGTTGTTCTCAAAGTTACTTGGGGATTTGAAGTAACACATGTCCGTGTAAACAGGGAGTATCGTTGATATGCAATTTAGTTACTCTGGCCACAACCTGCAGAATCCTGGGATGTTGATTGTGGAAAGGACAAAGTCACTCTTAGCTCTAGTACAGTGTTTCCCAAACTGAATTATCACATCCTTTTCCTGATTTCTGAAAAACCCTGGTATATATCATCTCCACCTGGCATGTTTACTGTCATCCAATCCCATTATAATAATTAAAATTTAAATTTAAAATAAAAAGTAATTAAGAATTAAAGTAATATGTTAGTTTTGAAAATAAATAATTTGTTAACTGATTAAAATATTTTTGTTATTAAATTATCAGTCTTGTGCTCCCAGGAATTCCTTTGCACAATTCTGGATGGATGCCCACTAGTTTAGGAACTAGTGGTCCAGTGCAGTGGTTTCCAACCTTGGGTCCTGAGAAGTTTTTGGTCTAAAACTCCCAGAAGCCTTCACTATTAGCTGTACTCAGATTCCTGGGAGCTGTAGTCCAAGAACATCTGGAGACCCGAGGTTGGGGATCACTGGTCTAGGGTACTGTTCCCATAATGAAGCAGAGATATCTAGGTCACTAAACAACAAATCTAAGATTCTGTAGGAGAGAACAATGGCAAAGCGGTATCAAATGTAATAATTGTGCAGTTGTGTAGATTCATTCCATTGAAATGAACCATGTACTGTATATGATTTATTCTAAGCTTTGAGAGTTTAAATTGGCCTCTCTGACACATGTTTTGGTGGAACAAATGGATCCCTGTGGAAGTAAAACATTCTGCTTCATGTATCCAACCTTGTAAGTAAAGGTAGAAGCAGAAAAGTGGAAAAAGTACAAAGGCAAAGCTTGGAACTGCAAGGTAGATATGCTTTTTCAAATATATAGAGCTGTATTGCTTTATTATTACTGATAGAGTTCCTTTACTTCCTAGCCACGTAGTGTATAAATTGGTCCGGTGGGTTTTGATAATAATATTTGCTGTAAGGATAAATGTCTCCCCCTTTTTTACTGTATACAATATCTAGCAACAGACGCCTTGGTGATTGTGTTTCATCCAGTAGCACACTTTGTGCATATTTTAAGTTCTGTCCTAGATATCTTTGCAAGAGCTGCAGTTCATTCTCTTCTTCTTGAAACAGTCAATATTCAGCTCTGTCTTCTGCTTTCCCTAAGCAGCAACCCCCTTCTCTTTATAGTAGATACTTGCCCTGCTGTCTCAGAACACCGCAGAACTCGGCTGTTACTCAGCTGGTTCCAGAAAACATTTGAATTTGAATGGATTGTACTTGTTTCATAAAGACACAACTGCAGTGTTCCGGCTGCTAAACTAGGTCACTTGAATCCTCCTGCAAATCACTGTCAGAGGGAGCTCTGTGGTTTTGAATTTTATAGAAGGTCTATGTTGTTAACTAAAGAACAGACAGAAAGGATTAGAGTCTGGTAGATACAAGTCAGCACACCCATGTAACAGTCTGTGAGAAATACGCTACTTCCTATGTCTATGTCAGTATTGTTCAGGGATACAAAATGTGATGAAATCGATAGAACAGTTTTTCCCAACTTGAGGGTTGCAAAATGTCACTTTATAATAGGAGGTCACAAGTCATGTTATATATGTTGTAGATGTTATTAAATAGTTGTTTCCTTGACCTTTCGGAATGGAATGTTGTAATTAGTATGTATGTATGTATGTATGTATGTATGTATGTATGTATGTATGTATGTATGTATGTATGTATGTATGTATGTATGTATCCATGCCCTCTGGATGATAAGGGAGGAAAAGGGGAGGTAAAAGAGGACTTGGAAATTGGAGATAAATTAAATGAGTTCTTTGTATCTGTCTTCACAACAGAAGACCTTGGGCAGCTTCCACTGCCTGAACAGCCCCTCTTGACTAAAGAACTAAATCAAATACATGTTAAAAGAGAGGATATTTTAGGTTTAATTGATAAATTGAAGATCCATAAGTCATCGGCCCCAGATGGTGTCCATCCAAGGGTTAATAAGGATTTGAGAAATGAAATTGCAGATCTCTTAAGAATAATATGCAACTTGTCTCTTGAAACAGCCACAGTGCCAGAGGACTAGAGGATAGCGGGTGTCACACATTTAAAAAAAAATGAAGGAGGGGGGACCCAGTTACCCTTACGTCTGTCCCAGGGGAAATGGTGGAAAGCCTCATCCAAGAGAAAATCTTAAAACACATAGAAGAACAAATCTTGCTGAGGGAAAATCAGTGTGGCTTCTGTAAGGGTAAGTCTTGCATGACAAACCTTTTAGAATTCTTTGAAAAGGTCAAGAGGCATGTGGATTTGGGTGAACTGGTGGATATTGTCTATCTTGATTTTCAGAAGGCTTTTGACACAGTCCCTCACCAAAGGCTGCTGAGAAAATTGCACATTCAGGGGATACGAGGGCAGGTTCTCTTATGGCCTGAGAACTAGCTGAGATCGAGGAAACAAAGAGTAGGTGTCAATGGGCAATTTTCACAGCGGAGAGAAGTGAAAAGCGGTGTGCCCCAGGGATTTGTCCTGGGACCAGTTCTTTTCAATCTGTTTATAAATGACCTGGCGTCAGGGATAAGCAGTGAAGTGGCCAAGTTTGCGGATGACACAAAACTTTTATGTGTGGTAAAAATCAGAGAAGATTATGAAGAGCTCCAGAAGGATCTCTCCAAATGGGGAATGGGCTGTGAAATGGCAAATGTGTTTCAATGTAGGAAAATGTAAAGTACAGTGGTCCCCTGACAGTTCGTGGTTCATATACTGCGGTCCCACTCTATTGTGGTCCCACAATATATGAAAAAACAGCTCCCGTACTTATCCCAGGACTGGTGCTGCCCCAAACGGGCCTGCGAGAGCCTTCCCAGGCCTTCTGGAGGCCCAGACATGGCTTCCCTGTGAACTGGAAGTCACTTCTGCTTTATCAGAAGTCACTCCTTTGCAGAAAATCATTACTGAGGCCTCCGAGGGCCTTTTAATGGGGCAATGCCAGGCTGTTCGGGGCAGCGCCAGGCTGGGGGTAAGTACAAGGGCCCCCAGCTAAGCTCCGCAGCCCTGACCTGACCTGCACACACATATTGCAGATTTTCAATTATTGCAGGTCGGGTTGGGTTGGGTCCCTAAACCCCACGATAGGCGGGGTGGGGGGCAGTCACTGAAATGCATATTGGGGCAAAAAAATCAAACTTTATCTATCAACTCATGGGCTCTGAGCTATCCATGACAGATCAGGGAAGAGATCTTGGTGTGCTGGTGGACAGCTCAATGAAGGTGCCGACCCAGTGCATGGCAGTGGTGAGGAAGGGCAATTCCATTCTAGGGATTATCAAAAAGGGGATTGAAAATAAAATAGCAAACATTATAATACCATTGTACAAAAGGATAGTAAGACTGCATCTGAAGTATTGTGTAGAATTCGGGTCACCACATCTCAAAAAAGACAGTGGAACTGGAAAAGATGCAAAAGAGAATGACTAAAATGATTACTGAGCTGGGGGACCTCCCTTATGAGGAAAGGCTACAGCATTTGGGGCTCTTTAGTCTGGCAAAAAGGAGTTGGGGAGATATTATTGAGACATACAAAATAATGCAGGGCATGAGTAAAGTGGATAGAGGGACACTCTTCACCCTCTCACAGAATACCAGGACTAGGGGATGTCCGCTCCAATTGAGGGTTGGGAGCGTGAGAACAGACAAAAGAAAATATTTTTTCACCGAGCACGTTGTTAGTCTGTGGAAGTCCCTGCCACAGGATGTGTTGATGGCATCTGGCCTGGATGCCTTCAAAAGGGGATTGGACAGATTTCTGGAGGAAAAATTCAACACATGTTATAAACCATGATGGAGATGTGTAATGTCCAGGGTTAAAACCAGAGGACTTCAAGGGCCAAATGCAGGGGAGTGGTATCAGATATCTAGTCTTGTGCGCTCTCAGACACATTTTGTGGCTAGCTGTTCTTTTGAGATTATTTTAAAATTACTCAAAATTACTGATGGATCCACTCAGTGATGTCACAGGGACCTGCCCCTAACATCTCAGGTTGTGGCCCTGAAATGTTTGGGAACAAATGCTACTGACTTGGCAACCCCAAATTGTCACTATTCCAAAAGGAGGAACCTGAACTTTGCTTTGAAGAGGTTTCAGCAGGAGCATCCAGCATTTTCAGACAGCCTTGGATGCAAATGGACACAACAGTAAGGAATGTAGCCTAGTAAACAGATAGAGCTAGTGCTTCTTATATATATAAAAAGGCAGTTGCATGAAGTACTTTTTTTGGCGGGGGGGGAATCTGGTCTTCGGGCGGCAAAGCAAGGTAACGTTGTGCAGCCTTCACTCTGTGGAGCCAGCTGCTCCTGCTAACAAAAGGGTGATCAGGTCTTATACAGCTTTGAAAGAGAAAGAACCCTCAGATACCACCAACTTGCAAGAAAGATTCTAAAATTTAGTGAATACAGTGGACCCTTGTATAACAAAGAGTTTGTATAACATAAAATCTGTACAACATAAAAATTCTGGAGATAGGGGAAATTTGCTTAACATAATAGCCTATGTGGAGAATCCGTACAACATAAAATGGGATTACTCCATTTCCAATGTATTCCTATGAGAATTTGTATAAAGGAAAATTTGCTTAACATAATTTCATTTGGAACGAATTAATTCCTTTATACAAGGTACCACTGTACTGTATAGTAAATGGGGTCTGTATAAAATTATTGTGTAATTTAGTAAATAAAGGTCATACTTCAAATGAAGGAAAACGGAGTAGCATACAGAGAACAGTACTAGACATTTATAGGAAATTGCACTATCTTTTGGTAATCTGTTTAACTGAAAAGAAACTCCAAAGAAAACATGCAGTCTCACACAAAATAAAATCTGCTTGTTTACTCCCAAATCTGCATCTAAGTCTCAGTTTCTTTTGTTAAAAATAACTTAGTTAAGCATTTCAATTAAATATTTCATGGCAAAATTAAAAATGTAGCCTGTCTGTGAACTGAGTAATTAAGAAAATCATGATTTGGACACAGTAATGTACTGAAACAGTTGGCAAGCACTCTGTTGACTGAATGTTTGAGTACAATGTTAACTATTAGCATCTGCCTGATTAGAATCTTCTTTATAAATGGATGGAAGATATATTATACCTTGAATTATTTAGGAAAGCTCTTCTTAGCATTTCCCATTGTTTTTTTTTTCATAGTCAAAGGGAAGCTGATTGAATATAGCAGAAACTTATTATAAATAGGGAATCCAGTCCATTGTAGCTAATGAAGTTTTGGTGCAGTAGCACTGTAGAGCAGTAGAAGGGGAGATAGATTTCCCTCATGCTCTGCTTTCCAGTGAAGACAATTTTGCTTCGACTGACATATCCCATCAAAATTCTGTTCCACTACAATTCCACTAAATAGCGCAGTCCTTGAAATATTCTGTGGTCTCTGGTCAAACTGGATGAGGTTTACATACAGTAATTGCGAAAACTAAGTTTCCACAGAAATGTTAGCCATCTTCAAATAGGCAGAAGTTAGGGCAGTAACGTTTTGTAAGGAGATCTCGCGCCACTGGTGATTGTGTTTGTACAAACTATATGAATGGTAATGGTAATAATTTTGTCACTCTTCCATCTGATTTTCCTGTCAGGTGGGAGGATGCTGACTAGACGGAGAACAGCTCCCACATTACTCACTGGCACATCACTTTGAGGGAGCAGTGTATGTGGAGTAAATCTTTGTCTATATTCAGCTAATTAAACCTCATGTTTTAGAGTCATAACTTTCTAATACACTGAAGCCTGCAACCAGATACTGGTCGTTAGGCAATTGCTATTTGAGACAAAGAACAAGATAGTGGCCTCAGAGAAGCCAAGCAGAACTGAATATTTCCGCCGTGCTCTTAACGGGTCATCATTCTGTCTTGCATCTGAAGACATCAGGCTGTCTTATCAGGCTGCATTACTCATAGGTCTCTCCTCCAAGACTTATTCTCACATGCAGCATCTCCTACCTGAGGCAATTACTGTACAGTAATGTCAGCCTTGCCACCACAAGAATAAATGCCCTGATTGGTATAAAACACCGGAAGGGTTGGGTAAACATTTTTATATCAAAATAGAGGTGCTTTCATATGCTGTCAGGGCCCCACTCCCTTGTATGGCAGATTCTGGAAGATAAAAACCATCCTTTTTATCCCATTCCAAGGCAGTTCAGAAATGTTTACACTTAGGAGATGTTACAAACATAGTGGTGACACTCATACATTTTAAATCCCATGTTATGACAGCAATGTAAATATACTATAAATTGAATAACCTGCCTAAACATTTTCACATACACAACCTAATTTTCATTCTCTGACTCATTTGTGTTTGTAATTCAAATGAGTCCTTGACCTACATGGATGACTTAAATTTTTGCTTTTAAGGGGAAACTAGTCCTTTATCTCGCAGAGTCTGGAAAGTATTAGTACTGTACTAAGAAAGTAGCATTTGCAACCCAATAAGTATGTCATTAAAAGTAACCTCTTTTTCTTTTTTTTTACATGGCCAACAGTAAATGCACATATGTGATAAATACAAGATACATTCTGCCCTTCAGTTTTGCAGAAATGCAGTCTATAATGTTAGCTGGCACACATAATAAATAATACATTTAATTTTAATATATTACCTCTCCTATACACATTTCATTAAATGTTCTACTTAATGTGTTTAAACTAAATTCCAATAATATCTTTTAAAGTTACTGGGTTGTGTTTTCTTTTCTAAAAGTAAAGGCTAGCTGTCAGTTTCATCTGATTTTTCACCCATCCTTGCATTCCCATTCTCTACCATATAACCTTTCTCACTATAGTGTTTCCTTTAGCTGTCTCTGACATACTAGTGATACATTATACTATTTTGGTCCCAAATTTCTGATTCATGATTTCATTACAATAAATATCAATAATGAGCAGTGAAAGGGCAAATAAGAAAATGCTCCAAAGAAGTTCAGTCTTGACTCATTTTATAATCTGAAAAAATGGCAGCTAAAATATGAATATTGAGGGAATATATAATAGACTCCCAGCTATGAACATTAGGAAAACATGTCTACAGAGCTAGTCAGTTTGTTTTCTTAAAAACAAAACCACCTGTAGTTGGTTAGAAAATTAAAGTTGAAATTTGTAAGAAAACTGTGTTCTGTTTTAAAAGGAAGCAGCTGAAAGTGTTTGTTTGTTGATCTTCCAGGAAAGGGCATCTCTGGGTGCTTAGCTCCTGTACAGGCTGCACACTGAAAACAGTACCAATATATCAAGATATATACAGTGGTACCTTGTATAAAGGAATTAATTCGTTCCAAATGAAATTATGTTAAGCAAATTTTCCTTTATACAAATTCCCATAGGAATGCATTGAAAATGGAGTAATCCCATTTTTATGTTGTACAGATTTTCCCCATAGGCAATTATGTTAAGCAAATTTCCGCTATCTCCAGAATTTTTTATGTTGTACAAATTTTATGTTATACAAGATGTTTGTTATACAAGGGTCCACTGTAGTATATCAATAACACATAGATGTTCACCAGCCATTCCCTCATACCAACTACATTCATGCATACAATGGTGCTTTGATGTCTATACAGCAGACACAATTTCCTTCTAGAAATAAGACCAAAAGATTCACCTTGAAACTCACATTTGTGTATCAAATACTGTATATACTTGGAATCTATGAATGACACAACAGTGCCACTCTTTCACGGCTGAGCTCAGCAACATCATAACTTAGAACTCCAGTTGACACATCATGTGGGGAAAACATTCCCAGGGAGGATGGTGTGGCCTCTGAGAAAGTTTGATGTCTAGCCATTATTTCTGTTTTTCCAAATTGGACATGATTGCTGCTTCAGAAGAACTAGGAACGAACACAGCTCTTCACTTCCATTTATTCTGGATGCTGTCCAGGTCAACTGGATAGATAAGGTTGTATTGTGTTCTGTCTCTGAAGGAAACATCTCTCCTGGTCTTTTGGCATTTCTAGAAAGACTTGTTTGTTCAGAATCATTGTCCTGTTGCAAATGTAATTGACCAATCAAAGGTTGAACACCAAGATAATCCTGCAGTAGCAGAAACAAGGGCATCTATGAAGCACGACTAAATGTTCCAACTTGGTGGAGGATCTCTTGGTCCTTTGGGTTTTGAAAATCTGTTAGCAAAGCCTGGAACACACAGAAAATAATAATATATGATGAACTTGACATATACAGTAATTCTCAAACAGCCATAATGTGAAACAATATTTTAAAGTTTATACATAAAAACCACGGACAACCTGGCTAATTTAGCTAAGAGAGTCTAAAGTATAAACACATGCACCATATTCATATGATCACTTATCTGGGAGTAGCCTTCTGGAAGATAATGCAACTGTATTATAGAATAAGTAGAAAAGTCTTCATTCCAATGCCCTTAAGCATTTTATTAAGGGCTTGAAAACCACATCAATATCTCTTTTAAATCTAGTAAAGCAAGAAACACATGCTGTGTTTTTGAACATCCAGAAGCTAGAATAGTGTGTCGCAATTCCAATTCACAGATTGGTTGTTGGTGCTGTCCATCTGCCATCTTGTTTGGGCACAGAGAGCATTTCTTGGGCTTTCGCTTACAAAAACGGGGAAAAGAGTAAAACGGAACAGTCTGAAGTGACTTACATCAACTCTAATAGGGCTCTCAAGGTGAGTGGGGCATTTATGGAGTGGTTTTATCCATTCTGCATCCCCAGTGAGCTTCCATGGCTGAGTGGGTTTTTGGATTCAGGCCTCCTAAGTCCTGGTACATCCACTGCACACCACAGAGTATTTCAAAACAGGGAGAAGGAATATTTCCTGGGAAACCCTTCACTATGTCTTTCATACTTCCCCCCTGCATTTGTTGGTTCCTTTCTTACAACGTGCCATTCATAACCAATTTTGCTAACAGAATGGGTTCTTGCTACATTCTGTAATACATACATTATTCTTTGCATTGCATGACAGAATGTCTTGATCTTGGTCAGCATAGGGAACAGCCCAGCAGGAGTTTTCAATAGTGCTTCAAATTATTTGGAAGTACTCTTGGAATGTGTTCCCTCTATATCTTCTGTAGTTTGACTGTTGATTTGTTTTCAGTACTAATCAATAAACACACACACACACACACACACACACACACACATCACCCAAGAGAAAGAAACCCTCAAACAAAAAACATCAACAGTCTTATGTTTTCATCATTAACTGAAAATAGAGATATAGTGCTTAATCATAGAATCATAAAATTATAGAGAAAGAGACCTCAAGGCCATCCAGTCCAACCTCCTGCCATGCAGGAACCCCCATCAAAGTATACATACCAAAACTAAGAACAGAGGTGAAATGATTTGACAGCTCTGGTCCGGTGGCTTTTACTATTGAAGATGGACCACAAATACCTAAAAGTACAAGGAGGGTGCTTAACAGGTGGTAGTCATTCAGTCTACGGAAAACAGAACAAAACATCACCCACAAGCTTCATGCAGTGGGATTTCTTAGACAATTAATACTTTTGACATGGAGTCAGATTTATACACAACCTCTACAAACATCTAGGGTTTAGCTATACAGTCAGATCTATGTCTTAGACAGTTGTCAAATATCGGACATTGAAACAAGAACCTCTAAGCACAAACTCCCAATGAAGCAACTCATTGTTTATGTTTTGACTTGTTCCCTCCTAGTGTAGTAGTCTGTTTCAAAAGAAAATAACTGTGGGTATGTCTTGACTAAGGAAGTGGAATACAGTACTTGTGAAGGAATTTGATGGTCTAAGACTTGGCTATCCCTAAATCATAGTGCTCTAGAGTTTAATGATCTAGGACTTTTCTCAGTGTTTTGCTTTTTCTTTATAACATTTATATGTCAAGGGTTAGCTTGCTAGGAAAGAGATATTTTAGTACGTTACTATTTAAACCTCATTTTCTTAGACACAAGGTACATTTTCCGAGTTGCTGTTTTTACACTCCCCATAAACTTTATTTATTTATTTATTTATTTATTTATACAACTTATATGCCACCCACTACCCAAAGGTCTCTGGATAGCACCTTACACAGGCAAAATATCAAACCTTCAAAAGTTTTCAAAAATAAAAAGTAATCAACCAGCAGCATCCATTAAAAAGATTAACCAGCAACATTTCAATGAGTTACATGATGTATGGCCCAACTTGTAAACTCTGGCCCTTTATACTGCACAGAGAACATCTACCAGCCAGGCCCTGAAAGTGTCATTCAGAGAAGCTGTGCCTGCAGTTTGGTAACCTATTATATGACCATGCCAGGGCCTAGTTAACCCCCCCACCCCAATATATCCAGCTTTCTCTTCATTCCCTTTCTTTTGGATCAGTCTAATATATTTTGTCTTCTTCTCTTCTTCCAATGGTATAGCTACTAACACCTCTATTCTTCCCAGCTCCAGCTGCCATGTTATCTCCTTTCCCTTTGCAAGATTCCAAAGCTTCTGATATTGCCTAGATTTTATTTCAGTACAGCATTCAAGACGCTGCAGCTATCTTAAAAAATTGAAATAAAAAGGACCATGCTATCAGAAGGGTTTTGTGTGGAAATGCTCTGCATAATGGCTCCAGTTGACACATAGCTAAACATTAGGAGTGCTTACTGGGAACTTGGCACAGAGATTTTGCTCCCTCACAGTGATTATAATGTTTAGTCCTGCTGCTGTGGCAGCATCTGAAAAGACATGGGAGAGGCTTGGCAAACACTGGCTAATTTCTATAGACTCAGAAGAGAATAGTACACCAGTGGAGCTTTCATATTAACAATGAGCTTTCTCCATTGCAACTAAGTGTGCCTGGCCAAGAAATGTAGCTCTTTTAATTCCTGCTTCTGAAAACCCTTTGGGGTTCTCAATTAAGTACACTGGAGTAATGTGATAGTTTTTGTTTACAGTATCCAGGAGACTACTGAGTTACCTCATCTCCCAACAGAACTGTTAGGAATTATGGCTCTTTTGACATTTCACAGCTTCAGACTATAGCACAGCACTATGTTATTTTGTTAACACACTAAGCACATTCTGTCCTTACAAGAGACTTACTGTTTTTCACATTTTGTAAAATTTTCAAGCTCTGGTAAAAAAGAGAGAGAAAAGAAAATGAGAGAAAGAATGTCTTTGATGTGCTCAGGGTTTGGGGGACTGATCAATTTGGAACTGTGGAAGAATCTCCTCCCTGGCCAGAATGCCTGGTAACTCAGTGCTTGTGTGTTGGTTTTGTGTGTCTTATTTGTTACTTATAGACCCAACCCTTCTTCAAATGAATTATCCCACTAATACTGAGAGGTGGGAAATGTTTCTGGAGGCGGATCTGTTCCTCCCAGTTAGCAGTAGCAATGCCATGTGGCTTGAGGGATTTAAGGATGTGTAGTCTACCCACCCCCACCCCCACACATACATACATACACACACACTAGTTGGATAGCGCAATGATTCAGGGGTGAGTTTGGGAGTTCCTACTGTTGCTCCTAAGGGATGAGCCAGTTTCAGGGTGCCTCCAGAAAAGGGGAATGGTTAATGACTCTGAGTATTCTTTACCTTGAAACCCCTGAAAAAGAGTTCCCATCATCATCATCATCATCATCATCATCATCATCATCATCATCATCATCATCATCATCATCATCATCATCATCATCCATCTTTTCTCCCCCTCCCCCAAAATCCCCATTTTTAGAGACATAATAAGACTTGCATTTAATTTGGAAACTGTGGTGGAGCTTGAACAGACTGATTTGAGGATCACGTCCCTTCTCTCCCTCTTTAGAGCAGCAAGTTTGCAGAAGCAAAAACTGAACCTCCACTCTGTGAGTTCAGTCCTGCTCAGAAAAGTCCTGGAAAGAGTCTGTATCAAAAAAGGGACAGGCTTCTTGGGCCTGTGTAATTTAGGCTGCGCCTGAATGTGATTTTGACATTCAGACCTCGAAACGTCAGCAAGTCTGCAGTTGCAGCAAAACCGGCAACTGATCTGAAATGTAAGGTTCAGATGGTTGGTCACACATTTGATTACAAGGTACATGTCGCTAAGTTGCATTTGGTGGTTTCATAACTGCGTCTTTTTCTTGCTTATAGCCCCCTCAAGTGACAAGAATGAGGATTCTTCTATGTACTGTTTCTACCACTTGGTCTTGGAGCCTTTCCTGGGAAATGAGGAAGGAATGGTGTTTGTTTTTCTTTAGTGCAATACTTGGACTTGCACTGGGAGGAGAACTTAATAGAGATGAATTCATAGTTAATTGTTATTGCAAAATTAAGGGCACAACATTTCCTCCATATTATGTGTGGAGGTGTAAGAAGGCTCAGCCTTGTAAAGCTCACAGTCTGAAGACAAAGTAAGATGTATAGTCTTATGAATATAAAAATGGAAATGGAATACCGTAAACATTCCTCATTGAACAAGCAGCTGCCACAAGGGAGCTACCAAAAGGGAAGTCACTTCCTCCGCTGCCTCAGGAGGCAATGGCCATGATGGGACTAAAGGCCTCGGTAGAACTGCGCCCTCTCCTGCCCAAGACAGGAACAGCTTGCCTTTCAATGCCTTTTTGCTAGCTTTGTCAAATATACAGTACACTGCAGGCCTCTGCCTTTTTACTTGTGTCTTCTTCGCAAACCTTGAGGGCATGTCTTTTTAATTTCAGCAGGGTGTCTGCTGCAGGCACAGCTGATTGAATTTTAATGCCAATGAGTTGTTTTAGGAATTTTTTTAAAAAAATCTCAAAAATGGAATAAAAAAATACAACAAATGCAGGCCTAGTAAAGCATGAAATAGCCTTTGTGATTTTTTTGTTTGAAGGACAATGTTTGGATTCTCTTGCTGATGAAGCACAGTCCATGAGCCTGTAGCGGCCAAAGGTTCAAACTATGAGGAATACAGAAAACAAAACCAATGCTGGTGGTCATTATGGTGGTGCCCATGTATGCATGTGTGCATGGGTGAAAAAGAAAGGTTGCCATTTCGTGCATCATCAAACAAAAAATGCATTGCCAAGGGGGGGGGGGTTGAAGAAGGTTCAAAAGTGCATTTTGTGTGTGTGTGTGCGTGTGTGTGTGTGTGTGCTGCTTTATACATATAGACACAAATTGCAATATACAGTGGTACCTTGTATAAAGGAATTAATTCGTTCCAAATGAAATTATGTTAAGCAAAATTTCCTTTATACAAATTCCCATAGGAATACATTGAAAACGGAGTAATCCCATTTTATGTTGTACGGATTCTCCCCATAGGCTATTATGTTAAGCAAATTTCCCCTATCTCCAGGATTTTTTATGTTGTACAAATTATATGTTATACAAGCTGTCTGTTATGCAAGGGTCCACTGTAATTGCCATACATAAATATACAAGGGAGGGTGGGAAGATGGGTTGCCAGGTGGTAATTGTTAGTAGACAACTTCAAGGCTCTTGCTCTTTCTTTTTATGGCTCAGTTATCCTTACACCATTTGGAACTTCTAGAAGGGGACAATCCTCTATGAAGTAGGAGTCATGGCCATCTTTTGAGAAGAAATGTCACAAATTGCCACTGATGTTACAGATGCTAACCAACACATGCTTATGACAATAAGCCATAAGCAGAAAGGAAGTGCTGGTAGTTTGAGGAGTTAGTATTGTTATACTGAAAAGGCACCTTATTTTAAATTCTAGAGAAGTGCAATTTCTTCCCCAAATGAAGTGATACCTTGGAGAAAGACTTCTGAATTCTCAGTACCTGTGAAACTCATATAATAATAAAAAACTGGGGGATCCTGCTTCTCCATTCCTAGACAAGTCCCTACAGCTTGAATTCTCTGTTTTCTTTACCTTGCTCCTCCTGAAGCATTTTGTGTCCTTTAGTGACTTCTCTGTTAATTTTATCCCAGTGTCTCCAAGGCTCACAACACTGTTTATCACAGATGGCTGAGCTACAAAAACACGATACACAAAAGAGTCACTTGAGAGGCACTTCAGTGCATGAGAAAGTTAACGTGCAGGAAATCCATTCTCAGACAGCTTTATTCCCAAGTGTTTATCCTCCAAATGTGTAGGACAGGATGTGAAAAAGACTCCCTTTATGTGCTCAGTAGTGCACTTTACTTATTTATATATTTCAGGTTTCAGCCATGAGACTGAAGATGGGTTGTGATCCTAGGGCACAATCTGAAAGTTGAGTCATGGCTAGACATGGGTGTTTCATTTTGGGAGGGGTCCAGTTCCAAAACGAAACACAGCAGCTATTTGAAACTGGGACCCACCCTCTGGAATGAAATCGTATGGTCGTGCCAGGTGAAACTCCAATGAGGAAACAGCCTCCAATGCATCATCTTTCCTTCTCCCTGGCGCTGGCCAATCAGACAGGGAGGCAGGATAATGCATGTCCTTGCACAGCTCCTGATCGGCCAGTGCCAGGAAGAAGGAAAGATGATGTGTCAGAGGCTGCTTCCTCATTTGAGTTTCACCCCACACAACCCAAAATAAGGTAAATCAGTGTCTGATTTCATTCCAGAGGGTGAGTCTCAGTTCCAAACAGCAGTTGTGCTGCCATGTTTCATTTCGGAACCAGACCCCTTCTGAAATGAAACACCAATGTCTAGTCATGGCAACTGGATTTCTTTTCTTGGGATATTGAAATGTTTCACTGCTCATCCAAACATCTTCTTCAGTCTGAGGAAAGTTAGTTCCGTGTCCTCCATTTTATAGTTCACTTTGACCTCATGTCAACTTGGTCTGAAATAGGCTCATAAGATGGACAATGGCCTGAATAGGCTTATTAGGTGGACAATACTGTAGTCTCAATAGGCTCATTAGGTGGGCAATGGCAAAAGGTGCACCTTTACAACCTTCCCAACACCCATAAAGTATGAGTCATTTAGCCCTTGTCTTCTTGGTGGAGGTGTGAAGTATTTTTATTTGTTTGGGGATTGTTGAAATCACTGCCTGATAAGTGCCAGATAGACTGTGCCTGAGCTCCCCACCTCTGTTGAGAGAGGAGATTTCAATACTCACATGAATGGCTTCCCTGACCCCTCTCTCAAACCACCTATCTTCTCTGTCTAATACATGTACATCCTCATCTTTGAATGAGTGCCCTTTGTCCTTCAAGAAGAGGTATACTGCTAATTTTGGTCCTGAGCTATTACCCCTCCTGTGTTGAGCCATCCTCCTGTTTAATGGCTGTTTAGTTTCTCCAGTGTAGAGGTCTGCACACCCCTAACTTAACTGGACCACATATAATATATTGCTACTTTTGTTTTGGTGTCAGGTTCTTTAGGTGGATGAGTCTCTGCCTTAGTGTATTCGTGGGTTTGAAGTAAACAAGGAGGTAGTGTTTGCCAAAAATCCTATTAAGCTTTTCAGACACTAGAGCCATGTAGGGAATGACCAGATTCTTCCATCTTAGGCCACTCCGTTCTTAGGCCATTGCCCACCTGATTTGCCTATTGAGACTATTGTCCACCTAATGAGCCTATTCAGGTCATTGTCATCTTATGAGCCTATTTCAGACTAGGGTGACATGAGGTCAAGGTGAACTATAAAATGGAGGACTCAAAACTAGCTTTCCTCAGACTGACGAAGCTGTTTGGATGAGGAACGAAACATTTCAATCTCTCAAGAAAAGAAGTCCAGTTGCCATGACTCAACTTCCAGATAAACTCACCTTAGATGACTGAGAATCTTCACAGTCCTACAGCACAAGAAATGGTGGATCTGTCATGTCCAAATATGTCCAAATATAGAAATACCTTGAATAATGAATGTTTCGCATAGCGAATGGAAATTTCTGGGTATAGAGCTGCCTCAGATAACAAATGTTCCCTATGGGCTGCTTCAGATAGCAAATGTTTCATAATGCCTTGCAAATATATATATATATTTGCAAGGCATGCATATATATATATATGTTTTCGTAGATTTTCACGGGTATAGGTATGCATGTTAGGGTGGATTCGGGTTTCTTCCCGTGTAGAAATCTGGTTGTTCTGGCGACGTTTCGACGAGGTCTCACTCGTCATCTTCAGGCTGGTGTTCTGGCTTCTTTCTTCTTGAAGCAAAGCGTGGTCTCAGTTGAAGTCCTTCTATAAATACTGCTGGGGGTGTGTGGTTTGTTTGCTTTGTTGCTGATTGCAGGTTCCTTTGTTCCTTTGTTCTTTTGTGATCTGCTGTGTGGCTGAGGCGATCGTTAAGGGATTAACTGCTGATGGCTGTTTAGATGGCTGTTTACATGCTGGTGGGTTAGATGGCTGGTGGGTTCTGGCAGTATCCTGGGCTTTGGTGGAGTGGGGTCCTGTGTCTTGTGAATTCATTTTGGTCTGGCTACGTGTCTGTGGTCTCCCAATGTTTTTTTGGGGTGTGTGAGTGTGCTCCATGTGGTGACTGGAGTGGGGTGCCGCAGTAGATGGTGCAGTCGTGGTTTTGTTATTGGATGGTGGTTTCGTTTCATCTGTGGGAAGGGTCTGGGTTTGTGTTTGGTGTGGATGGAAGGTGGTGGCATCTTGTGTCCTTTTGGACCTGGTGTCAGTCTTTGTGACAGAGGCTCGTCTGGACCAGGGCTAGTTTCCAGATGTCAGGCAAGCGGGAGGTGTCATCACGTTTATTCATGTTGTTTGGGTGTTTCTCTATTTCAATGGCTTCCATGATTATTCGACTGTTGAAGTGTTCAGTTTTGGAGATGAGTTTGGTTCTTTCAAAGTCAATTTCATGACCTGTTGTTTTTATGTGCTGGAAGAGAGAGAAGATTTTTCTTCTTTTTTGACTGCGTTCTTGTGTTCTGCGATGCGTGCGCTTATTCTCCTGTTTGTTTGTCCGATGTATGTGGCTGGACAGACTTTGCATGGTTTTCGTAGACTCCTTGATTTTCTAGCTCAATCTTGTCTTTGGGGTTTCTTAAGATGTTGGCTATTTTTGGTCGGTGCAAAAGGCTGTCTTGATATTGTGTTTGTGGAGAATTTTGCTGATTTTGTCTGTGGTGCCTTTGATGTAAGGGAGGAGGGCGGTGCCGTTGTTCTCTTCTGTTTCTTGGTTCTTGGGGGGTGTTTCCTTTTGGATTAGTTTGGTGATGGTGTTTTTTTGGAATCCGTTCTCAATTAAAACATTCGAGAGAGTGTGTAATTCAGTTTTTAGGTGGTCTTTGTCAGCGAGGCGTTTGGTTCTGGAGATGAGGGTTTTTGCTACGGAGTTGATCTGTGCAGGGTGGTGGTGTGATTGTGCATTTAAGTAGCGGTTTGTATGTGTTTTTTTCTGGTAGATGGTATGTCCTAAGGAGCCGTCGGGTTTTTTGTAGATTAGGACGTCCAGGAAGGGAAGTTGGTTGTTGGCTTCTATTTCCATAGTGAATTGTATTTTGGGGTGTAGGCTGTTGAGATGTGTGAGGAAGTTGTTCAGTTTATCTTTCCCGTGTGGCCAGATAACAAAGGTGTCGTCAACATATCTGAGCCAGAGTTTGGGTTTATGTTCGGACTTCTGTAACGCGTTGGTTTCAAAGTGTTCCATATATAGGTTTGCGATGACCGGTGAGAGGGGTGATCCCATGGGTGCTCCTTCTATCTGTTTGTATCTTTGTCCATTGTGGATGAAGTATGTGTTGGTTAGGCAGTGGTTGGTCAGATCTAGGATGTGTTTGGGGGGGTTGTATTTGTTGTGGATAGCTGTCAAGGCTTCTTGAATGGGCACTTGTGTGAAGAGCGAAACAGCATCGAAGCTCACGAGTAGGTCATTGGGTTGTAGGTCAAGCATCATCCCCAGAGAGAAATCATCCAGATGCCCCAAGCTCTACGGCCTCCCCAAGATTCACAAAGAAGGAACACCTCTCAGACCCATAGTCAGCTCCATAGGCTCACCTCTACAAAACCTCGCCAAATTTCTTGCCAAACAACTCCAGCCCTATGCAGAATCCATCACTTCATACGTACAAAACTCGTTCCACTTCATAGAAATTATAAAGAAACAAGACCTACAACCCAACCCTTTGCTTCAAGAAGAAAGAAGCCAGAACACCAGCCTGAAGATGACCAGTGAGACCTCGTCGAAACGTCGCCAGAACAACCAGATTTCTACACGGGAAGAAACCCGAATCCACCCTAACATGCATATATATATATATACACACACACACACACACACACACACACACACACACACACATACCCAGGATGCATTGCACCCCCTGTAGTTTGAAGAGGGGTGGGAGGAGTTAAGAGTATTTTTTTCATGGTGTTTTGGAGCCATTCTGGACATATTTTGCTGAGGAATTTGGACCCTTAGAACTTGGAATGGTAGGTAGCTAGCTTTTATAAATCTTCACACTGCTTTTCTTTTCATTTTTGGTGGGAGCAGGCTGGGGTACTTTTGCTGCTTGTGTTTGTGTATGTTTGCATTTTTCCCCATTGCACTTTGGGTGGGAACAGGCTTGGGTAGTCTTGCTGCTTTCATTTCTCCATGCTTGCAATCTTTTCTCATCTGCAGCAGGCAAGAATGGGCTGGGGTTCTCTTTCAGCTTGTGTTTGTGTATGTTTGCATTCTTCCCCATTGCATTTTTGGTGGGAGCAGACTGGGGTAGTCTTGCTGCTTTCTTTTGTCCATGTTTTCATTGCATTGCAGCACTGCATGCCTTTAAAGTGTACTTTATGAAGAGGTCTGGGAAAAGACCCAAGCTTTTTTTGTCTTTTTTTCAGACCTCCAGAAAAGATTAATTGGTTTCCAATTCATTTCAATGGGAAACCACATTTCAGATAATTAATGTCTGGATAATGAATTGCCTCAGAGAACAAATTAATTTCGTTATCAGAGGTACCACTGTATAGTGTATGTTTGTGCAGTGAATCTCAGGGGAACATGAACTAAGACACTAATGCATGCAGGATAATACCAGACAAATCAGAATTCCAGAAATCTATTTCTACTGAAGTGCCAAAAACTTGGTGCATTCAAAAATTGAGAGAAATCAAAAGCACAAGAACTGCTATGTAACATTCAAGGCATTTATCCCACTGTCCATCAGTGGAGAGTTACAGCCTCTGTTTTACGAGACTGCAAAGCATACCATTCACCCAACGGTGCCAGGAGACACTAGACACCTGTCTTCTACAAGTTCCCTAAATGTAACTATGGTTGTGCTTTGGCCCATTGTGCAAGCAGAATGATCAAACAGGTTCCTATTCCAGCTGTTTTATAACAATGGAGGAAGTAAGGAACCATGTAAAGCAGGGGTGGAAAAGCTGTGGCATTCCATATATTGTAGAGCTCCTTAGTTCCATGAGTCCCAACCATCATGGCCAGTGGCCAGTAATGATGGGTGTTGGGATTCATCATCAACAAGAAGACCATAGTTTCACCACTTGTCCTGCATAGTACGTAAGTTGGTTCATCAAATAAAGACTGCATCCGTCCAGTTATTTCAGGACATCTATTCCTATTACTTCCAGTACCTCCAAGGAACAGTAATAATGAGAACTGTAGTCCTACAACATCCGAAAGGCCCATGTTTAAAATATGCACACCAGCACTGGAGGCTGTTGACAGAAGAGCTGGCTGTGGTTTGATGCTGCCCTAAATGATAGAAAGATCATTGACAAAACAAGTTCTGTAGACAACCATGTCTAGCAAAAGTGGACAAAAGCAATTAGTTTGTTCAAGAGAAAATTGGGCAACAAATTGTCAGATCTGCTTTGACTTGGATTCCTGCATTGAGCAGGGGGCTGGACTCAATAGCATTATAGGCCCCTTCCAATTCAATTATTCTATGATTCTATTGTTGATATTGCACAGGCATTTAATTCTGTGTTATATTACATTCTAGAGTATGTTTCCAGTCCAGTAAAACCCCAAATATCTTATATTGAGTAGAGTTTTTCTTTTTTCTGTTTTGCATTCCAAATGACCTTTGATACAGTGCTAGAAAAAAGTTCATTGTATAATTAATACCAATGGTTCTCTTCCACCCATTATCTATAGGCTATTTTCAGAGCATAATTTCTTTAAGCATCCATTTGTATGTTTTCACTTTCTCTTCAAATAATAGTGCCTTCTGAGGACAAAAATGGCAAAATCCACTGTACTTACGTTCCTCATCAGCAAGAAGAAATGACTCAGGAGTTCTTTCAGGAAGTGGGGGAGGGGAAGGGGATGGAGACCAACCCAGATGAATCTCTGCAAAGATATGTGATTTTGAAAAGCATGAAACCAAACCATAATTGAAGCAAAACATCTTCATGGCCCACTTTCCAAAATCCTGAGGCGGAGCAATCGATTTGATTTGATTGAACCTGCCTTGTCGGCAATGTCTTCAACTCGGCCATTTTGTATTAATGCAAACATTTTGTATTAATATCCCTTACAAGGAACATGTGGGCATTGGACATCCCCATGCTCAAATCAATAATTTCTGAAAACATGTCTCAAGAATACATTAAGAGGCTGCTATTTGGGGACAAGAGCACTGCCTAGATGCCCTAAGCATGTCCAATCTTGCCTGATTTCGGAAGCTAAGCAGCGTCGGCCCTGGTTAGTACTTGGATGGGAGACCACCAGGGAATACCAGGTGCTGTAGGCACCTGAATAGGAACTGGCAAACCACTCCAGTATTCCTGCCAAGAAAACTCCATGGATGTGGGATCACAAACAGTCGGTCACGACTGTAATGACACAACACACACATTTGGGGACAAGAGGAGAAAAATAATAGATCAATATGATATTGTTCTACATTTACTGAACTCCCCCTGAAGGAAGTCAGACAGGAGCTCCAGCCCTGTTGAAGTTTCCAGTGAGCAGCCATAATTGTATTATTCCTATTGCCATTAATATTTATCTTTTTAGGTTGTTATTCAATAATGCTTTTATCTATTTCATTATACATTGTGTTGGGAGCCTTGATAGGCAGAAAAGAAATGGAAACACTTCTCTAATTCTTAAATAAAATATTGAGGAACACTGCATGCTTAGTATATCATTTAGTTCCTGACCAAAGGATGTCTCCCATTGATAAGATTGAAGAACTGATATGAAATGTAGAGTGCCTTAAGGGAACTATATATCCAGCTTTGTGACAAAGCAACTACCGTAACTTGATTGCTGCACCAACTTAATGATAGGAAGGTTAGGAAGAGATGTACCTGATTTGGGTCGCTGTAGCTTCAAACTCTATGAATGAACAAAAAGAGAATATTGTTACTTTTTTTTCAGTTCAATATGACTGTATTATATTTTTAGTGCATAGGTCAGTGATGGTGAACCTTTTAGAGACCAAGTGCCCAAACTGCAATTCTAAATCCACTAATTTTTCGCAATTTGCTAATACAGCAATTTAACCTGAATACAGGTGGCTGTGAAGGGGCGATGTCAGGTACCCACAGAAAAGGCTCTGAGTGCCACCTTTGGCACCCATGGCATAGGTTCACCAACACTGGCATAGGTGAACAATAAAGAGGTGCCAGCTACAACTGATGATTGAACATCCTGCCTATCCTTGTACTTTTAGCATGCTCTATATTTCTTATGTTATTCTTGCATTTGTAATTTGATATTCTCTCAAATGGGATTTAGATTAAAAATCATTTACTTTAAGTGATGAAGTATAAAAGTGTCTGTTTTTTAAATGGAACAATATTTTGTTCTATTTTTCCTCCTTCCCCTTCCACACTTTCCCCCATTAATTTTGTACAACATAGGCACTGGCCCCTAGTTAGTAACTTCACCCCCACTGCATTTCAGAAACAGGGACGGATGACAGCAACTGCCGCAGTCATTACTGGAATTTCCTGGGCATCTTTAAGACTCTTAATGCCAACTGACTCATCCAAAGTTAATGCTATCTGTCCTTTCAGAAATACTGTCCAGACTTCATATGCTGCAAAATGGACACACTATTCATAGCAATCCAATGTTCAAAGCAGCAGCTTTCATTTTTGGCTAAGTCAAGAGATCCATAAAGCACTATCTCTGGCAGGGATGTATAAAGTTTCTAACGAGTTACCTTACTTGGCCTCGGTCTCACAGAATCATCAAGAAATTTAAGCTGAGACATGATGTTCCATTCCTCAGCGATTCTGATTTTTTCATTCTTGGGTGTTGGTTGGTGATTGGAAGCTGCCAACAAAGGGGCATCTGCAGAAAAAGGAAAACTAGAAGTCTCAACTGATCCCCCCCCCCAAAAAAAAACACCAATCATTCTCTGGATAGCAGAAGCAATGAAAGACAGCTACGTCTTGCACAAGCACCTCTGTACAGCTATATTCACTTAGCTGTTTGAGCTCACCTTCTTCTCCAGGTATAATAAATGATTCAGGAGTCCTTTGGGGCAATGGAGGAGGAATTTCTTCATCCAATTGAGGACAATCTGCTAATTTAAAAAAACTGGAATTTAGCATCCTCAGGTTGCATCCATTAATACCTATCGCTCCCGGTGATATATTGAAATCAAAACTAGACATCTCTGGAACCTCCTTGAGGGATCACCTACACTGAACATCCTGGAAATATCACCATTTGAATGACAACTCCTCTCATACCCCAGACTCATAGATGATGGCAGTTGGAAGTCCAAGCAAAATAGTTTTCCAAAGCTCAATAACATTCCAAAGTGTAGCTGTTCATTCCACAGCATTTGCAGATGAATGAGAATTATGAAACACTTGGAACTGCTTCATTCTGAATCCAACTGTTGGTGCATTCAACTCCATTCTTCCTATTTAAGTTGGCACAAGATCTCTAAGGTCTTAAGTGAAAGGTGCTCTTAGCAATGAGTGCTTTTTAAAATGGCGATGGTGGGAGGATGAACTTGGGACCTTTTCCATGGAAAGTATGTGTTCTGATGAATCTATTCTGGGTTTCAGTCTGAATGTTACAAGAGATATCCATGGTGCTCTTCCATGTTCTCAAACTAGGTTCAGTACCTCGGATAGCTCCTGGTTCACTGCCCCACCTCCCAAAAAAATTGAATTTGCTTTCAGCACTGACATCTTCTTACTGCTATATTTAAAAATAAAGGGCAAGCCATAAGAATTACAGTGGACTCTCGTATAACAAATGGGGGGATAACATAAAATCTGTACAACATAAAAAAACTCTGGAGATAGGGGAAATTTGCTTAACAGAATCATCTATGAGGCAAATCCGTACAACATAAAAATGGTTGCTATTAGGGATTACTCTGTTTTCAATGCATTCCTATGGGAAATTTGTAGAAATGAAAATTTGCTTATCATAATTTCATTTGGAATGAATTAATTCCTTTATACAAGGTACTGTTGTATGTTCAAAATTTCTTTCATTAGGTAGAAGAAATGCATAGGCATCCAAGACCAAAATCTATAACTCTATCTAGGAAAAAAGCTAGCACTTTGCCACAAGCCTGTGATGCTTTAAACGACATCACTTAAATTCTTAGGTGAGGGGCACAAATTTGTGATTTTGGACTATGACTCCCAGAATTAACTATGTTGGCCTGGGGGATTTGGGGAGTTTTAATATAAACATACAGATCTGCATGCCTGCAATCAGAAGCATATCAAAGGAAATGCTCACATTTCAAAATATCTGAATGCCCCAATAGAAATTTAGCTATAGTTGTTTTAATATCACAGGAACAGTAATAATATTTGCCAAGTTAATTTCAACTTATGTTGACCCTTTCTGTGATTCCCTAGGTAAAGACTCAGGAGTAGTTTATAATTCCCTATGAGCTGCTGGATAGCTCAATGGTTAGGCATCAGGTTGGGAGTGCAAATTCCCCACTGGGGCTCCTTGACAGGGACTCGACTCAGTAGAGTCTCTTCCAGCTCTGCAGTGCCAAGATGACAATAATGAACTCCTCAGCTTTTAAGATTTTCTGGAGAGGCCTTTCTCTCAGGCCCACCAGCCTCCCAGTCTCCTTTGTGGATGATGTGAAGAGGAGCCTCCTCTCTGGCTACTCCCAGGCTGCGGAAGGCCTTTTGAGAGAGGTTAAATTGGCCCCTTCTCTCTTGTTCATCCATCATCTGGCAAAGAAATTCCCTTTCAGGTAGACTTCTAAGTGACAAATGAGGTTTTTAGGAATGCTGCATTATTGAATTTAGAGATCTTCCAATTCAATACATCTCACAGTTAGCCACGTTGTCAGATGGGCGGGAGAGAAATTGAATAAATGAATAATTTTTTTGAAAAAATTAAATAATTTTAGTGCTGGTTTTAATATTGTTAGATGTTTGTTTTTAGTATAGTTTTTATGGTGTTTTTAATGGTGTTTATTGTAGTTTTAATTGACCGTGAGCTTCCTTGAGTATCCTGTGAGAAGAAAGGCAACACATAACTAGCATAAATAAATAATAAAATCAATAAGAAATGGAACAGAGAGACTCAAAAGCAGTTGAGGTTTCACATGTGAAAAAGCCTGTGAAGATTTTCAGTCACCCAGGTGAGGTTATCTGGAAGTTGCTTGGAGAAGCAGTGAAACTTTTCAATCTCTGAAGAAAAGAAGTCCAGTTGCCATGGCTCAACTTCTAGACATGTGAAAAAAGCTGATAGCTTTCCTTTTAAATTCTTCTTCCCACCTTCTGCTCTCCAGGTGATTTGTACTGAGATGGCTAAGATAAGGCAGCTACATAGACCAGTGTTCCCCAACCCCCGGGCCGCGGACCGGTGCCGGTCCGTGGAGCAATCCGCACTGGGCCGCCGCCCGAGGAACTTCAAATCATTTCACTGTGGCGGCGGCCCGGTTCCCGGAAATGATTAAGGGACCCACGGGCTTGAGATTGAGCAGGCGGGTTAAGGTGGGGAAGCTACCTTTTGGGCGCATGTGTAAAAGCGAGGCGAGCGAGGTGGAAGAAGGGGAAACAACCCTCCCACCCTCCACTTCGAACCATCGAGTGATGGAGAAGGGGTAGCCCAGAGCGCCTCGCCAAACTGGGAGAAGACGACGAAGGCGGCAGTCAAGCATTAACGGCCGCGAGCTTGGTTCTTCCCACCCGTCTTGAGGTGAACGGAGGGAGGGAGGGAGGGGGGGCATCTCAGGCCGGGCCTGGTGTTGGGGATGGGGAAGAAGAAGAGAGGATGGGACGGGGCGGCCCTTTGGTTTGGAGACCGGATTCCTTGGTTGGCTGGCGTGTGTGTGCACGTGCGCCTGTGTGTGTGTGTGTGTGTGTGTGTGTGTGTGTGTGTGTGTGTGTGTGTGTGTGTGTGTGTGTGGGTGGCTTTGATTTATTTATGTGTAAATTTAATTCGAAGCGCGGCCTGGGCTCTTTGGGAGCGGCTGCGTGGCCAGCGCTTGAGGGGGGCTGCTGCTCGTGCTTTATTCCCCCCCCGCCCCCGCCCCAGTCCCAGCCCTCAAGAGGGGGAGCCCGGTGGACGCGGAGGCTTGAAGAGGAGGAGAAGCCGGGAAACGAGCGGGGTTGGCGGGTGGGGGGTGGGGGGAAGGATTCGTCCTCTGCCGGTGGTGAGGATACGGGATGAGGCTGGTGGTGGGCGGGGGCCGGTTGGGCCCGTTGAGGCAGATCCACAAGAGGAGGAGCGGGGGGTTGGTGAGGTGGGTGGTTGGGACTCGGAAGGCGAAGGCGGTTTCGGAGACGAAGGAGGAGGGGGGGAACGGAGGTGCTCTCATCCGGTTTCTGCTGGTGCGGGATGAGGAGAGGAGCCCGACGGCGCAGCTGGGGGGGGCAAAAAAAGGGGGAGATAACGTTTATTTTATTTATTTCGAATATTTTACCCCACCAACGTTGGCATCGGGAGCCCCCGGGGGATGGGGGGTTTGGTGGGTTGAATTTGGGCGGGAGGCAATTTTCCCTGGGCAAACATGAAGAGTAGGGAGGAGGAGGAGGAAGAGGAGGGCAGTCAGCAGGGGAAAGAGCGATCTGGCTCCAGAAAAAGGACACTGAGGGAGTCCCCCCCCTCTTTTGGCCCGTTTTGTGATTTAAGACTTAACGTGAGTGGAGTGGATAAAATATACTTAAATCAGATTTTAATCAGTCATATTTGTTTAAATTTAAAGACGAACTGACTTGGTTTTAAAGGTTGAAATACATTTGACTCGTATAGTAGGAATTATAGATTGTAATTATCTATTATGTGTACAGTTTTGTTTAAGTTTTGCAAATACAAATCAATCGGGTTTCCAACATGCCAGTAAGGTAAAATATCTGGGTATTATTGTATCTAACCGCTGTAACTCTTTACTTAAAGATAATTATGTTAATGTTATAAAAACAATCAAAGCCGACCTCGAAACCTGGTCAAGACTCCAATTATCCTTAATGGGCAGAATTGCTGCAGTTAAAATGAATGTTCTACCCAAACTGCTTTTCTTATTTCAATCCTTGCCTATACTACCAAATTTTAAGATCATTACAGATCTGGAAAAAAGTATACGTATATTCATATGGCAAAAGAAAAAAGCAAGGATTAAAAATGTCTATCTACAGGACAGAACCAAAACTGGTGGCTTTGCCCTCCCTAATTTAGTATTATATTATAAGGCTGCTGCCATGACCTGGATTAAAGATTGGATTTTGTTGACAAACAAAAGAATTTTGCAGCTTGAGAGTTATGGCCTAGACAAGGGCTGGCATTATTATTTGTGGTACAAAGGTAACTTACCTACTCTCTTCAAAAAACATTGGATAAGGAACGCCCTAGTTAGAATATGGTTATCGATTAAAAAACAATTTTACCCTAAAGCACCACTGTGGCTATCTCCGCTAGGAGCGATTTATAGTCCCCATATAAGTGAAACCTCGAATGCAACTTATAGACACCTTCTGAACGATGACCTCCCATTGAAATCATTGGGGAAATTAGTATCAGAAGGATATAACTTAGACTGGTGGAAGTATCAACAAATACATTCACACTTCAAAGACCTCACCAAAGAGGGGGGATTCACGCCTACTGATACTCCACTTGATAAAATACTTTCCTCTGGTGACTCTAAACTGCTTAGTAAATTTTACACTATATTGTTAAATGAAAAAATGATTGATACACTGGTCAAAGACAATATGATAAGATGGGCAGAAAACTTTGGTTATTCTATTCATCTAAACAAATGGGACTCTCTGTGGAATACAGTTAAAATTTTTAAATCTATTTCCTTTAAGGAAAACTGTTATAAGATGTTCTATAGATGGCATCTCGCACCACACCGACTATCCAAGAGGTATAATTGCTCACCCAAATGTTGGAAATGTAAATATGACTCTGGTACTTTTTATCATATGTGGTGGACATGTAAAGAGGCAAAGGCATATTGGAAAATGGTAAAACTATTTCTAGAAAGATGTCTGAAAATTAAGATAGAGCTTAGACCAGAACTTTTTTATTAAATATAGTAAATATAAATATTTCATATGATCAGAGATATGTACTTCACCATGTAATTGTTGCTGCAAGGATATTGTATGCGAAATTTTGGAAACAACCAAACGTGCCAACAGAGAAGAATTTTCACGAAAAGATAAGAGAATGCATCGAAATCGATAGACTCTCCAGCTATTTAAAAGGAGACTACGATGAGATCTCTCGGAAAAGATGGCAAGAAGTAACAAACTTATTAGTACTGTGATAATATTTGGCAATTTATCAATATGTTATACTACTTTCTTTTTACTTTGCTTGACATATTCAATGTAAATTTTACACTCTATCCCTCCCCTTTTTTCCCTTTTCCTTTTCCCTATACCCCCTCCCTTTCCCCCCCTTAAAAAACCCAATAAAATTATAAATACAAAAAAAAAGTTTTGCAAATACAGTCACTTTTGTACAATAATTAAAATTATTAAATCAAAACAAGCGGGCCACGGAAAAATTATCAAACATTTACCGGTCCGCGGCGATAAAAAGGTTGGGGAGCACTGACATAGACAAGAGGTTTTAAAGGTTTTCTGAATCCCCCCCCCCCCGCAACCACAGCATCCATCAGCCCCAGGCAGAAAGCCACTGATGAGATGATGGAAGCTGAAGTCCAGCACATGTTAGCAGGAAATCTAGTGTGGGAATCAGAACAAACTGTAGCTCAGAACAAACTGGGATTTTAAGTATATTCTGTATCACTTGAGAAGCTGAGGATAAAAGGTGAGGTTAGTAAGAGCATGCAAAAAATTAGTGTCCCCTTTTCAACTGTAGGGGTTGCATCTAATGCTTCTCTTTTGCTTGTGGAAGAAATACACTCAACATAAAGAGAAGCACAAATTCCTCTCCTCATTACAGCTTTCTAAGCATCCTTGGAATGGGCAAAAACCCCTTCAGGGCTGTTTTTCAGATAGCTGCACAGGACAGAGTCTGAAAATCCTGACATTCCCACTATTGCCACATTATATTTTGGTCCTTGGAATCAAAATGCACTCTCTTTCTGCAACCTTCCCTTGGGTGGGAAGTTGGCTGCACAGAGCATCTCAAATGCTACCCAAACAACTCACAAACCTTACTCTGGTGAGATGATACCGTGGCATCCAAATGGACAGTATTCTGGGCCCAGGAGCTGCACAAAGAATAGTTGAGACTGGTATGATCCAAGGAGTGGTCTGTGAGATTGACAGCAGAGGAAAGTGAGGGGACAGATTCAGACAGGCTCACAGCAGGGACAGGAAGTGCTGGGGAATATGGCTCATCAGATGACAGAGAGGAAAAGTAAGGATCTTCTGATGACCAAGTACAAGGCTGATGGTGGAGCTTTCTGAATATACAACGCCGGGTGTCACTTGATAACTTATTGGAAGAACTTGAGTCTAGGGCAAGACAGGATCCAGAGCCCTTTGCTGTCAGCGTTTCAGGTGTTTTCTGTGATACTAATTCAAAAGGGATTGATTTGGTCCGTGTTAGAGGCAGCTTTGTGTCTAAGGTCATCCCAGTTTTACTACTAGGCTGCAAGGGTAAAGATAGTTCTGTGCAAAATAGATTCACAGATTCCAAACTGTGATGTGTATGGAGTGTCTGCCTGGCCGACCAGTTGTTCCATTCTGCAGTGGCAGCCATGTTTCTGCTGGTGTTGGTGTTCAAGGCGCCAACAGAAAATGCTTGTCTCACTGGCGAAACATCATTTCTGGATTGGTCACTTGTGCCCACGCCACACACGCCATGACAAGAAAGCAGAGAATTCTCTTCTTCTCTCAATGAACTGCAACACAGATAATATGATTTTCCTTTTTTACCCCTCTGTAAGAAAGGCTTTGTCCTGGCACTCAGTTTTTTTTTAAATTATAGTTATAAAACACTCAAGAGGTTTTGTTTTGTTTTTTAAACCACTCAAAGGGCAAATGCATCCAGAATTTGGAAAGCTACTTTTTGGATGGACTCAAGTCGTAGAACCTCCCATCCAGCTTCACAAATGGCCATACTGGTTGGGAGATTCTGGTAGTCGTAGTCCAAAGAAGCAACCTTCCCAAGCTCTAGATTAAGTGCTAGAAATGTTCCCATATGGTTAAGCGATCAAAACAATCTGTGTTAATAGCTGCTGATGTTGTTGCTACACAGAGCCATTTTCATCCACTTTCCCACTAGAATATTCACTTCTTTATAATTTGCAAGGGACAATTATTACCACCAAATGACATGAAAATGAAGGGGTTCGTTTTTTTCCTTGGAAGGTTTTCTGTGCCTGTGGAAGTAGGTAGGCTTTCAGGTTGCACAGAATTCTTAGCAAGAAAAATGCAAAGGTTAACAATACTGAGTTGTTACACTTAGGGCCTTTTTACACGACCCCTAAGATCCGCTGGCCACTTAAATTCGGACCAGAGATCTTAGGGGTTCGTCGCTCTTCCTCTGTCCCCACCCCCCTCCGCACTTCCTGGTTGCTGGCTGCGTGAGGGGAGGGAGAAAAAAGAAAGAAAAGAAATTCCAGTTTACCTCAGTTTTGTTCCCGGCAGCATTCAGATCTCTTAAAGGGGCGGGGCACAAAAAAAGAACAAACAGAAGCCAGGAGAGCCCCGCACTCACTATCCTTACACCGGATCAAATATTTGTCACATCCAAAAAGCAGGTACCTGAAAACTGCGCTGGGACACGCTAAAGTGGGCGGGGTTGCACTTAATTTCCTGTTAACTCCGGAGCTGGTGGGTAAACATTTTTAATCTCCGGAGCTGGGAGCCATTTGCCCCGGAGTTTAGGGGTCGTGTATAAACGCCCTTAGAGACACAGTTTCCCCCTTTTTAGGCTGCTACTGCTACTTAAAAACAAACAACAAACAAACTCCAACCACACACTAACTGTTGCATAGAACAAAAAAGTAGAGGTGTGTACATTTGTGCCTCTGGAGCACAACACCGAGAATGCTGTCTAGGGAATTCTGGGAGATGTAATAAAAAACCACTCACTTCTAACAGAATTTATGCAAACTTTCTCCATGGTACTTGTATCCTTTATTATGATGGTCAAGTTTGGTAGATCATGTTCGGTCTATAAGCTGTTAGTAAGAATAGAATGGAAAAAGCCTTCTGGGTTAAAAGGAGGTCCATTTAATCCAGGATATTGTTTGGGTTGGTAGTTAATCAGATTTAAATTTCCTCTCATGATAATAGCCCATGTCATTTTCTTCTCACTGACTGTTGGTATTCAGAGGCTTAACTGTTAAAAGAAACTTGAGAGTTTCTTTTAGCCAGCTGCTCACTGACATAAACCTAAATAGATCTTTCTAAGGTCCAGTTAGGTAGTCACAGAGGACAAGGTGAAGAAGAGACTAAAATAAATGGTTTAACATCAGTACCCAACTTTGCTTTCAATAAAACTAGCCAAAGCTTCATTTCAGTTTGAACTCTCACTTATTTCAGTAAAGAAATAAATATATGACCAATCAAGATCAGTAGGATTTACAAGGATAAATACATTATGTTAAGTTTAGTGGGACTTACCTGTGAATGTATGTCGAATGTGCATGGACTGTATGCCGTGTTTAAAATGTGTGTGTGTTCTTACCTGCTGAGACGTTTGAGAGCCTGGAATGCTTGGGGTACTCTTTGGTTAGTTTCACTCTAGAAAAGACATATGGGTAGAGTTTTGAAGATACCAAAGATTAGAAAATTGTGCTTGCACTAATGGGTCAGGACTCAGGAGCCTTGCCAATGGGTCAAGAACCCAAGGAGAGTTGCAACAGCAGCCCAACCACTTTACAATTGTAATATTAACATTAAAAATGGATCCATAAATATATGCTGGGGCTAAAAGCAAACAAGTTCCTGGTCTTAATGGCTGGTTCTGGAACAGAACATCCAGATTTGGTTAGATACAGATCTAGCTAGAGCACTGACAATCAGGGTGGAAAATGTTCTACAAATACTACAGGGCTAGTATTTGTATTTTAGCTCTGAAGTATTTCTTGGCTCCCACAGTGCTTCCTGCAAGTAGAGCCATCTTGCCTGCCACGGAGAAGCTGCACAGTCCAGGAGAGCCAAAGGTTGGAGATTTGATTCTCCATGATGTCTCTCAGGAGAAGAGCCAGCCTGTGTGGTCTTGCGTAACCTGCATGGTCCCAGAAGCACCCCCAGAAGAAGGGAATGGTAAACCATATCTGAGTATTCTCTACCTAGAAAACCCTGAAAAGTGTTGCCATCAGTCTGAATTGACTTGATGAGACATGATCACTATTAAAGTGGCCTCCTCTGGGAAATGTAAATTGATGATCTATCTCCCGGGTGGATATTCTGAACAGCTAAAGTGGAAATGAATAATCTTCTCCTTCCTCACACATTTGCAACTTTTCAATATAGGCGGCTTATTGAAGAGAAAACACTCCGCCAGACAAACTGCTCATCAGTTCAACAAGTAGGTTTCTGCTGTCAATTTGTATCAGGCATCTCAAAATAGTGCTATTAATGCCAGAATCCTTTTTAGGATCATAGAATAGCCTAAGGTGGTGTATAGATCCTGCAATGAATTATTGCAGTATGGAATAATGTTTTCCACAGCAGAAGATCCCTGTTCTGCTCCCCTCCCCTCCTCTACCGACCTTTCCCCTCTTAACTACCAGATAGAATTCTGTAGCTGTCAATCACTTCCAGTCCTAATTTGGCTATTTTGGGGGTTTCTTCCTTTGGGGTTTCCGGTCTTATGTTTTTATTTTAAGTACATCTGCAAACCCTGGCAACTGATGTCTCTCTTTCTGTACTGGGTCCCTCTTGCCACCTTGTACTCAGCACTTACCACCTGAACAAAAAGCTAAAAACAGAGAGAAGGCAAAGCTTGATTCTTCTTCCCACTGGGTTCCCTAGGTTTGTGTTTTATGGAATAAAGCTACGTTCAGCATATCATAGTTCACCTGCTATGGGATGATGGATGGAGTGTGCCCCAAATATCTAGCAGATAGCTCTCTGTCTGGGGCATCTTGTTTTCGTTCATCTAAGCCAGTGATGGCAAACCTATGGCATGGGTGCCAAAGGTGGCACTCGGAGCCCTTTCTGTGGGCACCGGACATCGCCCCTTCATAGCCACCTGTATACAGGTTAAATTACTGTATTGGCACTTTGCAAAAAAAAAATTAGTGGGCTTTGAATTGCAGTTTCTAAAAGGTTCTCCATCACTGATCTAAGCTAAAACAGAAGGTCAGTTTCCTTTTAACCTTTTAATCTCAAAGGCCTCTTCCCCAATGCCATTTTTAGTAAAACATTTAGTTAAACACCCTTCCCTTTGGCCTGAAAGCTGTGAAAATTAATAGTCAAGATCTGTGAAACCACATCCTGGCTAAATGCTCTGTGCATAAGCTTGGCCATATGTCTCTGCTTGGCCATATCATTGTCACACAGCAGGTACAAAAGGAACAGAACTGGGCTCAAGCCAAGCAGTAAGCAAAAATGGGAGGGGTGCGTTAAAAACCACTGTTAAGAAGATTCTAGCCTGAAGTCAAAGCAATGGATTCATCCTGGGGTTGTCTTTCTTAGTTAGCAATTTCCACTATAATTCTAATAAGCAGTTAGCTGTCTTGGAAAAGAAGGCTCATGCATTGCTGAAATTCCATCCTATCAAATCATGCTGTCGCAAGATGAGTTCATAGACGCTGAAAAATCCAAGTCCAGAAACTTTGAAAATGACTCCAGATGGTGTGGTTGCATGCAACGGTTGCATTGCATCTGCATGCCTGACATTCAGAATAAGGGGACTGTACTCAAACAAATGTGGAACATATATCATCAGGTATAGATGAAGCATTTCAAACACTTCCTGTTCCTGTTTGGAGCTGTCTTTGTTAGAAGACAATTAATTGTCAGGAGGACAATGTTTTATAGTTTGTGTGTGTGTATGTGTGTGTTGTGTCGTTACAGTCATGACCGACTCTTCGTGACTCCATGTCCATGGAGTTTTCTTGGCAGGAATACTGGAGTGGTTTGCCAGTTCCTACTCCAGGCGCCGACAGCACCTGGTATTCCCTGGTGGTCTCCCATCCAAGTACTAACCAGGGCCGACCCTGCTTAGCTTCCGAAATCAGGCGAGATTGGATGTGCATAGGGCATCTAGGCAGCTTTATCGTTTATAGCCAGGCTCAGTACAGAGACTTACCTCCATAGCAATGGCATCAGAATTTCTGTGGAATGCTTCAAGTTGCCTCTTAAAGAGCTCAATCACAGCATCATAGACCAGTTTATACTGCTCCTGAAAGATGACCTCAGTGAATCACGGGGAGATATGCCACTTTTTCTTATTCATTTCTTTCCACCAGAGGCCTGAATTGTTCAACATATTAAAACTCTGATGTGCTGATGTCTAGCACATGAACTAAGGGTTATAGTGTATACTTGACACTAAGGTTGGGGATATTCATTTATAATGAGCAGAATTGACTGTGTTTCACTCAGGGCTTTGGCAATACAGAATAGGAAGTGGCAATGTTTTTCCTCCATTCCATTTCTTTCACAAAGCACTGCATATAGATCCAAGGTCACAAGAGAAGAACGGATCACAAGGTTCAAGTTTTGTGGTCACCTCTGGCATGGCATTTTCAGAATGGATTATTTTCCGATACTAGTAATAAGCATTTTGCGTATTGTGTGCCCCTTTACCAACTACAGTACAGTGGTACCTTGTATAAAGGAATCAATTAGTTCCAAATGAAATTCTGTTAAGCAAATTTCCCTTTGTACAAATTTCTCATAGCAATACACTGAAAACTGATTGATCCCTAATCGTGGCCATTTTTCTGTTGTACGGATTTGCCCCATAGGTGATTCTGTTAAGTGATTTCCCCCTATCTCCAGAATTTTTTTCCTTTAAGCGGATTTTCTTTTAAACAAACTGCTTGTTATACGAGGGTCCACAGTAGTTTGTTAAATGGCACCCCTTGGGAAAGAATCAACAGAGCACTTAAACGTTTTGAATTCTGATCTCCTTTTTTTCAACACAATCATTGCTTGCTCCTCTTAAAACTTTCTAAGTGGCTTTGGCTTGTAAAATGAGACCTTTTCCATTATTGCTACACACAAAATACCTTGCCTTAAATCATAGTAATGATGACCGCAAGTACTCCAATTCTTGTTCCTGTGATTTAAGGAAGGAAAGTCTTATGTGTGGCAATAATGTGAAAAGACCCATTCTAGCAGTTTGGTGCGACAGTTTATAGCTCCAGCCTATGACATCTCGTGGTTTGCAGTTTGATCAGGCACTTAACATTCCCTGCTTAAAAAAATAATAATAATCTGCTATCAAGTTCTAGTGCAGCACCTTCTCAGCTTTTGATCTTCCAGACATTTTGGACTTGAACTTCGAGATACTGCTGCCAATGTGACCAACTAGTTAAAGGAGTTGGGTGGTGATAATATCTGAAGGAGGAAAACAACTGTTCTAGACTGCACTAGATTTACAGAGCACAGAATTCCAAGTGCCTCTTCAAACTGCAAATCTCAGGATTCTTCAAGATGATGCCATGACAGTTCAAGTGGAATCAAATGGCTGTAACAGTATAATGCAGACACGTTCATCCACTGAAAGCACAGGCAGCCTTGCTAAATGCTGCTTTATACTCTATGTTATCTGAACAATCAGAATCTTCTGAACCTACCTGAGTCTGCACTAATAAAGGTCTCTGTGTGCGCATTTCCTGAATCACATTGAAAATGCTGAAGTTCATTGGAAGAATCTTAGGAGAGAGAGAGAAAAAGGAGATTGATGCTATTGAATGCCTGGGAAAAATGATCCAGATATTGCACTGCATTTATAACTGAATTCTAGCCCCTTAGAGGAACCTTCAGCAATAATTAATTGTTGCTCCCACTTATGTAAAAGTTTCTGCTTAAAAGTCAACAAATTTCTTATAGCATGGAAATTAAAATGTCTTTGGTGGGTGATTCCTTCCAGTGACTTAAATGGCCTGACACATGGGCCTATGAATGAATTGTTCAACAGAAGTTGTAGATGGAAATAAACACTCACTTCATCTTTTAGCAAGCTCCAGGTATAGTCAAGGGCACAGATGACTCCTGTTCGCCCACAGCCCGCACTGGGAGAAAAAAAAACCACAATGAGGGACAAGAACAGCTCCTACTTTCCATTCAGCAGCACAGTATGTGAACAAAGAACATTCAACCTTTCCCTAAAAAAACCGTCTGTGTGTCATCAGTGCCCTCATTCACCAGGGAGTGAAAAACCTGTCAACTGAATAATAGCCCTCACCTCTGCCATCTTGTGTTGATTCTAGCCACTGACTAGCATAGGAGTTAATTATTTATTTATTTATTTATTTATTTTAGTACTTATATACCGCGCCCGAGGATGAAGGGTTGTAACATGTGTGATTCCCAACATATTTCAACAAGAGACCTTTATAACATCAACATGAAGGAGGAATATAGCTTCAGGATGTTAATCTAGGAATAGTCAAGTAAATCCCATGCATTGGTAAAAAAAAATGCACTGAAGGATAGAATCCTTGATTGCAGATCTCCATTTCAGGTGGACATTAACATCTTCTTGGTCTGCTAGGCTTTTCAAGTTTTGTTGTTCTTTAATTTTACTGCTACTTGTACATTTATAAAAAATTATAACTTTTGGAAGCCAACAAGCTTTTTGTCAGTCAACAAGCTCACTTCTTGATTCTGGGCACTGAAGTTCTAAAAAGGCAGTTTTCCCCTTATTGTGAAAAGCCCCAAGGAAAGTCTGAAATCCCCATCATGGCTTGTAACCTATGACAGACTTTTCCTCCCGGAATCTCCCAGAAACTTCCAACCTGCAATGGCCATAGTGATGGAGGTATTCTTGAAGTTGTCGTCCCCAAAAGTAACTTTCCCAAGCTCTCATGAAGAATATCTCAGATACAAGGATGGATCATTTGAACAAGGAACACTAGTAAAAACGATTTAGCAAGATGGCACGTAAACCTGCCAAAGAGCCATGTCTGTGGTGAAAGATTGCATTCCAGAGCAAGCAAATGAATATGTTACAGTATTTTGCATTTGGATTTGTTATTTAGGTTTCATTCCTGGCTTATGAGACACGAGTGACCAGCTTTCAACAGCTAATCCTCCTAATCCACTAGAGGTAAACAAACATCCCACTTCAGACCTTGCAGCTGCACATAGTAAATGCCTAGGAAGCTGAAACTGGTGCAGTGCTGTTGTCTATCTCTTTGACACAGAATGCCAAGACCATATTATTCCCATGATCAAGCAGTTGCATCAGATTCCTGAGGTCCTCTGCACACAATTTAAAAGGTTTCCCCAATGTCAGTTAGGGTCTAAATAGCCCCCAATACTTGAAGGGCTGTCTTTTTTCCTTTGTACTGTGTCCCAGTTACTGGATTGGTAAGCTAGATTTTAAAAAATGCAAGCTTACTATAAGCAAAGAAATATGTTGGTGCAGGCTATTAAATCACTCATACTTAATTTATCTGCAGCAGTGGCTAAAGAAGATAGGGATTTTTCCCCTTCTGGGGCTTGCTTGCCTAATGTCCAAACTCTGCCTTGTTCCTCTCCTAACACAGTTGTTTTTCAGGATAGGTCTAGGTCTCGGACTTATTAGATACCACATTGTAGAATTGCTCCAGATTTTGTCAGATACTGGAATAATTACTACTTTCAACTAGAAATGCCAGGAGCTTCCGCCAGAATGACAAACAAGTGGGTCGTAGATCATATCAAGCCCAAACTCTCTGTAGAAACAAACATGACAAAGAAGGCTTTCATACTTTGGGCATTTCGTGAGAAGATAAGACTCTCTGAAAAGACTTGAAAATGTAAGAAATTACTCCAGAAAGAAAACCACAGGCTTGAGTTTGCAAGAGGCTTGCTGGGCCATTGATGACAGGAACATCTGGAGGTCACTCATTTATAGTGTCACCAAGGGCCAAAAAGCAACTTGACAGCACATAACAACAATTGGTCTACATAAGAATGCCACATCCGAAGGAGATGGTCTGCATTTTGTTTATGCAAAACATGTGCCCTGCCCATTTTTGGCTGAAAGATTCTGGGAGTTGTATACAAAAAACTAGTACAGTGGTGCCTCTACTTATGAGTGGGTTAAGAACGAAAAACTGTTGGCGTTTGAACTGCTGTGTTACAAATTTTAGATGCAGTCTGCTGTACTTACATTTTTTAAATTTTTTAAATAGGGCTGCTCTACTTAAGAGTTCTTTGACTTAAGAGCATGCATTCAGAACAGATTAAACTCATAAGTAGAGGTACCACTGTAGTTCTGAGCAATGGACTCCACTATGTATTTATTACTTCCTCCTTTCTCCATCATGCTTGTGTAGCTCCTCCCTTATTATATCCTACAGTTAAGAGCTCAACTTCATAATGTGCTTATGGCAGGAAAGGAATATCTGTTTTATTAAATTAAAACATACTGTATATTTCTGCTTAGAAGGCATCCCCCCCCTCAAAAAAATGGCTAGGGTAAAAATTGAGGGTCATCTTATACATTGTCAGCAGGTGGCAGGGACTGTCTTTCTCAGGTTCAGCATTGGCTCCTTTCCGCATCCACAAGGCAAGCATTATTGCACAGTCCAGGGGCATGGAAGCACTTTTCACAATCCCCTTTTACGAACACACACACACACACACACACACACACACACACACACACACACACACACACACACACACACACACACACACATTTTATGGCCCCTCTACTTGCCCAGAAGCCTTGTTGATTTCAATGGGATTTTTCCCTCCCATTAAAATCAACAACCACCTCTTTCTTACATAGGGCCCCTTTCTTGTGGGTCTTTCAGTAACTGATATATTGTGAGTATCTCGGACAGCAGCTTTTAGGTTTATGGGAGAGATTTAAAAACAAAGCTGAGAAAGAAGAGCCCACTCCGCCTACGCCCACTGGGTCCAAGGCAAGAAGATGGGGAAGATCTTTCAGGATGGAATCATCTTTCTTAATTTTTTTAACCTTTCATTTTTTTATTTACATTGATATCTCACATAATATATATACATTTGTACAATTTCAAAACGTAACCATTATCATAGATTGTGATTGTTTAGGTAAGGAAAAGAAGAACAACCAAAAGAAGAGAGAACAGAAGAGAAAAGAGAAGAAAGAAAAAAGGAAAAGGAAAAGGAAAAAGAAAAAAAAACAGAGTCACATAGTTATATATATCATTGGAGGATTGTACCGACTAAAGACTCAATTTTGTTTTAAAATCTCTTTCATCCTATGAAAGTCAAGCAAGAGGTAGCAGCCTGCGTGAAACTCCTGCAAGCCTAAAAGTCATTGCTTCAAGATGCTCACAATCTAACACATGGTGAGGGGCGAAAGGGGCACTGGGCAAGGGAATGGAACATAAGAGGCTTTTGAGCAAGTACAGGCACCTTAAAAGTGTGTGATTGTGAAAGTGCTTCTGTGCCCCTGGATGCTGCAATCATGTTTGGCTTGTGGGTGCAGAAAGGAGGGGACGATCCATCCCGGATGGTCTCCTCTTTCTCCTTTCTCTTATAATTTTGGCTCAGAAAAGTGAGGGTTGTCTTATACTTTGGAGCATCTTATAGACGGAAAAATACAGTACAGCACTTGGTTGCCTGTTTCACTGATGGTTATCTGCAATGTTCTGCTACACTCCTACACAAATTTTTGTGTCTTATTTACAGAACCCAAACTATGTTCCAATCTTAAGAGTGTACAGAGATAAGTTTTTGTAGAATTCTGTTACAGCCTCATGGGAGCCACATTCCTTACTGTGTGTGTAACCATAGAGCATGTGCTCATGACAGAAACCTGAGAACAGCACAGAACAAAGAGACGTGGAGAATAATCGAGACATGGAAACCAACAAAGAAGGGCGATAACAGAGAAAATGCAAAGATAAAGACCCAATTAACACAGCCAACTGCAACCACCAAATGATCCCTTTAAGCCTGTGTGTATTTGCTGTTGAGCAATAATAGAACAGCAGGCCATTTCTGTGCTCTTGAAACTTAAGAAGTCGCCAAGCGGCCATACCTGCAGTGTACACATATAGGTACTTCGCTGTGTGCTTGGTAGCAGCGCATTTCCCATATGAGCTGAAGAATTGGATTGATTGAAGAGGGGACATCATGATCTGGCCAACACTTGTAATGAAATTGATAGACTGTTCTGATTTCCTACGGAAGGAACCCAAGGATAAGAAATTTTGGTGATTAGTTTCACCTCAGTGATGTGGCAGTAAGTTTTAAGTGCAGATGCTTATTATGACAGTTTCAGAACCACAGACCCAAAGATTGTCTAAAACCTTCTGTTTGTTTTTTTGTCTCCGCCACCCCTTTAAGAGACAGGAATCACGACGGCGGGGCTGGTGGGGCAGCTTCGACTGGCAGACGGAGGTGAGCCTGCATTTTTTCTCCCTTTTTTTCTCCCTCCCCTCACACAGACAGGAGCAATGGAGTGCGGAGGGGTGGGAACACAGGAAGAGCGACAAGCCCCCACGACAAGCCCCCACGATCTCTGGTCCGAATTTAAGTTGACACCAGATTTTAGGGGTCGTGTAAAAGCGCCAGGAACACGAACACTGGAAACCCAGTGTTCCTGTTCCTCTCCTTTTCAGATTTGTCATTTTCCACACAAGAGGAATGACGCCAAAGGAGGACAGGGCCTGGTATCTCCTTCATTGCATGTTGAATAGAACTAGCAAAGAAATACCCGAGTGCAGGCATAGTTCCTGCTGAACTGTGAGCTCTTTCAGTGATGTTGTGTTGGCCTCTGTGCCTCCTGCCTTCACCACAGAAGAAAAATACCTGGGTCAATGACAGAGACTAGCAATTGCTTCCATTTGCTGCCCCAATGGTGAGTGCCTACTTTGCATGTTACACCCTCACCCAGCCCACCACATGCCCGGATTGTGCCACACTTACACTGTCATTCAGTTTCACTTTCAGAATGCGAATCACATACTCCTTTCTCTCTTTTTCAGCCTCCTGTATGGAAAACAAACAAGATAACATCAGAATAGCAATTATTTCCATGAAGCAAAGCACCACCTACAAATCAAGATAAGAAAAGTGAGAGTGCAATTATTATACTCACACAGGATATATAGAAAGGGCCTAACTGGAGCGGGGTCTCGTCCACTTCCACCCAGTAGCGTTCACATTTTCTCTGTTGGAAGAAGTTGAAAACGTTTACCCGTTTTCCTGCTGTCTCAGTTCTCATCTTTCTCAGAATAACAACTAGTTCAGCTGCTTTGCCCCAAGGGGCAAGGTGACCTGCTCTAAAGGATGGAACACTACAGGCCATTTTACTTGCTTCTTGAATTACCTACCAAATGGCTGCCGGCACTCACAATTACCAAGAGCTCTATGCATTTGAAACAGTGCTGGGCTTAGACTGTAAAGGCATAATAAGGACTACCTGTCTGACTTTTGAAGCTGGTGACCTTCAATGATTGGGAACCATTGGTTTCAAACCATTATAATGGTGGCTAGAAGTACTGAAACTAGCATCAGTGTATCTATTGATTAAAGGTTCAGCTATGACAGTGGTGGCGAACCTTCGGCATTCCAGATATTTTGGACCACAACTCCCAGAATTCCAAGCCTGTATTGCCAATGACAAAGGACTGTGGGAGTTGTGGTCCAAAACATCTGGAGTGCCGAAGGTTCACCACCACTGAGCTATGACCATGTAAAATTAGAGAGATCATTTTCTGAACTGTTTGCTGGGACTACTAGGAACTTTGAGAGGATAGTAGAAATTTACATGGGTAAAAGGTATGTAATCCAAGGTGAAACATTATTTTCTCTCAACCAATGGAGCCTGCTTATTTGAAGAGAAGAGCAGAACACAAAACATTGTGAGCTCCAAGGATAGAGAACAAGTTGAGACAAATGAGTATTTGCTCTTCCCTAAAGCTCACCTGTTTTAATGTTCCGTGCTTGAGACATCAAACATGCAGAGAAAGCCATGCTTTCTTGAAGGGCCAGATACAAAACAAAGTTACTTTGCCAAATACAGTTTGAAACAAACTCATGTTAGAACAAATAGAGAGTATTTTCTGTTGAGAGAGCAACAAGTCTAGATATGAAATTAGCTGCTGAACTGTTGTGCAAAAACAGTATGTAAATAGTGCAACTTTTAGTTGTGAATTGTTGTAAATGAAGAAATCTTGACAGGCATTATCTGTTGCATGCTGAGCTATGCTGTTGGGCATAACTCACAACAGGATTTCAGCCAGTGCTTCATCTATTAGGGACTGGATCACAAAATTTCCACCTCATGAGCTTGGACCTAAAGTTGTATGTAGAAGACTTTATTTCACTTCTGTCTTTTAGTGTCTCAAGATTTAAATACATCCAATATTCTGAAAGAGCAATCAAGGTTATAACGCAGTTAACAATTAAGAAATGAGTCATGGAACAATAGCTAGAAGGAGAGTTAGAACTACTGAATACAGACAGTGCCTGACTAAAAAGACCTAGGACAAAATTATACATTATGGATAGTTCCATGATTAGAAAGGGGAATTCCATCCTTGACCACTAAAAACCTCTTATTATCATAGCTATAGCTTTTTACATTGCCTATAGCTTGCAAATTTGTTTTGTTTAGTGGTATGGCTTTGGGACAGAAACACAGGCTTTGTTTGCCACAATGGCTGCTGAATCACAAAAGGTTTGTAGAACCACATCTTTGAAAACAGTAATAGATTACAACTTTTGCTGTAGTGCACAGTTTGGCTACTACACCTCATATGTGCCATTCTCCACATAATAGTGTACTTACTTTCCCCATTTCAAATTCCAGACAAGCCATCACCACAATCTAGAAAGACAGAAAGAAGTACCTCTTGAGTGCCGGGGGAGACAAAAATCTCATTATGTCATGAGCTCAAGTGGTGATAATTATCATTTGTAGACATACAGACACCATCCATTTTGCAGAGCTACAAAAGAAACCTCTGGAAACCGAACAATACGCTAAACATGTTTGCTTAATTTTACTTCAGGTGTAATGCCTGCAAGACTTAGAAAGCTGGGAACTTTGTTTAAAAACAGCTGCATTTGCTGTTCATCCCAGTCTCCTTCCACAGCTGCCAAGCCTCTGAATCTGCTATATTGGGTGGAGGGGGGGAGAGACAGAGAGAGACTTATTACTGTATTGGAAGAAAATGTAGAATATGAGTACCAAAGCAGCTTATGAAAAAATAGTGATGAATAGTATATGAACTGTACACATGTAAAATTGTAAGAGAGCCAGACAAGAAAACTGCTTGAAAACAAAGGGTAACAGAGAAACCTAAGCAGCAGCAGGGGTGAGGGAATGTCTGATGGAGTGGTGGGTGGGGCTGTTCTCCATTTTCAGGTGGCAGGAGGTACATGCAGTGGTTTCAGTAATTAATCACTGACCATGTTATCTTCGTTCTTTTTATGAGACCCTGCCCCTCCATCAGAAAAGACAAAGCTTTATACGTGCAATGTGTGCTAGCTTATATCAGCCGTATGCATCGGTCAGCCCCTATTTTCTTCAATAATGTAATGCAGTGCTCCCCTGTACTTTTTATCACATGGATGATGTAAATTTTTGATAATTTTTCCCCCGCCCACTTTCACTGGGGTCGCGGATTAAGCAGATTCTCATCTTACCTGAACTTTATACGCGAAATCATCCTCCAAAATCTACAACAGTTGTGGAAAGGGGACGGGCTGGGTAGCGGAGGGTTTTGCAGTAAACACCCTTAAGAAGAAAACAAACAAAATATACGCTTGAGTAGTTCTTTAAAAATCACCGTGATGGTAAACTCTGGCACATTTCTTGTATTTTCCTGGTATCATATAATAGATTGCTTTTCTAACCCTAGAAAACCTTTTTAAAAGGGGCGAACCTCACACAACTAAATGAGCGAGCGAAAGCGGGGAGGCGCGATGGCGGGGTTGCAGTGGCAAGCGGCGGTGCTTAACCTCAAATATATGGGAAAATCCTAATGGCAACAGAAGAGCAAGATGCAGGGGAGGGGTTTTCCTCCTCATCCCACATCACAGTGGGCTATGTTGTTGTTTTTTAAATACCCTCTCGGTGATGGCGGGGGCGGATGGCGGGGTCGCGGTGGCTGAGGGCAGAGCGATGGCGGGCGGGCGCGATGGCAGGGGGTTGCAGTGGCGGCGTTGCCTGCGAAGTCGGGGGGTCGCGCGGCGGTGGCGGTGATGGCGGGTGGTCGCGGCGGCGGCGGCGCGATGGCGGGCGGGGCGATGGCAGGGGGGTCGCGACAGCGGCAGCCATGGTGGTGGCGATGGCGGGGCAGGGTGGGCGCGATGGCGGGGGGGGTCACGGCGGCGGCGGCGGCGCGATTGCTGGGGGGGTCGCGGCGGCGGCAGCGGGGAAAACACCCGGGCCGGCCTGCGCCGCCCCCCCCCCCTCCTCCCCTAAAAGAGGCACGCGCGGCGCCGGCCGGCCAAAGCCCGGCCCGGCCTGAGATGCCCCCTCCCCCTCCCCTCCCCTCACCTCACCTCAAAACAGGCGCGGCCTGCCTGCCTCGCCGCCGCCAGCCAAGAGCCCGAGGGGTTCGGGAGTCGCCGGGAGAAAGCGGCCCTTCCGAGCAGGGCTCCTCTCTCTCTCTCTCTCTCTCTCTCTCTCTCTCTCTCTCTCTCTCTCTCTCTCTCTCGGCCCCGGAAACGTGCTCTCCTGGGGCTGCTTTTGGGCGCGCTGGACAGCTTCACCAAGGAGGAGGCAAGCACCAGCCTTGGGATAAAAGCAGCGCGCGCGCCTCGGCTACCTCCCACCCGTCCTCCCAACGCATGTGCTCAGCTTAAGCAGGTGAAGAAGGGGGGGCGGCATGTGTGTGCCTCTCTCTCTCTCTCTCTCTCTCTCTCTCTCTCTCTCTCTCTCTCTCTCTCTCTCTCTCATTTCCGGGAGCCGGGCCGCCGCCACAGGGGAATGATTGGAAGTTCCTCGGGTGGCGGCCCGGCGTAGATTGCTCCACGGACCGGCACCGGTCCGCGGCCCGGGGGTTGAGGACCACTGATGTAATGTACACAAATAGATGTACTGTACTGTGCTGCAGTACATGAATGATGTACACTATTTTTTTGGTAACTTGCCATCCCGCAGCTTTCACTGTAAAGGATTAAGCAGATTCTCATCTTACCTGAACTTTATACTCCCAAATCATCCTCCAAAAATCTACAACAGTTGTGGAAAGGGGACCCTGGGTAGCTATGTAAGTCTTTGGCTCATAAACACCCTTAAGAAGAAAACAAACAAAATATACGCTTGAGTAGTTCTTTAAAAATCACCGAGATCCAGTAAACTCTGGCACATTTCTTGTATTTTCCCTGGTATCATATAATAGATTGCTTTTCTAACCCTAGAAAAACCTTTTTAAAAGGCATTGGTAACCTCACACAACTAAATGAGCTTGAGCTAAAGAATTGAGACCTTCAAGGAATTCTGCCATGAGACAAGCAAAACCACTTAACCTCAAATATATGGGAAAATCCTAATGGCAACAGAAGAGCAAGATGCAGGGGAGGGGATTTCCTCCTCATCCCACATCACAGTGGGCTATGTTGTTGTTTTTTAAATACCCTCTCGCTAACTGAAACTAATGGAGGGGAATTAATACTATTGTCAGGCTGGTATAGCTGAGGGCAGAGCCATGAAAAGGCCACAGCAACCAAGTTTGACTTCACTGATTGTGTTGCCTGGTGAATGTCAGAAAAATAAATGGCAAGATCCCTTGGCCTTATTGAGTTCCCCACAGGGACAGCTGAAGAGCCCCTCCTGCTTGAGGAAGGAAGCCAAGTGTCACCCACACACCCTCTTCATATTGTGCCGCCACAGCAGTTCCTAAATTCCTTCATGAGGCATATTACATGTTGTCAAGTCAGCTTTGACTTAAGATGGCCCTAGAACAGTGATGGCAAACCTTTTAGAGACTGAGTGCCCAGACTGCAATTCAAAACCCATTTTTTTCACAAAGTGCCAATACAGCAATTTAACCTGAATACAGGTGGCTGTGAAGGGGCGATGTCGGGTGCCCACAGAAAGCGCTCTGAGTGCCACCTTTGGCATCCATGCCATAGGTTCGCCAACACTGCCCTAGAAGGTAGGGTCCAAGGTAGATGAGATTATTAAGGGTGGTTTTACCAATGCCACTCTCCTTTGTGCCTGTGAGTTTCCATAGCTGACTAAGGACTTGAACCTAGACCTGGGTCCTCTTCCAACACTACATCATGTGCACTGCCCTGTATCTCAAGTTTCCCAATCACCCCTGCTTATTTATCCTTATAAATCCTGACTTCCCTTTTGTGAGGAACAGCCTTTGAGGATCCTCATAGCCAGGCATTTTAGGAACAGAGCCCCTGCTGGCAGTGGTCAGGATGGTCTATGCTTCTTCTTTCCCTTTTCTGAGGAAGACAAGCCTACCCCATAATGCCATCCCTGCTGGGCCTTTTCCTCCCTCATGGGCATAGAGCACAGGATATGCAGATTAATGCCACACCAATCCTTGCCATTATCCAGTAGGACAGAGCTTGGATGCAATACCCATTGCCCTCCTTTTTCCCTTTCTCTTTCAAGAGGCACCAGATCCCCTTTTCTCCAACTTCCGCGAAGGGTTTGTTTCCTTACTTCAAGACACAGTGGATGAGTGGTAAATTACGAGCTGGTGTGTAATATTGCACAACAGCTATTAACAACCAGAGTGCCATGAAGCTGTGCAAATGTTCTCTTCTGCCTGTCTCCCCACCATCTGTTTTACTGTTACAGTGGACCCTTGTATAACAAATGGTTTGTACAACATAAACTCTGTACAACATAAAAATTCCAGAAATAGGGAAAATTTGCTTAACAGAATCACCTATGGGGTGAATCCGTACAACATAAAAATGGTCACAATTAGGGATTACTCTGTTTTCAATGCATTCTTATGGGAAAATTTTATAAAGGAAAATTTGCTTAACAGAATTTCATTTGAAATGAATTAATTCCTTTATACAAGGTACCACCATATTCAATTATTTGACCTGGAAAGCTCCATTCAGGTGCCTTCTGTTGGCACAGAGTGCAGAGGTAAACAGAGTTACATCTCTAGAGATGTCAGCATTGCGGGAGTTTGGGATGCTTTCTGCATTGCAAAGCTCCTCCCCGCCGCATATGTCTGCTCCCTACTAACTCTTCCCATCACCATACCCTGCCCTCATATACTTGCATGACTAGACATTTTCACATCTCTCATTTTTGATCTATCACACAATGGATTTCCTTGCCTGGAGAAGCACTTTCCCCCATTGCTCCCTTTCTACCCTGATGCACAACCGTAGTTGTGTCTATTCTGTACTCTAGATCAGTAATTCCCACATTTGGAGGTCCAGAAGCTCTCACTATTGACTGTGCTGGCTAGAAGATCTGTGAATTGTAGTCCAGGAAAATCAAAGGTCCCAACTTTGGGAACTACTAAAACAGATGATTACCTTGATGAAGTTTGCATTGATATAATGGGAATCTTTGTCTGATGTGATAAGAGATAACTTCACTCTGCTGTGATCATCTAGAAAGAATAAAAGAGGGATTGGGGAGAAAACCTATTAGCCGTATTACATACCAGATCTTAGTGAAGCCAAACCAAAGCATCATTATGAGAGTTGCTTTATTTATTTATTTATTTATTTATTTATTTATTTATTTATTTATTTATTTATTTATTTATTTATACCCCACCTTTCTCCTTTAAAAGCTTACATAATTAAAAGACAGTACTTAATGCTAACAATGGTGAGTATAGAAATACCATACCAAAAGAACATTAGCAACACCAAAGCATGTTCAAACGCAGCAAGGTACAACAATCCATTTAAAAACCCAATCTAGTAGCCATTCGCTCAGTGGAAACATGCCCGAAGAGAAAGGTCTACAGCTGCTTGTGGAAGGACAGTAAGGATGGGGCCACTCTAACGTCCCATAGCAGGGAGCTGTAAAACCCATGAGTCCGGTTTAAGTTTCAGTTTATTCACTTTCATTCAGTTACCTTTCAGTGCCTTTGTCCAGGATAAGCCCTGCTGCACAGGCATTGCAAGGGCTTGCATGGAAATACATACGTTCAGCATCTTTAGGGTCATGGAGTGCTACACTTCATCATATTTAGAACAAGGGATACCTCAGCAGTTTAGGTCTCTGACTGCAGGGTCAGAGGCTGGAAGTTTGATTTCTTACTGCACTTCCTTGACAGGGGCCAGATTCAATGATCTATACTGGGTTTCTTCTAGCTTTCAGTTCTAAGATTATTCTAAGATGGTATTTCCTGCCTGAATGCAAAGTAGTGGGGGGGGGGGAGAATAACCAGAAATATTGCTGTGAACTACAACACTATCGTTCTGTGCAAGGGCTTTTTTTTCTTTCACTTGCTTCAGATTCTTGCCAATGATAAGGCATTCTGATTTTAGTGAATGAATTTGGTCCCTTCTACACAAGTGGAAAAAACCAGTGGAACAAAGGATCTGGAAGGGACCCATGGATCATCAAATTTAGTCTCTGGTCAGAGAAGTACAGTGAAGAATCGAACTCTCGTCTTCTATCTTAAACCACTATGCTATCCAGCAGTCAAGTTCCTCTGTTCTACAGAGCGGATGAAGTTCAAGAGATAAAAGTGAGCTGCAGAATTCATATTAAGAGGGTTTCTCCAGAGTTGGGTGGCATTTTGATGGAGGACTTAGAGGAGACTCAGTTGTATAATTATAAGGCCTTGGCTCCTTTTCCAAGGAGAAAGGCAGGGTAAAAATACTCTAAAATAAAATAAATAAAAATAAATAAATAATATACACAAGAATCACAGAACTAGTGTATCAAAAAGACAGAGAGCATTAGTCAGTTAAGTAATTTTGTTGTTGGGAAAAAGATACGGCAAACACTTCCATGATGTCTAATAAATTTTATCAGTCTGTGAATGCAAACATCTCATAGGAACTCACTGACTAATCTTCATGATAACACTTCCCCTTTTTGCTGTTGAAGGAGTTTCATTGCTAGTGCTGGTTTTACTATTAACTAAAGCAAGCAAATGTGGGTTTTGCTTGCTTGTTTGTAACTTTCTGACAATAATTTTAGAAGGCATGTGTCCCCTGGTGGCTATGGATAATAGTAGAAAGCGATCCAGTAAACACAGCTAGGCTAGAAGTGTGCACCAATGGTAACAGGGTCTTGATGAGTGGGGTCTGCACCTTGGCTTGTTTTGCAACCTCCTAACCAAAATCCCCTTGCATAGCTATTTATTTATTTATTTATTTATTTATTTATTTATTTATTTATTTATTTATTTATTTATTTATTTTTGCATTTCTATACGGCACTGATTTTCCCAAGGGAACTCTGGGCAGTTTACACAAAGGCCATCAAACAGATGGCAATTAAGTACGGTAGGCAAATAAATAACAAATGGAATTTGATCTCCAATAACTATGGAAATGAAATAAGGCAAATTCCCCTAAATTAAGAAATCATGGCAGTATCAGTTGTACACTGAGTTACACAACTCTATACACAAGTAATGACGTCCACAGTATTTCTAAAACTTGTGGCACTTTGCCTCCAAAGGTTGCACCGACTGTGCTACGCCAGTGTATTTAGGTCATATGATTTGGCCATGCAAATGCTTACGGTCTTGAATCCTGAGACAATTTTAGTTCAGGATATTTACAAAAAGGAATGTTTCTGTTCCCTCTTTGTGTGAAAAAGCTCAGGTGCACCTTCGCCAGACAAGGAGGAAGGGAGCACAAGAGGCAATGGGGAATGGGAAAATTGGCTCACATTCTTCAAGAGACCCTTCTGACGCTTTTTAAGATTTTCAGAGACACATTGAGCTGCAGGGAAAGGAATCCTTCTGTTCATTCATTTGTTTAAGGTTTTGTTTGTTTGTTCAACATATTTTTATCTCCTTAAAAAGAACCCAATGATACATACTATGCCTAGGTAGTCATAATGTTCAAGCAACTTGTCCAGTATTATATAGCGCAAACACAGTCACAACATTATCGTGTCTTGTCATTCTAGCCAATTCATTCAAAACATATAAGAAATTGTTCTTTTCCCAGCTTACATGGCAAGATGTCCTTATATCGGTTCTTGCTGACATTTTCTGGTCTCTCAGAGGTAGATGTTGGGTAGATTTTGTCCGCTTTGTAGGTTGCTGATTGCCTTTTCAATTTCTGCGGTTAAATCATAAAATGGTGTTACATAGAACACGTTAATTGCCACAGGGCTACATCTCTCATTATTTCCTGACTAGCCTCTCTGTTGAGACGACCACAGCGAGAAATAAACAGCCATCATTACTTTCCTGTGGAGGTTTTAAAGCAGTTGAAAGTGTGTGTGTGTGTGTGTGTGTGTGTGTGTGTGTGTGTGTGTGTGTGTGTGTGTGTGTGTGTGTGTGTGTGTGTGTGTGTGTGTGTGTGTGTGTGTGTGTGTGTGTGTGTAGACTTGGGTATATGCTTTTCTGATGTGGCTTCAGAGAAAATTACTCATCCATATAGAACTTCTGCTCCCTTTGAACAGTTGTGATGCAGTGGAATCACACTTAGTTAAGATATCTCTAAAAATACAAGAATCAGTTGTCTGTGGCTTTAAAAAAAAGCAATTCATCTAGTTAAGTGCTACAACATTTTTGTCAAGTGCCTCACTCCCCACCCCTAAAAATGCTTGTGTTTCCAACCATCATAATAAACACAGTAAAGCCTTGCTCTGGATTAGACAAGTATGTGATTCTAGATTCCTAGAATGTAGCCATGATTTGCATAAATTTCAAGTTGTCATTTGACAATAGCTATAGTTTTGTCACATAATCCTGACTAACGAAAATACAGTGTTACAAAAAGGCCATATTTTATAGCAGGCATCAAGATGGTGTTCCAGTTTGTTTGTTTGTTTGTTTGTTTGTTTGTTTATTTATTTATTTATTTATTTATTTATTTATTTATTTATTTATTTATTTATTTATTGCACATATCCCACCCATCTTCCAAATAGGAACTCTGGATGGATAACAATAAAACAAAGCAAAAGCGATAAAAACAATACCAATAAGAGGAGGAGGAGGGCAAACCCAACAAGGATGACGCAGGGGGCAAAAAAAATCAACAACCCCCCCCCCCGGAAACTTAGGTAAGAAGGTCGCCAAAAGCCTCCTTAAACAGGTAGGTTTTCAAAGCCCTTTTAAAGGCGGGCAGGGACTCTGCAAGGCACAGCTCACTGGGGAGATGGTTCCACAATGGATTTCAATTCCATTTTATCCCACCCTCTACTATTTTCCACCATACTACTCTGCAGAACTATGATCATTCTTTTACAAGAAAACATTCCATAAGAACATTGGTCCCATTCAGTTTAATTCAAGCATGGCTTGTGCTCTCTCATTCATTCCCTCCATGCTTCTTCCAGCTAGCCTAACGAAAGCTAGCTGAAAGGAATGTATTGGCAGGAATGGAACTTCTAATGGACACCCGACTTCAGCAATCAATAAAAAAATAGCAGCCAAGGTCAGTGTGGAAATCACCCTCCCCCAAGAATTCAGTTCGCTCCAACACTCCCTTAAACCAAATTCGTCAATAAGTGTTCTAGTGAAAAACTCGAATAAAAACACTTTTGCCTCCTTAAACAAAAGGGGGGGGGAGGAAATGCAATTGTACGACACTCCCTATCAATCTACTTCCTGTAAAAGAAACTTGCAGAAACAACCTATGCAAGTTTTAGATTTAAAACAATATAGCTTCTGAGAAACTCACCACCACATCAGAGGTGGGAAACAGCAGTATTATGTTCGCTTGCAAGCTTGCTTGCTTTGTCTGTGCTGTGTTATAACAAAGTCTTTTTTAACCCATTAAATCCAGTGATGTTTATAACTTCAAACATTAATTGTTCTTGTTGAAAATTAGGGATGACAGTTATAATGCTATCAATTGTCATATTGTTACAAATATTTGCAATTTTGAAGTCATAATATAAGTGGTTCAAATTACAGAAACATAAAGATGTTTTTGTGAGCTTTTAGGCCCAACAACACTCTTTCTTTTTCAAATGTTAATCCCTGAACCAAAACTATAAATTATTTTACTCAGTTGTTTGTGAATTTAATCAGAGTTCTGTCACTGCCTGGCTATCTTTGTTGAAACTGGTAGCTAGAGATTTGCATTGCCTTCAGACAGTGGGCAGAAACAGACTGAATCAAGGGCATTATTTGTGTGGCTCAGGTACTCTATGTGGAGTGGAACACAGAGCTTCAAATCGCCCACACTGTAGGGAAAACCTTACAGATCCTTTATGTTTCATCTGGCATTTGTAGGACCAGGTTTTAACCAAATAAGCACCATAATTTGAACAAAAGAAAAGAAAAACCAAAAGCTGACCCCATGAAAGGAGAAGACAGCCAAACTAAACCATAAAACACAGCCTCTCTCCTTGGCACTAGCAGCACTGAAGTGTTAAGGAATACTCAGATGGAGGTAAATGTACAGTAAATTATATATCCCTTTGTATGCCCCATGTAGATGCAGGGCAAATTGAAATATTTGCTGACATGCTGCCTTGTATTCTCAAGTTTTATTTTCTTTTTCTTATCTGGTTTAGTCAGTTTATTACCAGGGTTCAAGTATGTGTGTGTTGAAATACATGTATTCTTCTAATATGACCTTGATTGGTGGAGATTAGAATTAATGTGTAAAGATCTACATCACCTCCCTTGCCCACCTCTGCCTTTTTTCTCTGTATCAGTGCAAATATCACTGCCCACTAGCCTTTGCATAGTTACTAAATACATGCCTGGGGTAGAAGTAAAATCCTCCTATTCACTACCCCTCTGAGGTTCCCATCCACAGGTCAAATTTCAGCTATTGCTATTGGCTCCATTTGGCTAAACAGATTTGCTTTTTAATATGAATATGAAAATGCTCAAATTATGTCAGTAACACAGACAAGAGTCAGAGTGTCACAAAAACAGCACAAAGCAGGCTGGGCAACTATCTGTGCCCTCCTTCCAGCTAAATCTGAGTCTGGTGCCCTGTGTGCATCCCTACTTTTAACTAGACATGGGCACAACCAGAAAAAATGACGTTTTGAGTTTTCGTTTGTCAGAACGGGTCCGTTTCAGCTCGCTTCCGTTTGTTGTGAAATTTTTCAAAAATTTGTCATTTCCGTTTGTCATTTGTCGTTTCCACCGCGATTTAGCGCGATTTGACTTCCCAGAGCATAGGGGTGTCCTACAATCAGGGCCGGCACTAGGTGTTTTTGCGCCCTAGGTGGCGGGCGGGGCGGGGGGCGGGGGGCGGTGGCGGGGGGCCATGGGTGGGTGGCAGCCGCGGGCGGGCGGGCGGCGGCGCGGGCGGACGGGTGAGTGGGCAGTTAGGATATCACTTAGGAAGGATAGAGGTTCTGTTCTTGGCTTGCACCCCAAATGTGTCTGTGTGCAAGCAAATTGAAGTTGGGAAAATAGAAAATAAATGGTAGTATATAATATATTTTTAAAATAAATCCACACCTCCCACTCCCAGTCGAACCTTCCCCTTTATCCAATATCAGAAAAAAATCCTCAAACTGCCAGAGAAGAAATAAAGAATAAACTGCTATTCCCTTCAGCAGACAAAGCTGCAGGGAATCAAAGAAATTATTTTCTAAATTCAATTCCCTCCCTGCCTGCCTAACTTAAATCCTAAAGCCTCCAGCCTCCCTCCTCAATCTCGATCGGATCACACCAGCACCAGCAGCCAGCCCTCCTCCCTCAACCACATCCATACACCCGACTGCGATTTCTGGAAGGTGCCGGCATCCAGAAATGTCAGTCAAAAACCTGGCAATGCCATTGGTGGAATGGTTCAAAAAATTTGCATGGTCCCATCCCATGCCCAGCCCAAATGGGCAGGTCTAAAAAAATAAAATAAAATAAAATAAAATAAAATCAATACGACGTTTTATTGCTATAAAAAATCCACTGCTGCTACTATAAAAATTCAGGCATTTAAAATAAATAAATTTCCCATGTTTCTGTGGTGATTTGGTGTGTTTTTTGACCACGATTTCAAAAGAAAAATTGCGGTCGCCATTTTGGATCCCCCCCACCGCATGGCATGCAGCGAGACAGACGACGAGGATGACTCCCCCACCCAGCCTGGTGCAAGCAGCCCAGGATAGGAGAAGAGGGGGGGAAAGGCTGGGGACCCCCCAGAAATCACCCCTCTGGTAGGTGGCAAAGCCTCAGGCAGTCATATTTTCGCCTGCTTTTTTGGCCCAGAGTTGGGTTTTTTTAAAAAAAACTTTTAAAACTTTTTCTGTGCTTCACATCGCGCGATCGCTGCGATGCCACAAACGGAATGAAAAACCCGACCAAATTTTTCTTTTTTCGGTTCGAGTTCGAGTTCTGATGGCTTAATTATCGTTACCGTTTCCGTTACGTAACGGAAACGGTATTCGAAAACGGAAACGACAATTTCGCCAAGTCGTGCCCATGTCTACTTTTAACGTATTCATTTCTAACCTGCTCTGTTCATAGAAACAGAGAATAGTGAAGTTGGATGGGGCCTATAAAGCCATCAAGTCCAACTGTCACCAACCCCCCAGCTCCATGAAGGAATACATATTCAATTTTTATGCAGACTGGCATCATGTTTCTATCCCTCTCCCTCTCCCTCTCCCTCTCCCTCTCCCTCTCCCTCTCCCTCTCCCTCCCTCTCCCTCCCTCTCCCTCCCTCTCTCTCTTTCTCTCTTTCTGCTTTCTGTAAGACTGGCAGCCAAGGTCCCATGGTTTTTTGAAACCCAGTCCTGCAAATGATTTCACAATAGGACCCACTATACAGTATATCCATTAGCATCCTTTTGCTTAATTTTCTCAGGACTTATATTTCCAGAAATCTTGTACAATAGTGTAATGACACCATAAGTGTAGAAATCTAGCCTCCTTAGCATTACTTTTCTGAGATTTGCTTGATTTCAAAGGAATTCTCAGCAGCCACACTTCCTCTAAAACTGTTGGTCAAAAATATTAACAGCAGTCACTCTCCATCAAGGAGATTCCCACTGTGTCCTCTATGCAAAGAGGGATGAAGGGCAATCCCACCTATTTTGAACATGCTCAACTTAAAACTAAGCTGGCTAAATAGCTCTGTGTGGCAGGTGTCTGGTTATGAAGCTAGTGGTTGAGAGTTTGATCCCCCCCCCCCGTGCATTGCATAAGAGCCAGCCTGTGTGGCTTCTTCGGGCAAACTGTATAATCCCAAGAAGGGAATGGTAAACCCATTTCTGAGTACTCTATACCTGGAAAAAACCCCAAAAGGTCACCATAATGGTTAAATTACTATTACTTTATTAAACTTAAAACAGCTAATCTCAGTTTGATGATTCTGTTGTTTCCCGCTGGTTCTTCTGTTTCATTTTTAAAACTCTTGTTTAATTTATCTCGACGATATTATTTTTGTAGATGTTACATTATTTTGTTAAGAGCCTTTCAGGGAGAAAGGTACATACGTGTCTGTATATTAATAAATAAATGAAGCAGGAGAGGAGGAGAGGGATTTCATGTCTTTAGTGTCTGCACAGTTTTTGATGAATGAATAAAAAGGGCTCAGAATCATCTGCAAAACTGTCTTTGTCTTTCTGCCCTATCCCTACCCCCACTGTTACGCCTGTGGGTAAGATGTCTGGACACAGCTACTGTAGCATGGAGAAATTTTGACAGAAACAGAAGGTATGTATGCTGTATTTTTTAACCCCAGACTCAGGGCACAACTATCCCAAAAATGCAAAATATGGAGCTGTGTGAGAGAAAATGGATAATGACTCAGAATCCCATTAGGACAGGGGTGCCCAAACTTTTTGTAAGGAGGGCCAGATTTGGTGGCTGAGAATGTGTCAGGGGCCGGTTGCTCCCCGACCCTGCCACCCCACTGCAAGCCCCACCCACTGACCCCTTGCAACCCCACCCGCAGGAAGGAAGGCGGGGACCAAGGGAGGGAGGAAGGAAGGAAGGTGGGGACAAAGGGAGGGAAGAAAGAAGGAAGGTGGGGACCAAAGGAAGGACAGGGAGCTGTGGCCACAGGTCGCCCCTTGGAAGAGGCGATCTGTGCAACCTTGCACCACCACCCCCAATCTCCCCAGCAGTGTCAGTGTTGGCGGAAGATTTTTTTAAAAAAAAAAACATGGGGCAAAGGAGGGGGAGGGAGGGGCGGGCCAGCCAGCCGCAGGCCACTCAGAATGGCCTGACGGGCCAGATTTGGCCCCCGGGCCGGACTTTGGGCAGGCCTGCATTAGGAGATTGTGTAGGCTCAATCCAATGAGAACTGTTGAATGAGAAAGCTGGAAGAGTCCCAGAGGTCATCTGACTGAACTCTTTGATTAAGGCAGAGGACTCTAGACCCAAATTTCCCTAATAGATTAGCCTACATTTCTTTCAAGTGACTCTCATTGCAAGATTTTTGTTTTGTCTGCAGCCAGTTAGCCAAAGATTTGACAATAGTACAACAGATCCATAATTGCCCAATTATGTGCCTTTGTCTTTATTTACCACTCATATGTCTAAGTGGTCACTAAAGTTCTCCCATCATAGGTTGCTGACAGAAGTTTTTGGGAACTGCTATGTAGATCTCCACATAGGCAGGCATATCTTGGCCCAGGCAACATGGACCACAATCTGATAACTCATGTGATGTCTTTAAAGGCTGAACAGTGGTCTCCCCGTTCCTTTTCAAATAGCTCCTGGACTCACCAGCAAAGCTAGTAAATATAATTGTTTAAGAGGTAGCATAGGAAATCCACATTGTTTGTCCCTTGTATGAACCAATATATTCATGTGTATTATTTTCACAGTTGATACAAAGATGCCCAGTCCACCATGTCCATTACAAGGCCCCACACATGCTCTCACATTTTGGTCCTGAATTCTCAGTGAATGGTAAGTTATTTACTTGGTAAACCTACTGGGAGACCCATATATCTATATCTATATCTATATCTATATCTATATCTAGATAGATAGATAGATAGATAGATAGATAGATAGATATAGATATATAGATATATGGGCGCACACACATACATGCATATACATGCATGTGTGTGCAGGCACAGTGTTTATCTGTCTGTCTCTTTGTCTATATGAAACCCACGTTATTTATATAACATAATTTTTATATTTGTATAGTAAGAGACAGAAACACATTTTCATAAATATGTAATGTTCTTAAAAGATTAAGAACATATTTTCAGTTTATACTACACCAAATCAATATGGCTTAGTGAGCATGGCTTCTTGCTATGAAGCCAGATGCCAGGAGTGTGATTTTCCACTGTGCCTTGTAGAAGACCCAGTCTTGGGCAAGCTGCATGGTACCAAAATAACCCCTGGAGGAAGAAATGGTAAAACCAGTTCTCATAATTCTATACTATACAGTCTTAGAAAGGGTCAACTTGATGAACTTGATGGCACACAATTAAATTAGACCTGCACTGTTGTTCGTTTGTAGCTGCTACTATATACCACATTTGTACTTGATCTCAAAGCAGAGCAGGCTTCTACTAGTACTCACCAACCAAGCTGAATGTACCGGTAATCAATTTTTCAAAAACAGAGCCTATGTTCAAAAACTAAACAAGTAAGCAAGTTGATAAGCCAGGAAAGAAGCAAAAAGAAATGTGGAGAAAAGTCGGGCAGGTAAAGGAAAGATGGAGGCTAGAAGTAGGGTGGCCAGAGTATCATTCACTTTTTGAAGATGCCAGCACTTTAGTGTGGTTCAGTCCATATCTGATGGCTTGAATGCCCTGCATGTTTGTCTTTTGGATACGACCATCTTGTCTTCATAGAACCTTCACCAGAATCCATCCCTCTTGCAGCCTCCTCATATGAGACTTTTGTTCTGATGGTGCTGCTGCTCAATGGTGGTGTATACATAAGTGCATTATTTTTTAAATGTACACAAGTGAAACTATCAAGTCCTCCACCACCACCATTTTAAATGGAGAGCAAATTGAGAAAGAACAGGAATAGCGGCAAAGATGCAGGTAGGCAACAGAAGAGGGTGTTGGGCTCAAATACCTTATAGACCCCTTTCACCTCCATTATTCCATCATCCTATGATCAGCAAAATACCGGAATGCACCACATTGGCATCTATATTGTCTACATTCTGAGGAATAAATGAGTGACTGACTGATTTAATAGTATCAACATCCTTTAGATCACCAGGAAAGGAGACAAAGGAAAGCTCTTCCCCTCACTGTGCCTAGCTGTCCCCACCTCACAAAGAGGTTTAGCATGCAAACTGCAGGGAGGGTGAAGTAATTTCATATCTAAAGCTATAAGGTATTGTCACAAGCAATGCTAAGAACATTTTTCTGTCTTGAACAAGTCATTTGTAAATGCTGTTAGTACAGTAATTTAAAAAACAAAGTAGTAAAATAAGCATTTTAAATTGAGTGATGTTGTAGCCCATGTCGAGTTTTTATTTAAATCTCCAATGTAGGAAAACAAGCCACTTACATGTGAACACACACAATGATCTTGAAAAGAAACAATGAGTTTGCCTTTGTGGGCCCAGGACAGCAGGAAACAGTAGATAAAAAATAAATGGTGAATAATAGTCTTTACCCATTATGATAGTCTTTCTCCCGTGTGGAGTTGCTGGGTCTCCCATTAGGCGCCTCCCCAGGTGGCAGATAGGGGAATGCTCACCAGATATGGTGGGTACTGGGGAAGTAAAATACCCAGATGGACCAAAACCAGCACTGCTACTTGCAGCAGGAGGATGACACCTTAAAGGCTAAGGGAGAAAATCATAAAGAAAAAATCCTGGGCCTCCAAGATGGGGGTTGGGCAACGGCTTTGTCTAATATTGTAACCTTGCTAAAGCCTCCATACTATTCTCTCACTTGATTCTGAACAGCATCAAAATCCACTGATAATTGGTATTTTCTATGCTAGTTAAGACTAGTTTTCCTCCTAAATTTTTGAGAAGGTTTGGATTCTGCATTCTTTATTCACTTCCAAGATCCTGGCCTTAGCTGATGGTATTTTGTCTGCACCATTTCCCCTTGAAAGAGCTACCAGACATCTTGTTCTCTTGCTCCTTGCATATTTGATTTATTTTGGGAGCCTCTGTATTTATGCCTAATTCTTCTGAATGTATTTTTCTTTTTCTTTTCTTTTTTCTGGACATTATCTTTTATTGTTTATCTCTGAACTTATAACTTCCATTCCAGCCTTCATGAAGGTTATGGATGCAGTTGGATATTGGTTTTGTTTTTCAGTTAACTGGGCAACATCTTGATACCAGTGGGAGACAATATGTTATGGAGTGTTTCTGCTGACTGGAATTTTTGTAGTACCTTGGATTGTTATTTATTTTGAAACAGTGATTCCCATGGATGTTTCACAATAGATAATGCTGCATTTTAATAAACTGATTGCTACAATATTCTTAAATTTGAACAGATGGCCACCCATAAATTTGTTCCTTAGGGCAAAGTAAATTCATTCAAAATTATTGTTATACCTTGGATTGTACACATTATTTGTGCAAATTCGCTTTATATAACATGCAGATATGGCCATAATTTCTGTAAAGATGCTGCAGTTCACATTTCATGAAGGCAGATTTGACTTTCCTGATCTCTATTTACATCACCTGCCGTATTTGCTAACTTCTACCAGCTACTGGCATTGTTGTTCTCAGTTGAACCATGCATCTTAGGCCCTTCTTTAAAACTTCCTGTCTGGTTTTCTTTTCTGAATGGATAACTACCAATTATAGTAGATTTTACTGTCACAGAAGTTTCTGTTTTATCCATTTTCACATCCTACATTGACAAAAAGTTGGGAGCAAGCCTTTTCTATGGAACACTTCTTATTTCAGACCAATTGGTTGGTCTTGGTGATGTATTTAATAGCTGAATGGCATTTGATGTACCTAAAGAGCCTCAAGGTCTCCTCCTTGATTTAATATGGGAGAGGAAGCCCAAAAATTTCCAAAAACGTATTTGTTGTCACTTCATAACTACTAAGGACTGCAGTACTAATGTCTTAGGATTAAGTGGAACAAGGAATTGGATAGCACTATCTCAACCAGTGGAATGTGGCCTTAGCTTCCATATCTGCTTTATCCATGGATATTAAGGACTCCCTTACTCAGTAAGAATTACATTTATATACTGGCCATCACAACACTTCTTGATAAACGTCTGAGTAACTCTAATTACTAACACCATAATTCACCCTATGTATCTCTTCATGTCTAGTTGTAAGATCTTTGGGAGAAGAATTCAATATTTATATGCCTCTTGCACCATAGCATGTGCTTTTATTTTTTTGCTGATGCTTATGTGTTTTTGAATTACATGCCCACATCCGGGAGGTTAACCACTATTCAGGAGAAATGGATTTTCTATGCTTTTATTGTGACAAACGACTTGTATTACAACATTGAAAATATAAAATGTTCACTTCCTGTTCACAGATTCAAGGGCATTATAGTTCTGTGAACACACAAAGGAAAAACTTCGTGTGATCATATTCTTAGAGGTTTGGAAAACTACCTATAGTAACTATATAGAAGTAGAAATAAATAATACTGCTAGAACTTGGGAACTAAGTACAGTGGTACCTCGGATAACGAATTTAATCCGTTCTCTGAGGCAATGTATTATCTGAAAACATTCATTATCCGAGACACGGTTTCCCATTGAAATGAATGGGAAGCCGGTTGATCCATTCCGGAGGTCTGAAAAAAGGCAAAAATCTGGCTGGGTGGGTTCAGACCTCTTTATAAAGTGCACTTTAAAGGCATGACGTGCTGGAACACCACCACCCTAGAACAAACCCCCTGCAGTGCGATGAAAACATGGAGAAATGAAACCAACAAGCCTAGTCCAGCCTTTTCCCACCTACGTGCAAAGGGGGAAAAGATCCAAACAAACAAGCATAAAAACCAGAAAGCCCAGCCCAGCCTTTTCTCACCCAAAGTGCAAAGAAAAGCAGTGCAAAGATTAATAAAAGCTAGCTCCCTACCTTTCCAAGTCCAAACCCCTCAGCAAAAAATGTCCAGAATGGCTCCAAAACACCATGGAAAAAACATTCTAACTCCTCCCAACCCTCCACAAACTACAAGGACTGCAATGCATCCTGGGTACACTTTTTTGCAAGACATTTTGTAACATTCATTATCTGAGGCAGTCCATAGGGAAACATTCATTATCTGAGGCAACCCCATACCCAGAAATTTCCATTTGTTATCCGAAAAATTCGTTATCAGGGGCGTTTGTTATCCGAGGTATTACTGTATTTGCTTCTCGAACTTTAATTTATGTCAGTGACAATGTCTGAATTCAGTTGCAAAACTTCATTTTAATGCCTTCTCTACCAACATGCAAGCAATTCTGTCTTCCCAATATAAACAGAATGCCATCAGTTTTTCAGTTAAGGAACATGGGACGTATACAAGAATATTTGCAGGGCTTTTTCTGAAAGGGGGCAAAGCTGTATGGTAGTATGTTAGCACACCACCACAACAACACACATCTGTCTAGACATATTTAGACAAATGAACACATTACGAATTTTCGAGGTGGGTGTCTCTCTCCCCCCCCATGGATCCCCATGTGTGCAGACTGAATATAGCTTCCATATATAATATATATTAGCTTCTTGTATATTACTGTTTGAAGAGGTATCATACCCAATACTCCTGCAAGACTCTATTATAAAATAGACGTTGTGAACATGGATTGGCTATCATTCATGGAAACATGCCTGCCATTGGTGATTTCTTTATTTAAGTTCATCTGTTAAACCTCTGTGGAATGCCAAGGCTCCTCAGAACAGTTTTTATTGTCTTACTGAGATTCTTGATCCACTACCATTTTAACTATGATTAATCAGTGGCTATCATCTCTCCAATCTCTCTCTGTGTATTTTTTTTATCTTTTGCTAATCTTTCTAACTAGAAAAACCAATGCTGCTTTTACCAGTGATCTTCCAAAGGTATGACATACTCTACACAAGAGTTGATACACCTCTTTCCGTTTCTCTCTTTTTTGTCCAGGAAGGAATTAAATGTTGGCTGATGGGGAAATGTGGCCAAAATCCTATTGGGAAAAACCATTAACATAAGAAAAATCACACAGCTGTTTTTTGCTTGTCACCTGCTGTGTGTTGCATGAGTGGGTGCACAATTGCATGGCTGAAAAGAAGAAGCTGAGGCGTAGGATGGCCATCTGGCAACACAGGTAGGCTTGTTTGCATAAATGCCTACTTATGCTGAATGGAGACAGCATGGCTGTATTGTTCATAAAGCAGACCATGTGTCTTTTGCACCTCTTTACACACATATTCCATCAGGTGTTTCTGCCACACGTATTCTACTCAGAAACTGAAAACAGTTGGGGATTTTTAGCAGAAGGCTCAGAATCCACCTGTCAGCGTAAGGCTGGAACATTCTGAGGGCTATACTCTAAAACTCAACTTTTAAAAGCTTTGCCCTGCTTAGTATGGGGAGACTAAGGAGGGCTGAATTAATTCCCACCATTTTAGCAAAACGATGCTTTCCCTGCCTTTTAGAAACAGTGGGTAAGAACAGGACTAGATTCAAATGATGGTATCATTCCATGCCTGACAAGGCCCACAGTCCAACAGGGATCCACTAGTCATCCCCTTAATTAGGCTCTGCTCCACCTTACCGTGACCAACCCTTTACATGCCCTCACCAGGTATGAGAACAAGCCAAAATGGAAGTATCCCCCACTTTCCCTTCCCTTCTTGACAGTGTTGTGGGTCATTCACAAAGGAGATAGGTAGCAAAAAGGTAATACTGATTGATAGTAACACAGAAATGGATCCATTCCTGTAAGGGGCTCCACTCTCTAAAATGTGGATCTGGCATTGGCTGAGTTGAGACATACTACAAATGTAACGGGACCCCCACTATCAAGTCCCGTTTCCGCCTTCCCACATTGTGAGAAAAGCACAGCAAATCATTGTGTATTCAACCCAGTGCTAAGTGATCACATGTGAAGAAACAGAAAGGCCAGGTTTTGAGGCAATAAAGCAGTGAAAGATTCAAGCAATTAAAATAATAATAAATAATAATAAATAAAACTATCTATCTGATTCTTCCCTGTTGTTTGAGGTCCAGCTAATTATTACATACTAGAACATACTGCATAACTAAGCTACAACTCGCTGCAGTAGACACGTGAATCCTTTTAGAATGCCCCAAATATTCTTATAGGCTACTTACCAAAAATTCGTTTGTGAATTCCTCTCGATTACATATGATATTTTTGGCCCTTTCCAGGTTTTGCATGAGAATTTCTTTTTGATCCATACTGGTAAATCAGGTGAAGCCGAACTGTCAGAGGTGAAGATGGACATAACCAGTACATGCTGCAATGGAAACAATCACCAGTACAGATGGTTCCTGTTGAAGTTTGTGGTTTGTTCGGTTCATCACAAGACCTAAAGGAAATTTGTATGTATGTAGCAACAGCCACAGGGGGGAATTGAAAAGAGAGCTTCCACGCTGGGCCCTAGTGCCTCCTTTTTATGAGTTAAAGCATGTTGCTTTGTTTTCACTGATCCTGCTAAACCTGCTGCTCAGTTTTCTCCAAGAACAGATTCTCACCAGGTAGTTCTTTGAAGTAATTTCTGCTTGATGACCAGGAAGAAAAATCTCTGTTAATCATAAGGAACACACACCCAATTCAGGGAATTTAGCAGGTCAGTGTCCCATCATCAATACTTTCCTCTTCACTCAGCAATTTGAAATACTGTACCCATACTGATCAATTGTCTTCTCAGAAAATATGCACACACACACACACACACAGAGAGAGAGAGAGAGAGAGAGAGAGAGAGAGAGAGAGAGAGAGAGAGAGATTTCCTCATTCACCCTTTCCTTTCAAAGAAATTACTTTACCCCCAAACTGCACTAGTCAGGCTTTGCCAGGAAGCTTGGAAATATCCAGACAATACCACGCTTTCACACGACCTCAATTGAACTTTACAAAACCATACCATGATCAAATATTTGTATTAGCATGCTGAAATTAGGCAGAGGTCAATGAATCAGAGACTAGCCAGTTTCTGGAACACATATTATTTGAGTGACTTGGCTGCAAGCATCCATACACATTCTGGAAGATGTTTGTCCAATTGCTACAGTAGAAAAACCTCAAATTTTAACTACCTTCCCTTCTACTGGATTTATAACATATGTAAATCCAGAGTGTAGGAAACTAGAGTCATTCTTCCAAAGGGTAGCACTGCCCCCAGCTGTTTCTGTGCTGGTATATGTCAATGATTAATATGTGCTCTTCCCCATGTGTTGGGAAACAGACTTGATAGTCAAAACAGAATCCAAATAAGGAAATGTTTATTCTTCCCATTTTCTTTTTCTCATGGCTGGGGGATTTCCAACAAAAAATAAATAATCAGCATATCTTTTAAAAAAACATACAAGGAATGTTCAAAACATCCCAACTAGCTCTAAAAAAATTATTACAGCAAAGAAACATTAAGATTCTCAGCAGCTACCATTTTTAAGTTCACTAAGTGACTATATGCCATGTTATTTTGGGATGTCACCACTATAAACCCATGTTCCAAACATCTACGTTTTACATTACAAAATTTAATAAGCTACCATTTCAGAGCTACAATCCTACATGCTGTATACTTGCATGCAAATGAACCCCTTTGATCAGTTTTTCCAAGCAAATGAGGGAATAACTTGTTTAAACAATAAACCACCACAAAAGGACTGTCTTCCTAGTCCTCATCTTGACTGTTTTTTCTTAATTAATTGTGATTCAGCAATTGCCTTATTTCTTCCTCAAAACTCCACTGTCAGTATTGTTTTGTCAATCAATGCTCCCACAAACAGGGAAAGTAGAACAGAAGAAAGGGAGCCTGTGCCCCCTGATGTTGGTCAACTAATGATGAAATCACTCCTTACCCTTGAGATGGCTGATGGGAACTGAAGCCACCTTGAGTCATTTTCAAAGGAGAGAGGCAGGGTAAAAATACTCTAAAATAAAAATAAATAATAGATAATAGATAACACTTTCCTTAACACTTTCCTTAGAAGCATGCTTGAAAAAAATACATATACTATACTATCAATTCTGAAAAAATAATAGTTTCACTGGAGACCCAGTGTAATGTATGGCTTAATGTTAGCATAATGGGCTGTGAGCAAAAATACTGAAATTTTGACAGGCAGTATAATCTTGTGTCAGTCCTAGCCTAGCTGTGAAAATACAAAATACACATTCCCCCTTCACTTGTTTTAGTAGCATACTTTCAGCCACTACACAGACCCATTAGTTTGATTGTGGCTGTTAACTAGAGACTGCTATTTCAATTTTCTGACCATTGATCATGAATGAGTCAGCTTCTTTTTGGTCCTGTCGCTCAGAAACATGTACTGAAGAGAACAGTTTATTAAGAACAATAAGGAAACAAATAGAAGGGGGAAATGCCATTCTGGGAGATAGCAAACTAAAAATGGAAAAACACAGTAGTACTGCAAACTCACTCCAAGCAGTAATGCATAGCAGTCTATCTAAAAGTCGTGTAACAGGCCGTCAGTAACTCAGGAAAAAGTTGCTTGAAGAGAAAGACCTTTGCCTTCTTGCAGAAAGACAGTAAAGATGAGGGCAGACTGGCCTCCTATGGAAAAGACTTCCAAAGTCTGAGAGCAGCAATAGAGAAGGTGGTAGGAATGAGAGAAATGCCTCTGTTTATGACCTTAGCACTCCAGACAGCTCATACAGGCACATATGGGCACAGAAGAACATGCTGGCTTAAGAACTTAAGTAGTCAATGGTTTGCAGTGAGCACAAATGCTCTATTTAGATATAGACCTATTTAGCTTTAGATAAAAACTAGTTCAGGCTACTGGTCGTCAATGTTCTATAAAGACATGGCACAAGAAGAAGAAGAAGAAGAAGAAGAAGAAGGAAGGAGGAGGAGGAGGAGGAGGAGGAGTTCGGACCCAGGCCATTTAGGACTTTGTAGGTATAAAACCAACACTTTGATTTATGCTCGGAAGCTGATTGTCAGCCAGTGGAACTGCTATAACAAGGTTGTTATGTTATCCCTGTAACCAGCCCTAGTTAACAACCTGGCTGCTTCATTTATGACCCTGAGATGTTCCATCAGTAACATCCATACATGTTATAGTAATCCAGCCCGGAAGTGACTAGGGCGTATGTCACAGTAGCCAGAGCAGATCTCTCAAGAAATGGACATAGCTGGTGCACTAGTTTCAGTTGTGCAAATGCACTCCTGGCCACGGCAGAGATCTGGGCATGTAGGCTCAAGGAGCATCCCTAAACTGCAGATCTCCAATACAGGGGTTAGCATATATCCTATACCAAAGAGCTGTTTTGCCTTATCCTAAATGAATTTATCTGATGCTTTTCTTTTTAAGCCAACCAGACTGTAGCTTTTTATTAATGTTCAGTTCAGTGACAGGAACTACCAAGGTAATAGGAATAACCACCATTTGCCAGTTAAAGAGAATATTTCATCCTGTCCCATGTTTTGACTCTGATTGTTTTAGAAATACAGTATGATCTAAGTGTGACTTCATTGAGTAGGTGCAATTCTTGCTGGTACATCTTTAACTTAACAGACATTTTTCAACAATATTTTAAAAATGTATTATTTTAATCCTTAATTATTAACAACACTAACTTTTAAAAAAAAGTAACAGTTTATGGCTGGAATCCTATTGCTTAGCATAGTAAGTCACACTAGAGAAGGCCAACTAAATTAATGAAAATTTTGTGAGTCAATTACATCATAAGTTTCATTTATTAAAATCAGCTTACTGTAGTAAATCACAACTAGAGTAGGCACATTTGAATCAATTGGGGTTTTAGTAGGAGATGACTTAGAAAATTAGTAGGTTTCTTCTAGTATGACTTACCACACTAAGCAATAGGATTTTAGACACTGTTATTTAATTTTGTCATTTTTGGTAAATTTAAATGATTTTTAAATTTTTGATGACTAATATTTTTTAAAAAGAAAATCTTAATAATTTCTTTATATTTGAATTAGAATTAATTGTTTTAATGATATAATGGTGCCATATTAACAAAGCTCTCAAGGGGGCAAAAATTTCAAAATGAAGATAAAACTGAAAATTAAATTAAATACAGCCAACTAAGCCTTCCAAAAGGTTCCATAATCTTAGTGCTGCCTTAAGTCTCAGAAAATGAAATCACAAAGCAAGCCTTCTAGCTATGAACATGGTAGGTAAGCAAAGAAGATGAATCTGTCCCGTTCTTTTCTGGCATGATGCCAAGAAAACAGACATGTTCCTAAATATCACATTGTATAGTTTGCACAGATTGTTAGTAAACACCAAAATACAGCTGTAGGTAATGTTATCCGAGATGCCAACTCTGTTGTATGCAACGTTATCTGAGCTGTCTGTCACAAGAATACTTTGAATTCTTCTCAAAAATAAATGAGAAGCCTATACAGTTTGTCTAACACCAATGTCAGCGCAGCTCAAAAGTCCAATTATCTTCTTCTTGATGCTGCATTTCTGAATGCCATTTTGTTAAAGGATTACAAGTCTGTACATGTGTGTGTGTGTGTGTGGTGGGGGAGAGGACAATGTTAATTTATCATTTCATATGCAAGCACATCCTAAAGTATGCTCCTATTCATTTCTATTAAGAGTTTTTGATAAGCAGGCCTGGGATTGATCTGAACCCCTCACAAGCATCAGGTCAGGTGACATAGTCATAGTCTGGAAGGAAGCTTTATCTGACAGGTCTGCTTCTCTTGCCAGGATGTGGTCATCCGCAAGATGCTATTGGTATGTTCTTTGTTGTGCCAAATAAGTAGGTTGCATCTGCCTGATATAATTGTCTCTGTGGTGAATATTTCTGTGAATTGTAAGAACTGGCTAGAGCAGAACAAACTATCTCCGTAACGCAGCAGGTTCAGATGAAAGAATTGGTGTCAGCATACAAGATGAAAATCTTCTTTACTCTTTGGATATTTTTATGTGCAGGTAAGAAAAATGCTGTAGGACAACTGTCAGAAGTGTGTCTTCTTATCCCTTGTTTCCAGGTGCAAACTTGATACACCGAACCAAAATATGGAATAGTGTCTGCGTGTAAACTAAGACAGTAACAGGCAAGTGCAGCCTCCAGAAGATGCTAGGCTGCACCTTGTATCTGTTCTAGCCAGCACAGCTCACAAGGAATTCTGGGAGCTGTGATCCAATAATACATTGAGGGTTGCTTGTTCCTAGTCCCTGATTTCATATTACAAGAATCCACAGATCTGCAGTGCATGTCAGAGCCACTGTCACAATCACCGATTGGCCTGGGACAATAATCTTTCGAATGAATCCTTATGATAGTAAAGGCATCAGCAGACACTCACATTTCCTAGGCCAGTGATGGCGAAACTTTTAGAGACCGAGTGCCCAAATTGCAATTCAAAACACTTTTATTTCCCACAAAGTGCCAATACAGCCATTTAACCTGAATACAGGTGGCTGTGAAGGGGTGATGTCCGGTGCCCACAGAAAAGGCTCCAAGTGCCACCTTTGGCACCCGTGCCATAGGTTCGCCAACACTGTCCTAGGCCATAGGGATAAACAGTGAAATGCTATGGAACATTAGGATTTTCTCTGAATTCATTGTGTTTAGGACTGCGCTAGGGATGTGCTTAAGATAATGTGAACTACACTAGAAATTGTGATGCAATGTGAAGGATCAAAACTGCTGTCTTTTTGTGCTTCCCTGCTCTTTACAGCATATTGAATTGGAAAGTGGATTAAAAGGTTTGGGGTGGAATGATATCAACAAGCCAAGACAATAAAAGCAAGAATAGGGGCCATTCATGCTTTATCAATAATATCTGCAGACAAATTGTATATGTAAAAACATAGGTGGAGGTAGAGGTGGAGGTTTGAACATCAAGTTCTAATCCATTTTGCCATGCTGCAAAGATCATGACCAAGTGACTTGCATCCCTGGTCAGTCCTTGACCAAATGTTATATGGGGATGGCAACTTCAAGACCCTACTCTATTCACTTACATTTGTTACTTTTTAATGTGTATGTGTGTTGTGTCATTACAGTCATGACCGACCCTTCATGACTCCATGTCCATGGAGTTTTTTTGGCAGGAATACTGGAGTGGCTTGCCAGTTCCTACTACAGGTGCCTACAGCACCTGGTATTCCCTGGTGGTTGCCCACCAAAGTACTAACCAGGGCTGACCCGGACTATTCTCTTCAAAGTATGGCGCATGGCACTTCTAATTCACTTGCTGCTATCCAACAGAAAGAAACAGAAAACCTACAGTTATTCTGGAAACATTGCCTCTCTGAATTAGCACTAAAATATGATAGGGACCACACAGCTAGGTGTCTTTATTTTGCTTTCAGAATGTAAAGAGCAGTTAATTTGAAAGGAATATGTTAATAATATTTTACATATATTAAATACTAGCAAACTGGAGCAAGTTTAGAGGAGAGCAGTAAGAATAACCAGGGATTAGAAAGCAAGCCCGGTGAGGAAAGACTGAAAGAACTGGACATAGCTAGCCCGGAGAAAAGAAAAGTGAGGGGAAATGATAGCCCTCTTCAAATACCTAAAAGTCTGTCACATGGAGGAAGGGTAGGATCTGTTCTCAAACATCCTAGAGTGCAGAATATATAAATAAGAGAATTAAAATAATGATAAATAATTAATAAATAACAAAATAATGATAAATGATATTCGTTTTAATATCAGGAAAAACGTCCTGTTAGCCCACTATGGCAATGGATCCAGTTACCTTGGGAGGCCGTGAGTGCTCCAAGGCTGGAGGCATTCAAGGAAAAACAGACAACCGTTCGTCAGATATCTTTTTATTTGGAGTCCTGCATTGAGTAGGTGGTTGGACATGATGGCCTTATCGGCCCCTTCCTACCTCACGAGTCTATGATTCTAAGGGTTGTCAAAATTTTTTGCCAGAAGGGCCAGACTTGGTGAGATGAAAATGTGTGGGGGCCGAGCATTCAGTTGCATTTGGCCCCCGGGCCGGACTTTGGACAAGCCTCTAGGACATGCAAGGAAGTGGGGAGGATGCTGCAGCAACAGAGCTGGGGGCGGGTAGGCTGGGCAGGTGGCTGGAAGGACAGATGGAGGCAGGGAGGGCAGGCAAACTGTAAAACTGCAAGCTGACATCTCTATCCAATATGGGGAGGGGCCAGCTAGTGGGGATGTGTGGCAGGCTGAGCCAGTGGCAAGAAGAGGCTGTGGGCCGCTCGGAATTTGAAAACGGGCCACATTTGGCCCCTGGGCCTGACTTTGGACATGCCTGTTCTAAGATGTAAGAGGGCTAACGTGAATTTCACCATTTAGAAGACACTAAAATTTGATTATTATGTAGCATGAAGTAATGTTAAACTTCTACCAGCTTCTGACAACATTTTTTCCCCAACAGGTGGTTTCACGGCAGTTTGGAGTGATAAAAAGACTGCCATAGAAGGGGGAACTATTACAGTTACCTGCCCCTATGATGTAAAAAGGTACATGTTTAGCACAAAGTACTGGTGCAAGGGAAGTTCCAGAATGTCTTGTGATATTTTAGGAGACACAGAGAAGTTTATAAAGCAGAACTATAAAAGTAGATTGATACTCATTGACAACTGGAGAGGATACTTTTTGGTGACCATGAAGCAACTGGTGACTAGCGATTCAGGAACATATTGGTGTGGAATTCACAGACCCTACATGGACATAATGACTGCAGTGCAAATGGAGGTTAATAAAGGTAAGCTACTGACTTCATTCCCATATGCAATTGGGAAGCAATCCTATTGTTGGCTCTGTAACCAATACTTTCTGGCTGTATGACAAGCAACAAACAAAAACACTCTACAGTAGTACCTTGTATAAAAGAATTAATTCATTCCAAATGAATTATGTTAAGCAAATTTTCCTTTATACAGATTCCCATAGGAATGCATTGAAAACAGGGTAATCCCATTTTTATGTTGTATAGATTCTCCCCATAGGCAATTATGTTAAGCAAATTTCCCCTATCTCCAGAATTTTTTATGTTTTACAGATTTTATCTTTGTGAGCGACCCTCGCCGCCCCCTCCATAATGAGGCATTCAAAAGTGGTGCAAGATGGTCTTTTATTAGGTCCACTGGAGTTCAGAACAGATGAAAACACTTCAGCACAGGTCAGCAGTGCTCTGCCCCCTCTGGGATTTGAGCAGGCTTGTTCTTCTCTAGGGCCGGCCCTGCCCGAAGTCTGCCTAGCTGGTGGTAGTGCCTGGCTAGGGTGTCTTTATCCCCACAGCCCAAAGTCCCTGTGGTTCACCCAAAGTCCCAGGCTACAGCCCATAAACCCAGTCTCTCACTTTTCAGTCTTCCCTATGGGCCTTACTCTGTGCCCTTTCAATTCCCAAAGAATAGAGAGTTAACTCACTCTCTCACTCCAGAAACCAGAGAATGTCCTTGCCGGTGAAACAACACAGTCTTAATAAGGCCGGCCCGCGGCATCTCCCTTTATCTTTGTTCTACAAACGCAGGCTGCCTCCAGGAGGGGCTGAGCCCATGAGCTGACTTCTGTCTCTCTGCTCCTCGGCTGCACAGAAGAGGCTGTATCTTGTATATTCCTTGACCCCGGCTTTCAGTCCTCACCTCCTCAGTGCTTTTTGACGTGCCAGGCTTTCCACGGCATCATATCATACGACGACGACGACTCCCAGATGCTGTTTTTCCCTCCTATTTCTAGACCTGCCAGAGCTCTCTCCTCCCGAGACAGGTGTTACATCTCTCTCTAATTTCCTTGCTGCCTCGGAGGCTGATCACTCCCACAGCTGCTTTCAGCTGTCTCACAATCTTATACAAACTGTTTGTAGCAAATGAGCTTCAGCATTAGTAAGTGCAGAGTGATGCACGTTGGGGCAAACAACCCCAATTACATTTATAAACTGATTGGGGCTGCAACAAACCAGGAAAGGGACCCTGGTGTCCTGATGGGCAGCTCAATGAAGGTATCAAACTAGTGTGCTGCAGCAAACTCAATGCCATTTGTGGGGAATCATAAGCAGGTAAAGACATCTGCTTGGGAATACCCTGAAGCAAATGGTGAGCCATTGTATGAGAGAGAATGTTGGACTGGATGGGCTGTGGCCTGTTCCAGCAAGGCTGTCCTTACGTTCTTAAGAATCTTCTTTTTCTTAATGTTTGTCCCAGGTTTATTTTTTTAATGGATCTTTGGAAAATGTATTGAGGAATACCCACAAAGTTAAACAAAGAGTCTTTCAGAGAGCAACAGACTTGATCTAAAAGAGCTAAGCTTACACATCCGTTTGGAAATGTCATCCCAAAATATATTTCTTTCTTCTCTGTTGAAGTAGCCCCTACTAGCAATACATTTTATATTAAAAATCTGGAGAAGGGAATCCCAGGATGAGTTTGTCCGTGTGTGTGCTATAATATCGTAATTGTCCCTCAATTTCCTTAGAAATAAAAGGGAAACGTTTGAATAAAATTTTAAAATACAGAAGTAATATGTAAGGTGTAGGGGCTGGAATAATAGAAGGCTACATTTGGGGCCTGAGGGCCATATGCAGTCTGCACCACAATTTCCCTTCACATTTTGCTCATCCCTAATCTGAGCAGATTAAAGTACAAGTAAGTAAATTCCTTTAAATATCCATAAACATACTTTACTCCGCTGCCCTTGCTTGGTGGCCTGCTATTTTTAGCTTTTCCTTTTTTAGCTTTTGTGTTGTTAGCCGCCCAGAGTTCCCGTTGGGAAGATGGAGCAGGATATAAGTATTTAAATAAATAAATAAATAAATAAATAAATTTACTACTTTAGTTGCTTCCCACCTAGTAATTAGTTTGCAGCATGAGACACCAATCCAAGATTTCCAAGCATTTGTAAAATGTACCACTTCCTTCATCTTTTGCCTGCAGATGCGCAAGGGGGAGTAAAACTAACATTTTTTATCATTATATACAGCTCCTGAAGAACACACGTACTTGGAAACCACAATCTCTTCTATTACTTTTTCTTCAACTGAAGTTACTACAGCTTTCCCAGTCTATTCCAAGTCAAATACCAGTGTGCCTCTCCCACCCAATTCCACTTGCAATCATAACGTTGAGGAAACGTAAGTGTTGTCTATCATAAGAATATTCAGTGGCTAACTTCACATAGAAATCAAGTTATCTTGTTTCTAAATTAATGATTTATTTGTGCTTTGGTCATTATGCCAGCATTACCCACATCCTTAGTTTAGATTGTTGTATTGTTTTGTATATGGGTTGGCCTTTGGAAAATGTTTAGAAACCATAGTGGGTCCAGATTGTCAACTGAGGCTGGTTACAGGCAGTACAAAACTCACGTTAAAACAGCTATGATAGGAGTGATGTTAATATTTGGATGATAAAGGAGATGGCCTGGCATGCAGGCCCAAAGGTTGTTGCCAGAATGGGATGACCAAAACAAAAGACTGAGGGTGACCCCCACGTGGGAGGAGGAGGTTGTCCAGAGGTCCGGCATGGGGAAGGTGAGGGGGAAACACCTGGACACGGAAATGGGCACCAGGAAGGAGCAGCCCCATTGGGGCAAGGTACATTCCAGGGGGCTGTCCCAGAGGATTTAAAAGAGGGTCCAAGGAAGAACAACTCCCTCTTTTCCCTCCTGGTCTCTGAGCAGCGGATCTGTGTCACCTGCTCTGCTACCACTGCCATTGTGGAAGCACTGTGTCATGAAGGGTAAATTCCACAGGCTGTTAGTTTGGCTCGCATTCAATTCAAAGCTTGCTTTTGGACTTCAAACGTAGCTGTCAAGTTTTCCTAGGCGCTAGCCAGAACGGGAAGAGAGTTTTGAAATGTGTGTGCATGCGTGCAACCCCCCCCCCAATGTCCATGGGCCGCTCCAGCTGCCCCTCCTGCACCCATTTCGGTTCCGCACCAGGGGAAGTGGAGGACAGAAGGTGCCCACTCGAGAGTGTCAAAATCCTTTTTAAATTGAGGCACACAGAACTGGACACAGTATTCCAGGTGGGGCTTTGAAGGGGTCCAGTTTCAAAACAGAACACAGCAGCTGTTTGGAACTGGGACCCACCCTCTGGAATGAAATCAACCACTGACTTACCTTACTTTGGGTTGCACGGGGCGAAACTCCGAGGAAGCAGCCTCCAATGTGTCATCTGTCCTTCTCTCTGATGCTGGCCAATCACACAGGGAAGTGGGATGATGCATGTCCTTGCACAGCTCCTGATTGGCCAGCACCGAGGAGAAGAAAGATGATGGCTTGGAGGCTGCTTCCCTCTCTAAACTTGGGTCCTACTATCTGAAACAAACTACATCTGTATCTATAAATCTGCCCAAGTGTTAAGATAATCAGTGAAACACTTTTCCTCTTGGTCTTTTGATGAGGACACAAGAGAAAGTTTTCTCTGTTGCTGATTCTAAGCTCCATAACTCCCTCCTGCAGGAAGCAGCGCTGCCCCCACAACCCTTTGATCTTCTTCTGCCAGAAATCAAAGACCTTTATTTTCAGGAAGGTTTTTTCTCTGAGTGGTTGCCTGTGGTGTACATGTGTGTGAGCTTTTAAAAATTGGGTTGTGTATCTTTTTTAATTTTTAAAATTATTTTATATTTTTTTCTGTATCAGTTTTTCATATGGATGTGGTATAATTGCTTTTTACTATTGTAACAATTTAATATTATTATCAGCTTTTAATATTGATAATGTTAATATTGTAACTCACTTTATGTCCTCTGGGGAAGAAAGGCAGAGTATAAATAATAAAAAAGGGAAATGAAAACCATGAAGTGAAAGTGGAAATAAAAAAAAAAAAATGCCCTGTCAGCTGGTTTGGTCTGGGGGTGGGGAGAAAACCTTATTCTTCACACTATTTTTTCTTCATATATCAAAAGGCTCACAGTTAATATACAAATGACACTTCTCCTTGGTGCTCAAATGAGAACTTATGACCTGCAGCATACTGAAGAGACTGGGTTGCTCTGGGTCACTCCTCCCTATCTAACTTTACTGAGTTGAGGGTGAAAGACATCAACTTCTTTCTGTGGCCCTTTTAGGGAGTACTTTGCTAAACATATGCTCACCTAGATTACAATTATTGTGTCCTGACAAGTCAGTTTAAAGTTATGGTGAAACTGTCTCCTTCAGGGTGGTTTCTGGGACAACAGAGATGGCTCAAGGTCGCACAGATGGCAGGATATGTAACCCCATCAGCCACAACACTCTAGCCAATGTTGGTTTTCTTCCTTCTCCCAGAAGGCACAGTGCAAATTTAAACTCCTAGTCCCATTCATTTCAACCTAGTGAACAGCACCAACTCCAACCTAAATCAGTATTTGCAAGATATTGGGAATATATTTGTATTTTTGCCTTAACACTCTAGTCTTTTTTGAGTCCTAACAAAATCATCCTTACAGTTTTAAGATGTGAGTTCTATGTATTTCTGCTTTAAATTTACAAGGAATTTAGTGTTGGTACAGAGCATCACAAAGACCCCACACTCAATATTATTATTATTAATGGTTTAATTAAATCATATATATAAAGAAATAGCAGTATTTAAACTATTTTGAAATAGTAGTTTAATGTACATGTGTGTGTGTGTGTGTGTGTGTCATTACAGTCGTGAACGACTCTACGTGACTCCATGTCCATGGAGTTTTCTTGGCAGGAGTACTGGAGTGGCTTGCCAGTTCCTACTCCAGTAATGTACATGTATGTGTCTATAAATATCAAGGAGAGGAAGAGCTTCAAATACTCACACCTGATCATACGATACCATGTCTCTTAATCAAATAAAGATTTATTTAGCTTGAGATTCTAATCTATTTCCCTCATAATGCTGTAAGATGTACCCCAATTCCCTGTTCTCAATACTTGAACATGTCTTAATTCTACTGAACTGTATATTATCCCTCATTACTGTAAGCCGTGTTGGGTCCTTTTCCAAGCAGAAAGGTGGGGTAAAAATACTCTAAAATAAAATAAAATAATAATTAAAATGTGTAGGAACAATTCAATATATAATAATCTTTTCCCCTTCTCTGTTTTAGAAACTGGCATTTTATTCCATGGGCCATTCTGCGCTGGTTGATCCTTCTTATTCTCATAACTACTTTTGTCAAGATCTGTTGATTAAACAAAAAGGCAAGTTTATTTCATTAGTCAATAGCTTGCATATATCTGATTCTGAAGGAGAAACCACAGTCTCACAATATAGGAAATTAAACTCCCTTTATTTCAATGTAAAGTTACGTGTAACCATGGTGCAGTGGTTAAATGCCTGTACTGCAGCTAAAACTGTGCTCACAACCTGGGGTTCAATTCCAGGTAGCAGGCTCATGGTTGACTCAGCCTTCCATCCTTCTGAGGTCAGTAAAATGAGTACCCAGCTTCCTGGGGGGGGGGGAGGCAATGTGTAGCCTGCATAGTGTACAGTAATACCTTGACTTACGTCATTAATCCGTTCCGGAGGTCTAGACTTAAGTCAAACATGACTTACGTCAAACAAACTTTTCCCATAGAAAGTAATGGGAAAGTGGATTAATCCGTTCCAGACTATGAAAAAGACACTCTGACCCTACAGGGAGTGGTGGCAGGAACGGTGGGGGCAATGTTGGTGGTGGGGAGGGGGGGCGGGAGCCACTGTGAGATACAGAAAGCTGGACTAGATGGCCTGATCCAGCAGGGCTCTTCTTAGGTTCTTATGTTATTTATTAAAATGTTTATTAAAAGAACCTTTATTGCGTCAGGAGCAGAAGCCACCTTGGACCCTTTTCCAAGGAGAAAAGATGGGTAAAAATGTTCACAATAAATAAATAAACTTCGCATTTTGTGAAGACACAATAATTTTTCATTTTGCCCCCCTTTGGAACAACCATGACCGGAAAGAAAAAAAAAGTTCACGGGCATGCTCCCGACGATTGCTGGGAGGGGGCACCCCTACCCCCGTGCATTCTCGACATCAGGGGCGCCCTCGCCATCCCCACGCTCCCAACAAAAGCCTGAGCGCCTAAGTTTGCGCAGCCACAAGTCAGGGAAACCACTGGCGGGACTGATTTGTCCGCTTTAAAAGGAGGGAAGGGGGAATCATCCCTCACTCACACCCCATACAGAGGGGTTAAAATAAAATAAGTGAGCGAGCCCCTTCCTTGCTCCCAACTCCCCGCCAAATAAGTCCTGCCGAGCTGATCCCAAACCTCCGGACTGGCCCCGGTGGGGTGGAGGTGCGCCTGCACAGAAAGAAAGAAAAAGCCCACCGCCTCTGAGGTGGCGCGCCCGCGCGCGTGCATTCTGGAGCCCGACCTTTCCTCAGAGGCAGCCCAGGCAGGCATTCCCCCACCCCACCGGCACCTCATAACACACATACAAACCATAGATTCCCCTCAGCAGCGGCTCCGCCAAACCTGTGCCCAGGCATCGGATGGCAGCTGCTGAGGTAAGACAGACCCTCATTTCCCCCCTTCCGCAGGGGATGCATCCTCTCCTTGTCCTCGTGTCCCGCATGCACGCACATGCCCACCCATTGGCTCGCCTTCTGGCTGGCCAGCCCACCGGCCAGCCTGCCTGTCTGCGGGGCCCTGCGAAACATCAGGACGTTACGGCAATAGCAGAGACACAGAGCACAATCCAGCGCTCAGCGCCCCTTCCCCTCCCTCCTTCCCCTCACGTCGCCAGGCATGCAGGCAGGCGCGCGCCCCTTGCGTTCTTTCTGCCCCCCCACCCCATCCACCTCGCTCTTTCCCTCGCTACCTCCCCCCACCTCTCTCTCACCCAGAGAGCAGCTGCAGCAACGGCCGCCGCTTCTTCCATGCACACCTGGCTTCCTGGCTGCCGCCCGATTCCGGGGCCTTGCGCCGGGGCTCCAAGACGTAAGTCGGAGCCCACGACGCAGGTCAAACAGACCCCTAGTGGACGCAAGTCAAAAATGACGCAAGTCAAGCGGGACGTAAGTCAAGGTTCCACTGTAATTCAACTGTAAACCGCCCAGAAGCTACTTGAAGTGGTATTGGGCGGTATATAAGCAGAACACTTTGCTTTAATATAGCAGAGCTGGGTACAGATTTTGAAAATACTGTTAATCAAAATTCCATGTCCCTGAAGCAGGCTATAAAATTCAGTCCAGAGCATCTTCAACAATTTTTAATTGATACAAAGAGAAATTTATGCATGTTCTTGAATCCTGAGACTGTGGTTTCTCCTTCAGAATCAGGTTCATTAGATGTGCACATTGTTTTTGACTCCAAGGACTTCCAGATAATCATTCCTACCACTGTCTGTCAAGTAACCAGTTAATCTGTCATCCCTTCCTGAAAAGGTTTTATGTATCGAAACAGTTGTCCCCAACCTTTGTGGCACCAGCAACTGGTTTCGTGGAAGACAAATTTTCTACAGATCGGGGAGGCGGGGAATGGTTTTGGGATAATTCCAATCTTTTTTTTCCTCACAGGTCTTTTCCCCATATGTGTCCACACAAACAACACCACTACTACCCCACACTGGTTCCATTGTAACCAAAACAAAAACAGTTCTGATAGATGCGTGGCGAAGGAAGAGCCCTGTACGGGGAGAGGTGCGGGGGAAGAAGCGTGCACACCTTGCTTGGGCACATGTCTTAGAGGCAACTTTGCTGGCCACTGAGAGTGCTACATAGGTTCTGTTTGGCCCAGTTCCTAACAAGCTACGGGCCAATACTGATCCAAAGCCCAGAGGTGGGGGACCTCTGCATTTAAAGACAGAAAAAAATAGGAAAAGCACTCATGAAGATTTCATTTTTCAGATTATAGGGAGTTAAATATAGTCAGCATGCCTGAGTAAATAAAACTCTATTGAAGGTATCTGGTGTGGGTCCAATCAGTGTTAAAAGAATGAATTTATTAAAGAATACCCTCAGTCAACTCATTCACATAGATCAGGGCTAGGGAACTTTTTGCCCACTAGAAAGTGGTCAGTTCCCAGAAGCTTTAGATAGCATAGCCATTGGTAAGGGATTATTGGAATTGTAGTCCAAAATCCAGACATCTTCTAATTAATTATGTGCTGTCAAGTCAACTTGGCCAGGTTTCCTAGGTATAAAGTTTACCAATCCCTTCTCCTGGTGGTGCTCTATGGTTGTACGGCTTGCCCAGGGGTACACAAGCTAACTCTTCTCCTCAGAGGCACAGTGGGAAATTTAGCTCCTAACCCCTGGCTCTGTAGTCTATTTTCCCAATTTACTGAGGTATCTAGCCACCAGCGACCAACCATATTTTAAAAAACGATTTAGTTCAGTCAGCTTTTCTTTTGGCTGGGAGCCAGGGGTAACAGAAAGGAAACGTAGTTCAAATAAAACTGAGTTTAAACACAATGTAAACTTAAACTATTCCACCCTGGAAGCCTGTTCTACAAAATTTCTTACTGGCAGTAAACCAGGGCCAATAGTGGAAGAACGGTGCTGCTTTGGACAAAGCTGCACCCTGATTAAAACATGATAATCAGGAACTAGAAATCCTTAGCAATGTAGTTCTCACAACTGAGAGATCTAACCTTATATCACCATCTATTGTTTCCTTATCCCAGTCTGCACCATCCCAGAGCACTGGCAACAGAATACTCCCATGCAGTTGGCTTTTGTTGGTTTAGTTTTTGTTTTTATTTCTTTTCAGCCTCTGTTCACTTCCTGCTGTAGAAACCTATCAATTCTTCTTGTACTGGAGGTGAGAGATCAAGGATTGTGCTGGCTTCCCCTGTTTCCAAAGTTTTCCTAAGATCAAAGAACAGAAGTCATTAGAAATGTGAGAAAGAAAGAGCAAATGGAATTAAACCCACCCCAAAGTCATCTAGCAAATCTCTTATGACACTGATATGAAATCTACTTGGATTATGGGGTCCCTACCTATCAGTATGAGACCATTCAGAGGCTGCACCCATCTGCATCCTGAGAAAGACATTGGGCCAAAAATGGCCATTCTGTACCTATCCATTGTTCAAAGAAGCAGTTGCTGCATTACACTGTGCTTGGTTCCATTTGTTCACCCATCCAGCAGAGGATAAAGGTTTGTCTGGAAAATGTTTTGATCACAATCACAGATATTTTAAAAGAAATCATGTTGCAAAATCTAAGTATTCTGTGGAGAACGTTTGGAATTTCTGTTGGACTACAACTCTTATCATTTTTCATCACTGGCTATACCAACAAGCCCTGATGGGCATTTCAGCTTTACAGTGCCTAAAGGTCCACAGGTTGCCAGTAACGGGGAAGGTACAATTCCTGTGCAATTTCTACACTGCATTGCATATGCTGTTGGAGGGTGGCATTTAACTTAACTTACCCAACCACCTTGCCTTTCAATATAGCCTCTGACTTCAGGATTTCCATTGATTGTCTGTATTAGTAAGTCTGGTTCCACCACAGTAGGAGCAACCTGGGCAAGGCACTGGAACAGCTTCACAGCAACAGCCAGAAAGCTTAGTTCATATTCCAATCCAGAATTACGGCTCAGCTGCTCTGTTGTTTCTCTGAATTTCTTCAGCTGTGAACACAGAGGATCCTAAACTTGACAATCTGACACAAGAGAAAAAAATCCAGCCAGCATAGCTTGAAAACAGCTGCTGCACACTGAACATTTTCAGTATACAGTGGTATACTGAATAAAACAGCCAACATTATAATGCCATTATACAAAACAATAGTAAGGCCGCACCTGGAGTATTGTGTACAATTCTAGTCACCGAATCTCAAGAAAGACATAGTGGAACTGGAAAAGGTGCAGAAGAGAGCGACTAAAATGATTACTGGGCTGGGGCACCTCCCTTATGAAGAAAGGCTAACACATCTGGGGCTCTTTAGTCTGGAAAAAGGCGCCTGAGGGGGGATATGATTGAGACGTACAAAATTATGCAGGGCATGAGTAAAGTGGATAGAGGGAAGCTCTTCTCCCTCTCACAAAATACCAGAACTAGGGGACATACACTCAAATTGAGGGCTGGGAGAGTAAGAACAGACAAAAGAAAATATTTTTTCACCCAGCGCGTTGTTAGTCTATGGAACTCCCTGCCACAGGATGTGGTGATGGCATCTGGCCTGGGTGCCTTCAAAAGGGGATTGGACAGATTCCTGGAGGAAAAGTCCATCACAGGTTACAAACCATGAGGGGGGGTGTAATCTCCAGGCTTAAAACCGGGGTACTTCAAGGGCCAGATGCAGGGGAGTGGTATCAGGAGACAGATAACTAGTCTCATGCGCTCCCAAACGCATCTTGTGGGGCCACTGTGAGATACAGGAAGCTGTACTAGATGGGCCTTTGGCCTGATCCAGCATGGCTCTTCTTGTGTTCTTATGCCTTTCATAAAGGAATTAATTCGTTCCAAATGAAATTATGTTAAGCAAATATTCCTTTATACAAATTTCCCATAGGAATGCATTGAAAACAGTATTCCCATTTTTATGTTGTACGGATTTGCCCCATAGGCGATTTTGTTACAAATTTTGTTATACAAACCGTTTGTTATACGAGGGTCCACTGTACAGTAAATGCCCTTATTATCAATCAATTCATAAGTCAATGTTGTTTTTTTAGTTTCATGAACCAACATTATTTTCAGTAGTCACAGTTTCTGAAATACTACTACAAGGTTCAGAGTAGTATAGGTCACTTTAGGTCAAATATAGGGATGGGCATGAAATGGAAAAATAGAGTTTCATTTTGTTTGTACTAGTGGTTTGTTTCATTTCATTTTAAATGATTTTTTGTAAAAAAAAATGTAATGAAACAATAACGAAAAGATTTAACTCTAGAAAGTGGCTCCCCTGGGTCCTAGAGGCACCGAATGTGGTGGGTAGCTTTTTACAAGGGAGCCATTTTACAGAGTAACAAAATGTTTCATTTTCAAAGGGAAAAAGAAACATTTCATTTCATAACAAAACACTTTTTTCTGTTTCATTTCATAATGTTTCGAAAGCTTAAGAAAAGATGAAACAGCGTGTCAATTTTTGTAAGGTGCCCATCTCTAGTCAAATATGTTTCACACAATAGTTTGTAGCCTGGAAATACTGTTATAGAATGCCAGTTCCCTCACCTACTGAACGGTCATACAAATCCCTCCTGCAAAAGGGCCTCTGTGCTGTCACTTCTTCCTTGCTCTACTCTTTCGTTTTCACATCTAGCAATCTTGGAGATATGCTTGAGATCCCATAGCCCCTGCCAATGTCATGATTTCTCTAGTTTGACTACCTTTGGCTATGCCCGGACTCCTGTTGCCTATCTGATTTTGTTTCACCACTATGAAGTTATCCTGGGCAGTTTTCCCTAACATATAGGAATTTTTCTGAACCAGGGACTGGGAGAGTGCATTACCATGTTTTTCTCTTGAAGAATCCCTTGGACTGTTGTCTCAATTTCTTCATTATACTGATCTCCTAGGTGTTGCAGTGTCCTGGCAACAGGAACTGGGTCAAAGGTGCCTGCAGAGGTTACTAAGGATTCAATGAAAGCAAACAGAATTACAGTTTTCACTGCAAAAAATCAAAGAAACAAAAGACAAAAACATGGGGCACCTTAAAGATGAAGTATTATATTTTAATATAAGCTCTCATGGGCATGTCCACTTCTTCAGACATATAGAGGCATTTTCACTCAAAACCTACCACCAATATGACATATGTATATGTTGTTTGTATGTCTCAATGTGGATCTCCTGTCCCAAAGGCATACAATTAAACTTATAACTACAAAGTTGAACTGGAGTGGCAGTTATGGCAGATAGAAGTTGGTGTAAATATGTGGCTTAAAGACGGTATTAAAGGATGAAAAATGTACAGTAATACCTTGGTTACAAATACCATGGTCTATGAGTGTTTTGCAAGGCAACCATTTCTGATCAATTTTGGCTTGATCAACAAGCAATGTCTTGCAATATGAGCACTGGAGCAGGTAATATGATCACGTCAGCCAGTGGTCTCTCTCTTCCCCTCTCCCCACCCCCTCTCCCTGCTGGACTGTGAGTGATTATCAAGAACATTCCATCTCAGGCAAGCCTCCAAAACTGAGGGATGAGAGAGGAACAGAGGTCTCCCTTGCACCAGCCACAAAGGTTTTAAAAGGCGAGTGCAACTTAGGGTTTTGTTTTTCTTTTTTAATCTTTTCATTTAATTTGTTTTCAACATTCTTATTTTTTAAAACCATTTATAGTCATGGAGCTGCTGGTCATGTGTATATGGCTACACATTGCATTTTTTAAATTGTCACATTAAAAAGGGGAGTAAAATCCAGTTGTTAGTCCCGAGTGGAGCAGATTCTGTAGCCAGGTACATAAACCATAGTGTGGATGTGGACTTCTAGTCAATTTCTTTAGTGAGGTTTGTCATTTTATTTGTACATTATGTGGTCTATAGGGCCCTGGAATGAATAATCTGAGTTTCATTAATTTTTATGGGGAAATTTGCTTTGATAGACAAGTGCTTTGGTTTACAAGCATCATTGTGGAACAAATTATTAAGCTCATAAACCAAGGTATTACTGTCCATGGGCTTTCAAGCAAGTATCTATGTGACTAGTATATAACATTTCTATCATGGATCTGCACCCAAAAGACTACTGTGTGCACATGGTGGTGCAGCCGTTGTCTCAAGGATTATCTATTACTGAGGAACATTAGTCTTTTCCTAGTCTTCAGTTACCAGTAGCCAGATTAAAGGGTGGTGAATTTTTGGCAGCAACCCACCATGTGATGATGACCTTTTGAATAGCATTCCACTTGCCATCGGAGGTGGAATCTTCATAATATCTTGACATTACAATACCCTGTGCTGGGCTAAAGTAAACCCCTTTAATGAATGGGGTTTACATAATGGCTGCTCTCTTGTTGGTTCAGTAAGCCCACTTGGACTAAGATCAACAGTTAGGTTTTAAGTCTTAACAATACATTTATTCACACTTTACCAAAAAAATTATAGCTTTTGCACTTCCATGTAAGTTCAAGCAAAATTTCCATTTAGGAGAGTAAATACCAATACATTTCCTCACAAATATCCTTACCTCTCAGACCTTGTAGTTCTATCCGAAATTCAGGCCTGGCTTGTAGGCCACGAAAACGTATTCCAGATTGTTCATGGATTAAGTCGTAAAATAATACTTCCACAATTTGCTCGGTTTGTTCTTCAAAGGTCACAGCGTTCATCATATTTGTAGGCCTCGGTTACACCCACAAGTTGCCAATATACTTTTCCAACAGTAATGTTGGCCTTGGGGAAGAGACACAGGTTGTCTTTAGCAGCTTCCCTGTATCCAGGTCAGGACTTGTGAATAAAGCTTTGTACTTCTCAGAGCAAGCTATCTATCTTGCAAGAGAAAGTGTGTTCTTAGTACGCTGCAGCAACACGCCTACAATTTTGGCGTGTGCAAAGGATCAGCAAAAAGCAATAAAGGACCTTTCTTCCTGGAAGGTTTATATGAGTCACATCCATTGTTTTTTGCATTTACTCCCTGCAGGAAACTCAGTAGTGCATTTTTGTAATGGTGCATATGAGAGCAGCGGCAAACTAATACAGTGATGCCTTGAATTACGAATGCCTCGAACAACAAAAAATTTGAATTACGAAGGGAAATTGGCCAGTATGGAGAAATTTTAATTACGACAATTTAGCTGTCTTTTTTCGAGTTACGTGGTGTCTTGCTGGGTTGAGACTGCTGCCTCTTGGATGCCTTGACCCAACAGGGGGGTTAGCAGGCGAGCGGTTCACCCAACCCCCTGCTAGGTTGGGGCAGCCAGCAAAAGCCCTTTCCCAAAGACAGCTTGGAGCTGTCAAAATCAGCTGGTTGTCTGGCTGCGTGGAGCAGCTTTCGGCTGCGGGTTGGTTGAGGGGGTTCCCTTCAACCCAGTAAAGGGGGGGGAGGTTTTCCCCTGATTTGCTGGGTTGGGGCAGCCAGAAAAAGCCCTTTCCCAAAGACAGGAAAGGACTTTTGAGGTTTTTAGGGTGGTGGGTTTTTGAAAACACTTTCAAAAGTCACCCCTTGCCCGCTCTGCCTCCTGCTGGGTCAGGGCAGCCACTGCCACTGCTACTGCTGGGGGGTGGCAGCGAGGGGAGGGGTGTCTCAGCCAACTGAAGCGAGATGGATCCTGGCTGTCCCTGATCCTGGCTGCCCCCCTCCCATCGCCACAGCTGGGTGGTAGTGGCGAGGGGGGCAGAAGCTTTACTCCTGCCACCCGGTCTCGCTTCAGCCTACTTGGTGAAGTGGGACCGGGCAAAATGGGGTGGCTGGTTGCAAAGTTGCGGTCAACTTCGGCCCATCCGACCAGGTTGTCGCGGGCGCACATGCTGCGCATGGCCACGCCCAGGGAGGCTCGGAGAACTTCCACACGTACCCGAGCCTTCTCTGTGGCTGGCCCGACCCTGTGGAATCATCTCCCAGCAGAAGTGCGCCTAGCAGAGTCCCTGCCTGCCTTCCGGAAGGCACTGAAAACTCTCCTCTTCCGGGAGGTGTTTGGGTGACTCTAATAAAGTCCCCCCCCCCGCCGCCATCTGCATCCTTGGGCCTTTTGTTCTGTTTTGTTTTGCTTCGTGTTGTTTTATTATTTAGCTAGTTAATTAATTTGCTGTTATTTTTAATCTGTCATTTTGCTGCCCCCTTGTTGTAAACCGCCCGGAGTTCCTCCCAGGAAGACGGGCGGTATATAAGCCTAATAATAAATAAAATAAATAAATAAATAAAGCCTTTCCTGTGCTTTCCAGGCTTTGCAACCAACCATCCAACTTTGGTCCCCACGAAACTGGCTGCCCTTTCCTCCTTGCTCACTGCAGTGGGCGAAGGGCAGCCGTTTTGGTGGGGAGCAAAAGCAGGTGGCAGGTTGCAAAGCCCAGCGGCTTCGCCTCCCTGCCATCCTCTTCCTTTCAGTTTTTGGGTGCCAGAAAAGGAGGGTGGCAGGGAGGCAAAGCCTTTGGGGGAAAGACACTCCGAGTGCCCAAAAGCAGAAGGTGCCTTCTGATTCCAGGCGCTTGGAGTGCCTTTCCCCCATTTGGCTTCGCCTCCCTGTCACCCTCCTTGCAGCTTTTGACTGCCTGAAAAGGAGGAAGGGGCAGGGAGGCGAAGCCGCTGGGAGAAAGACTGCCTGCTCCCTGATGCCCTGATTTTGCCTTGCAAGGAGGCAGAAAACCCACAACCAGGACGATTTGTGGTTTATGCCTGTTTTCAAGTCAGAACCAGGGCACAGGGAAGGAGGCAGAAAGCCTCCCAGTTCTTGCCACCACATCAGGGAACCAGCGCGCAGGAGGGGGGGGGCTAGTGGCAAAGGAACCATCTGGGTGCCTGCTCCAACCTAGCAAATCAGGGGAAGAGCTTCCCCCCTTTGCTGGGTTGGGGGGACACTCCCTCAATCAACCAGCACAAAGGCTGCAGAGCTGTCAAAATCAACTGCATTTGGAGGTGTGCGGACAGCCAGCTTTGCTGAGTTGGGGCAGGCTTTCCATAGGAATGCATTGAAAACCAATTAATCTGTTCCCTTATTTTGCCTTTTTTCGGACCTCCAGAATGGATTAATTGGTTGTCAATGCATTCCTTTGGGAAAACACATTTTGAATTATGAAAATTTTGCATTACGAAAACTCTTTTGGATTAATTTCATAATTCAAGACATAACTGTATATTAATATTACACTGTATGTCAATGGGAATTTCACATAGCATGTATCAAACAGAACAAACCATGTTTCTCACAGCTATGTTATCACAACTGCTTATCAGCCTGTTTCATAACATGGGGGATTTTGCAACCATTTTTGTAAAATGCTATACCTAAATATATGTTGTCTGTTTTGATGCCTTTCGGAATTAAACACATAAATATTAGAGTGGTGGACCAGGGCGAATAAAAGGTTTATTCAAAGTAGAATTGGCTTTATGCTAGCCCAGCAACCACATATTTGTTTACTTTCTTACTACAATTTATAATTGGTAATGAATGAAGAGGGTACCAATTCAGAATTTATTGTCCAGTGTTACTCTACAGAGCATTACAGCCTAAGGTGCTTTTCTTTCAAGATCCCGAATAAATCTTATCTGGTGGGTATGGTCCAGATATGTTTACGTTTTGATATTCATTATTTTTATCTTCTGTCCACTTGAAAAACATATGGGAAAACCTACTGGACTCACCTCATGCTTTTTTAATGTCTGGCTACTGGGGCAACAAATGATGAACTAGGTATACCTAGCACCAGATATAATAGAGGCTGTATGAAATGCTTGAACAAAATCTCTTGGCAGTCTTCCACATCCCCAACTAACTTTTAAACATATAAGTTTAAATGTTAGGAAGCAGGTTGAGTTCTTAAGAGTGGGCCCTTTAAATTGTGATTTAGTTCACAATTTAAAATTTAAAAATCTGATTTTTAATTTTAAATTGTGATCTAAATCAATTTGATTTCAAAATGCCATTGGTTTTTATCCACCTTACTTGTAAGTACAAGTGGTCTGGGACTTGGGGAAAGATCTCTCTCTAATACAACTACAGTACTACATACTGTAATATCTACACTACAGGATACGTAATATTTAAAAAATAACCTTTGAACTGCAGAGCTGGAAGGGACCCCCGCCCCTCTCAGGAAGGCACAGAGGGGAATCAAACCCCCAAGTCCCAACCTCTAGCTCTGCAGCCAGAGACCTAAGCCACTGAGCTATACAACTGTTCATTTGGTACTATAGAAAACACAGAAATATTAATATGGAATATTCACTTATTGTCCTTATTTCAGCTAATGAAGCCACCATAAAATCCATCTCTCAGAATTAGACATGGGCACAACTCGGCGAAATTGTTGTTTCCGTTTTTGGTTATCGTTTCCGTTACGTAACGGAAACTGTAACGATAATTAAGCTGTCAGAACTCGAACTCGAACCGAAAAAAGAAAAATTTGATCGGGTTTTTCGTTTTCATTTGTGGCATCGCAGCGATCGCGCAATGTGAAGCACAGAAAAGGTTTTTAAAAGTTTTTTTAAAAAAACCCGACTCCCGGCCAAAAAAGCAGGCGAAAATATGCCTGCCTGAAGCTTTGCCACCTACCAGAGGGGTGGTTTTGGGGGGGGTCCCGGGCCTTTCACCCCTCTTCTCCTGTCCTGGGCTGCTTGCACCAGGCTGGGGGGGGTCATCCTCGTCGTCTGTCTCGCTGCATGCCATGCGGGGGGGGATCCAAAATGGCGACCACATTTTTTCTTTTGAAATCGTGGTCAAAACACACACCAAATCACCACAGAAACATGTGAAATTTATTTATTTTAAATGCCTGAATTTTTATAGTAGCAGCAGTGGGTTTTTTATAGCAATAAAATGTCGTAATGATTTTATTTTATTTTATTTTATTTTTTATTTTTTTTGACCTGCCCATTTGGGCTGGGCATGGGATGGGACCATGCAAATTTTTTGAACCATTCCACCAATGGCATTGCCAGGTTTTTGACTGACACTTCTGGATGTCTCGGAGGGCATAAAAAGCCGAGGCACCTTCCAGAAATCGCAGTCGGGTCAGGTGTATGGATGTGGTTGAGGGAGGAGGGCTGGCTGCTGGTGCTGGTGTGATCCGATCGAGATTGAGGAGGGAGGCTGGAGGCTTTAGGATTTAAGTTAGGCAGGCAGGGAGGGAATTGAATTTAGAAAATAATTTCTTTGATTCCCTGCAGCTTTGTCTGCTGAAGGGAATAGCAGTTTATTCTTTATGTCTTCTCTGGCAGTTTGAGGATTTTTTTTTCTGATATTGGATAAAGGGGAAGGTTCGACTGGGAGTGGGAGGTGTGGATTTATTTTAAATATATATTATATACTACCATTTATTTTCTATTTTCCCAACTTCAATTTGCTTGCACACACACACATTTGGGGTGCAAGCCAAGAACAGAACCTTTATCCTAAATGATATCCTAACTGCCCACTCGCCCATCCGCCCGCTCCGCTACCCGCCTGCGGCCCGCGCCACCGCCCGCCCACTCGCCCGCCCGCGGCCACTGCCTGCCCATGGCCCCCGCCCCCGCCCCCCCCACCTCCCCGCCCGCCGCCTAGGGTGCAAAAACACCTAGCGCCGGCCCTGATTGCAGGACGCCCCTATGCTCTGGGAAGTCAAATCGCGCTAAATCGCGGTGGAAACGACAAACGGAAACGACAAATTTTTGAAAATTTTTGTGACAAACGGAAACGACCCGAAACGGACCCGTTCCGACAAACGAAAACTCGAAACATCATTTTTGCTGGTCGTGCCCATGTCTACTCAGAATTATTCAGGAAAGTGATAACCCTTCATTGTATATGGCAGGCAGACAACTTTGGAACCCCTCAGTATCTCATTAAGATGGAATGAGCTATAAACCTCTAAGAATCAGCATTACTTCATTTTTTTGGTTTCTGCAGAATTCTCAGAGGTTTCTTTACATTAGCTCTTTAAAAGTTAAAAAAAAAAAATCCCTCTTCCTCTTTCTGATAAAAGGAATTGGCTTCTAAATCAACTTTCATTTTCTCTTTCCATAATGTGGCATTAATATGAAAAGAGTAGTTGCTTCACTAAGAAAAAGTTTGCTTGATAAGAGGACAATGGGCTTCTGTGTGCAGTACTGATTTTAAAACTGCTGATCCGTTTGTATACAAATCACCAACACCGAAAAAGGTCAGAGAGGAATCGGTCCGAGGACAAAGGCTCCCACTTCACTCTCGAGTTTTTAAAAACAACTGAGGCAGCAAAGGGCAACCCACACCTTGGGCAGCATGCTACTCTCGGCTCAGTTTCAATGTCTTTTGCAGGGGATCCATCCAGACTTTCTCCAAGGGTAAGGTAGCTTTTGCCAAACAATGCATTGAGCTGAAAAAGAGAATGAAACTGAAAAAGGAAGAGAGGTGGCCCAGCCACTCTGGATTCTGACTCTGCTTGAGTCTGGAAACATTACTTTGCAACTACAACTCCCAGTGTTTCCCAGCCAACATGGCTAGTGACCTCACTTTAATAATAATAATAATAATAATAATAATAATAATAATAATAATAATAATAATAATAATAATAATAATAATAATAATAATAATAATAATAATAATAAATACTTTATTGTCAAAGTACAACATGTGTACAATTAGATTAGATAAGCCTCCCTCATATACCCGCCCCCCAACACAATGAATCCCACTAACAAACATACAATCTTGTTGCACCTTGTGGACATGGCTGTCTTGATTGGAATCATGGGAGTCATCACTAAAAAAGAGAGTGTTTTAAAAGCTGGGCCCATTGATTACTGGTTCCTAACCCTGACCCCCACTGACAAGTGGAGTTTCAATTGGATTCTGGTCATCAGCAGAGATCAGTTTTCCCACCTCTGCAATGGTGTAGCAGTAGACTGTCATTCCTGAGATTTAGTGATGATGCCCTTAGTGACTTTTTCCAGGCACTGTAGCAAACACTCAATTTCCCATTCCAGCATTTCAACTCCTTCAGCCGTGATTCGTTATGTAGCTCAATGGTTCAGAACAAAGATATCTCTAGTTTATTTCCCCAAATAACAAGTGTGACTCCTCATACAGTGCTTATATTTTTTCTAAACTACAGTATATACTGTTCTTGCTGGAATCATCAGTTGCTCTCAATCATGGCCATGCCGTGGCTTCGTTGATCATGCATGAGAGCTGTGCATCTTATTGCCTAATAAGCCTTGAAGAATGCCGTAGACACACACACACACACACACATTCTGCTTCTTCCCACTTAATAGCAGAGATCAGAATTAGAATAAAACACTCAAGTATGCAGTCTTGTCACTGTTTCTAGTACTGTTTTCAAGACCAAGATGAAGGCCTGCAGTGTCTCAGGTTTGTTTTCACTCTGCTTCACCAACATCTGCATCTCGGAGCCCCCCGTCTCAAGCAACAGCTCAGTCAGGAAAAGGCAGCCAGTGTCATCTTGCGCGCAAGGTAGGCTTTCCATATTTGGGAACCAGCTTTGCTCATTGCAATAGTCTGGACATGGACAACTTGCAGTGCAGCTTGTATGGTGTCTGGCTGCACAGCTGCCTGCCAAGGAACAGCCTGCTGGCAGCCCACGCCTAGAGTTAGCCATGTCCTCTCAAACTGCTCTGCAGTGAGATCTATGCTGGGCAACAGGGTAAGGGCACTTGAAATGCTGTTATCAGAAGAAACCTTCTCATCCTGTTCTGCAACCAGCTGATCTGAAACAGAAGAAACAGAAGCCTGATTAGGCAATATGATTACTAATTTTAATAGGGATTTGAAAGTTTAAATTATTGCATCTTTAGTGGCACAACGGTCTAATTTGTTTAATCTATTGTTAATCAGTGTTAATTACGACTGTTATTTATTTTATATTATTTTTAGTGGAAAATAGGAACAGAAATGTTAATAGTAAAAATTAATCGAATGCCCAAGTTTTTATTTATTAATTTAAAACATTTATAGCATTCTCTAGTCTATATCCTTTTCAAAGAAGAAAGGCAGGGTAAAAATATTTTAAATAAAAAATATCACAGGACCTCTGGGCATGTTTGAAAGCCATAAAATGTTTAAAAGCCATATATAATGTTTAAAACCATTTAAAATTACAGTAGCCCCCCATGTCCACTGATTCATTATCCATTAATTCACTTATCCACAGTTGGCAGAGGAAAAAATGAAATGAATAATTCAGCAGCCACAAAGCAAGCTACTGTCACAAAACAGCAGTTTTGGGGATTTTTGGCATTCTCTCTTATCCAGGGTTTTCATTATCCACAGGAAGGCCTGAAACCAATCCCCAGTGGATACTGGGGTTCTACTGTACATAGTTTAAAGAACATCAGAAGATTAAAAACATTATACATCAAAATCTGCATTCAGATTGAACTGAGGGAGTGCCTATATTGGAGAGCTGAATTGGAGTGATTTAGCTTTGCTGTGATTTGATTCTCAGCCTTTATTACAACTGAAATCAAAAACAGTACTCACATAGGGACATCTCAGAATTACCCTCTTTCCACCACTCATCAGGTAACCCTTTTCCTTATTTTCAAATAATGCATGCAAGAATAACTGATGTCTGCTGACATGTAGATTAATTTAGACTAGCTTATGGCACCAGTGTTCAGTAATTCCTGAATGCATCACTTGAAAGAAATGTAATACTAAATAAAAAATAAGATAAGGGAAAGGAGCAACTGATGGGTGTGGGGAAATGGTGATTCCATGTGGAATTATTTTGAATTGTGAACCATGATGTACTTTGCAAAATTACTGTTCAAAATTTTCAAGTTCTGTACTTTGAGACTGTGAAATACCTTTACATGTTATTTTTCTATAGAAACGTTTTTCAGGTGTGTAATAGTTTGAGAAGCTTTAAATGAGAAAATGGCTTCTCAGCAAACCATATTCACAGTGATTTGTGTTTGTATGCTTCCCACAACCTGGTTCTGGGCATCAAGGCCCAACTGCCTATGTCACTGAAACACCACCTATAGAAATGCCCCTTCTTTACAAGCATGTATCACAAGTCATCCTTCTGGCTTGAAAAATTTGAAGCCCTGCAGCAGCTGAGTTTAAAAAGCTACTCTGGAAGCAAAAAGGGCTGGACCAATTCGATTCAGTCTTTGCAGCATGCAAAAAAAATATTTCAAATTCACCCATTTAATAAGAAAAGCAAATATTGCAGTATTTGGTCACAGTCACACTGAGTCAGTGAAGAGCATCTTGCTAAATCAGATATCTAGTCCAGCACTTCCACTGATAGATCTAGTTTTCATTAAGATAAACCAAACACAGAATAAAAAAGGAAATGGCTTCACAGCCAACTGCACTGGTCACCTTTTCCCACTACTGCAGAGCTTTCATGGGGAGGATCGGCTTGGTGAAGATCAACCCCTTGGCTGGCCATCATGGTGGCCCATTGCTCCTTGCCATATATAGGCACCAAGGAGTTAAAGTCAGAGGCCCATGCATTCACAGAGCTTTCTGCCTGCTGTTCCAGAAGCCGCAGAGAATGATCAGAGGTGGGGCTGCACAGAATCCTTTTCGTCTCTTCGATACCAGCTTGCAAAAGACGGTAGTAGAACAGAGCACGGTCCCGGACTGCCATGTCTTTCTCTTCTTCTAGATGAAAGAAAGAGATGCTTGCTCGTAACAAACTGCATAATATTCTTCCAACTCAAATCTTAGAGATACTTTACTAAAGGACTGGTTGCACCTCTAAAGTGTAAGCCCATTCCCATCTTTTAGAGCACTTGTTCCAAATCTAGGGGGATTCATGTGTTCTCGAACTGCAGCTCCCAAAAATCCAAGGTTGGGAACGGCTATTTTAGATACTTGACACTAGCAGTAAAATTGGGAAATAAAGAAATTCTACTAGTAATATATTTTTAGCAATATAGTTGGCCTAGGGGAGAATACTGAGGAGTCTTGTCATATCTTGAACGCTATGTGAAGCGTTTCATTGCATTAAAGAAGTAAGCTGCAGTACTCAAAATATGTTAGTCTTCAGGGTGCCATAAAAGTATGTGTTGCCTGGTTAAACTAGAATTACTCAAAACAAATCAATCTGGCTTTGAAATGCTTGAATTTTAATAGCTGGAATGTTTCTGGATTGCAGTTCTCAATTCACTTGTGACTTTTACAACTCCTTCACCCAAAGGAGAAATATGGTCATTTGTTTCATAATATAGTAACCATGTTAGAAGATGGTATCCTTACCTATGCAGTAATAGAGCAATCGGCCCAACATGTCCTGACATTCAGCTGGACGTGTTATGAAAAGCCGAACCATTGCCATCAGCAGTTCCATCTTCACAACAGAGAATGTCTCTGACTTCACATTCTCTACAAAATCTTCCAAGATATAGGGGGCATTGGGGATTCTATCTCCATGCACTCCCAGTAGCCAGATGAGTGCCTGCTTGCCCTGAAAAATTGAACCAGATTACTTCCCATTCAGGACCACATTAATCATCCTCATTGTTGTTTCCATCGTCATGTCTTGAAAAAATCAATTCTGACTTATAGGGAACCTTTTCAGGGATTTTTAAGGTAGAGAATATCTAGAAGTGGTTTACCATTCCCTTCTTTTGGGAGAGCTTTGGGACCATGTGGGTTATTCAAGATGACACAGGTCTTGGGTAAGCTTCTCCTGGGTGACACAGTGGAGAACTGAGCTCCCAACCTCTGGCTCTGCAGCCAGATATCTAAATTACTGAGCCGGCTCAGGAACACCTTAGTCCATCTAAGGACCAAATGGACATGTCAAGAATGTGTACTGAGCAAGTATGTGACCAGCACTGCACTTAGTGAAGTGTGAACAGAGACTACTGCACCACATTCAGACCTGATTTATTATTCTAATCCCTTGTATAGCATCAATTTGATTTGGAGAATCTTGAGGTTATAAAATACTAAAGTGGATGCTGTCCGGATGCTTGAGCCCAGCTTGGCCTCAATTCTAAACTGGATCAAGGCAAACAAACTCAAATTAAAGATGAAAAGGAGTCTATCCTCTTCAAGAATTAATGAACACATAAACAGAAAACAATTGTTTCAATGACGGTAGGGAGGATAAGCTCCTGAAAAGCGGTTCTGGGCAGCAGTAATAGCGCAAAGGGATCTTTCACAGGAAATAGTGCAATGGAAACAGGTTGATGTCCACTTTACCTCACTGTCTTGAATGGTCTCTTCGCAGCCAGACAAAACCAGGGACACACTCTCTGTACACTGTGGACACAACCACACCAGGTCCCGAAACACTTGCACCACAGCTACAACGGAAATTTGCAAACACATTTTTGTACTACATTTTGAACAAAACAAGCAGAACCTACAACAAGAGTACTTATTTACTCTCAGAGCAATGGAAAAATGAAACAACAATTATACCTAGCAGTATTGTCACATGCTGAAAACCTATTCCAAACATAAGCATGTCTTAACTTACCACCTTAGTTCAGAGACCCATGAAAGCTAACAACGCTTGGAAAGTTTATTTTTGACTACAGCTCTCAGATAACCTCCATCGGCACTTGCTTCAGTAGAGGAAAAAAGTTTTTAAACCCCGCCACTTCTCCCACCCAATCGGGCACATACAGGGAGAAGCTGTGGGGTTTTTATTAAAAAAAATTCTCAAACTTTTTTCCTCTCCCAAGACAGTTTTAAAAACCTGCCGCTTCTCCCCCTCCCCTTGAAAGAAGAAGAAGAGGAGGACGAGGAAAATTAGGGCCCTGGACTTATACTCGGGTCAACTTATACTCAAGTATATACAGTAATTACCCATGTCCAATCCATTAATGCAACAAAATATCAATCTAGAGTTTCCTCTGAATTCTCAGGAGAAAATTGGTTCTCTATGTGGCAGATAACAAGTCCTTGTCTAAAAGAACGACGTAGGGTGCTGAGGTTCTAGTTAGGCAGAAACAAATGGAACCCATTACCCCAATAGGTGGTGAGTTCTCCAACACTGAAGGCATTCAAGAGAAATTCAGACAACCACCTGGCAGATATCCTTTGATTTGTAGTTCAACATAGCCGGGGTGGGAAGGATGGGGTCGACTTGATGGCCTTATAAGCCCCTTCCAACTTTCCTATTCTATGATTCTATAAGTTGCATCAACATCATCTGGGATGACTATTTCAAATAATGGACACAATCCAACTATAACATAAACTGCTTTATCGTTAATAAGCATATTGTTAACCAACATGGTTTGAAAACTGATTTATATACTCTTATCTAATGGCTGTAATTCCACAAAAAATCCGAAGAATAAAAATCAAAGAATGATTCCACACAGGAAGTGTGAGCAAGGAATCTTACAGTAACAGAAATACCATAGCATTTGACATAGTTATTTTTGTATAAATTTTCATATTTCAAGGCACAAACAAAATCTCAGTCATAAAAGGTAAGATAATCAATCACCTGAAGTTATATGTTCCTGCTTCAGATCAAGCAGCTCAGTTAGGATTCTCATACACTGCTCCGTGTAGGTCCTTGCAATGTTACCTGCAAAGATCAAAACATGACACCACCTTGCTTAGATTGCCAGATGTATATATATGCCAACAAGCCCACACACTACATATTCCCTCTAATCCTGTAAAGGTATGTTAAAGAGGAGTTAACACAAGAACCTGCTTCAATCATCAATCAAAATCCTGCCATTTTCTTATACACAGACTATGTGTGCTCTTAGTTGGTACTACAGCATTCAAACAGAAGAATAAAAGCTGTGTACTGGAGCACAGCATGGTCCAAATGGGATAGCTGGCTGTGCAGACTGATCAGCCCATAATGATTCTATGATTGTCCTTGACAACTTCACAGACTAGAAATAACTGGAGGATGGTTTGTGTGTGCATTAGACTGGCCATATCCAGTTCCTCCAATGAGAATGAATGCATTCTATCTGTTTTGTAGAACTACTGATGCTCACCCACAGGATTAGCAAAATGAGGTTTTCTCCCCATTACAAGATAATTCTGAAAAAAGTAGACAGACATGTAGACGGACAGACAGAAAAGCTCATATCTAAGGTCTTTGACCTAGATTTCTAAACAGATATGTGCACATTTAAGCTGATTAAGCATTGCCTTAATTGGTAGTAGTGCGTACAGAGCCATCAACAAACGCTGGTATTTCTCAACACTTGCATCACTACAGAAATGCACCATAATCAATCGTATCAGCTTTAAAATTAGCAAACGTTTGTAGAGAGCAAAAAGCCTGATCAAATAAAAATCTAAGATGGTTATAACTGGCCTTCTTAGGAAAGGAAGCAGGGTATTCCAGACTAAACAAACCAAAAGAGGGGAAACATCTTAGAAGTAAATACCAAAAATCAGAACCCAAGTACCTTCTACCACAATGTAAACCTACAGATAGGAGCCAATTTTATCAGTTAGAGCAAAGAGTATAACACATTTTGAAAAGATTCAGCCTTTGGTGAATGAGAGCAATCTAGGATGCTTTCATAGTTTTGTGCCTTTTTGTTGGCCTAGTAATGCCAAACAAAATAATAAAACTAGGATGTCTCTACAGGTTTCAGAAGAACTCCAGTGGAATTTCTGAAATTTGTTGTGGGCCAGTGTGATTGTTCCTGCCTTATGTGCATGCCACTGAATCAAATCCTAGAATATTGTATTTTCTGGCATGACCCAACTTTAACCCTGAAGCACAGTACTGTATTAGCCCTGGACAAGACTGTCTGGTCCATATTACATGGATCGTAGTCTTTTCCCAAGCTCTGAAGGAATATCAGAGACAAAACTAATCCTCTTTTTTCTAGTGTTGGTATCTAGTGTTGGAAAGTAACTCCCCACCACATACCCATACAACTACAATATACATTTATAAATTGCCTTGCTTGCTCACTTACCTATGGCAAAGATTGCTCTTTGTGCCAGCTCTGTTGAGACATCAGTGCAATAGTCTCTGAACTCCTCCAGTACCTGTTGCACATTCTCATCATTAACCAACTTGCACAGCACCTCCATTTTCTGGCACTTGATGTAATGGGGTTCAGAGTAAGAGCAGAAGAACTTCTTGTAATGGCTGCTGAAGTGGGCAGGGAGGCTGCCTAGGATCTGCCGCACATGACACAAGGCAGTGAAACAGAGCTCTCTACTCTCAGAGGTGCAAGCTGCCAGGAGCGGGCCCTTCACTCTCACCAAGACATCGGACTGCACATGCGGAAAGTCTCTGGCCAGCACTAAGAAGAGTTTTGTGGCTGCCATCACCACACTGGAGCTGCAACTCTTGAGATACCGATCCAGTAAATTCAGGATGTCAAAGAGCTCGTCTTCAGAACGAGGCTTGTAGCGCAACAGATAGGTTAACACATCACTCTGCCCCCACTGGTCAAGGTCAGGCAACCTGGTAAAAGAGAAAAAGAAGACCAATGTGGCGGCTGTATGAAGGCTTTGGAAAAGCCTCAACTCCTCCAATCTAAAGGCCAGTTTTCAGGAGCTGTGCAGGGAAATGCATCATCTCGCCTCCCTGTCTGACTGGCCAGTGCTAGGGAGATGATGCCGGAGGCTTCTTTCTCGTTAGAGTTTAGCCCTGCATGAGCTCAGAGCAAGGTAAGGGACTGGCTCACTGCGTTCCTCTGATTCTGAACGCCAGCTGGGCTCCTGCGTTCCGTTTCGGAAGCCAACCATTTCTGAAACAAAAAGCCCATCTCTAGTGTCTGTCTTTAAAATGTGTGTCATAATGAAGGAAGGTGTATGTCTCTGTCCAAATCACAGCTTTAAGGCCACAAGACCAAAATAGTGCTATACACACTTAATGGTACTGTGGAAGCTGTAGCAGGTTGTGTTGAGAGTGATATCACCCACTCTCAACACAACTGGGTGATATCAAAACTTCACGGTTACAACTGCATCAGATAATTTGTTTTACCCATTTACCATTGATTAAAGCAGCAGCTGGTAGGTCTCTAACTTCAATGGAAAATATAATATTATTGGCAACTGAAAAGCATAAGGGGTTGAATGCTAAGATCTATTCAGTCTTAACTAATATTCTCTATGGAGGCACAAGTGGACTCAAAGGAGTATGGGAAACAGACTTAGGAATTGGTACTTAGAGATGAAGACTGGAAGAGACTGTGGAGTAGCAAGCTCTTTAAATTCATCTCAGCTGTAGTTAGAGTGCATTGCCTCAAAGTGGCATACAGTATTGATGGTATTATTTATACCCCTGTGAAACTAAATGCTATAAATAAAAGTTTGGATCCAAGTTGCTGGGGAGGCTGTAAAGGGCACCTACTTACATGGCTGATGGCATTGCCCCAGAATTCATGACTTCTGGGTCAAGGTGTTTGAAAAATTTAGCTTATTCAACTTTTTCTGGGTGGTGTTTGAAAAAGGAGCTGATCAGACAATCAATTGCCCAAAGTTGGAAGACAGCTGGAGAAATCTCACTAAACACCTGGGAATCTAAGGCATGGAGGTTAGTTCTGATGGAAAATTTTGCTGCATACACTCAGCAAAAGTATCAGAATGGGAACACAGATATATCCCTTAATACTTGGTGTCCATTTATTCATTGTTGTAATAATCACACCAGCTGTCTTAGTATCTCCCCAACAACTCATGCAGATTTATGAAAAGATGTTCTGTGTTAAATGCTAGTTTGATTGTTTTGTATATTGTTTCTTCTTATTTATTAAACTTTTATTTTTAAAAATGCATCAGAAAAATCACTGCCAAAAGATTTCACATATCCAAAAGCTCATATTCTGAACTTATAAACTTGAATGTTTCAACCTGCTCACAATAAAGAAGTTCTTAATGTCAGATACTTGTTTGATCTCAATAAAGATATGCTAAAAGTGTAAGTTGGCTACCTGAGGCCACAAGGAATGTGAAGGCTCACAATTTCTCTTAATAAAATATGAACACATTTATTTTCCATTGAAATGACCCACAGAACAGGTTACATTTTTTCAGAAGCATACATTAAAGCCTGTGCAAGCACCCTGGCATGGTGTAGAGCACAGAACACATTTCTGCAACCCATGTGTAAAAAGGAAACATCTGGTATAATGGAGAGAGAAAAAGAACATGGCAGGATGACACTCAATTTGCAGAACTCTTTTAAGCAGAACATACCTGTTAAGAAGATGGTGGGCAATGGGCTTGTTGATAACAACTCCTCCCTCGTGTGCCAGGATCTCCTCTAGAGCCCTCAGACAATTCACTACAACAATAGGATCCTGGTCCCGAAGCAGACTGTACAACTCGTTCACTAGGGCACCATCTACAAATGGACACACAAGTCAGTACATTTAGACATTCATTCAGCAAACACATGTCTAGAAGCGCTAATTCTGCAGACAGAGGTCATACTGTGATTGTACACTATAGAACAATTATCACCGTTGAATGGTTCTAATAACAGCTTCCATGCAAAAAATAAAAATAAAAATAAAATTGTCTTCAGAACAGTATGAGCCTTTGGGGGGAGGGACCTATTGACAAATAATAGGAAGCAGTGCATGGGCAAAAGAAGAGAGCATCTAATAATAGGACAAATAACAGAAGGGGTAGAGAAGATGGAAGAGAAAGGTTTTACCCACAGGAAAGAATATTGAAGGAGACATCTAGCTTCTACAGGTTTCAGAAGGACTTGTGGAATTTTTCTAGGTTGTCATGTTCTGGTTTTACTGCTGCCCTACATTTATTCTAATGTTAGCGGGAGGGGATGGATACAAAACATGCTTATTTACCCACTTCACAGTCTCCTTGGAGTTTCTGCATCTTCGCACATCCTAGAACAGCTACTCGCCTTACATAGGAGGCTTTGTCTCGCAGGCCATTCAGGATTGGCTGCTGGATATACTCCTGTATTCCAGGCATCCTGAGAAAATTATAACATGGTCAGGCTCTTCCTACATCTTCCTTAATATCTCTTGTACTGTCACCTGCTGTTTTGTTCGCTAACAAAATGAAGCATCTTTTGGTGCTGTTGTTTTCAAATAAATATCCAAAAGCTAGGCAGATGACAAACCACCTCTCATTCAGTATACATACTACTTTAAACTGCTACTACCAAAGTGCTCTCCTCACAGCCTTTCCCACATTGCTTTTATAATAAAATGAATGGAGAAACAGAACTGTGCTGGTCCAGAGGGGAGGGATGGGTAGAAACAAAATACACATTCGAGTAGCATTAAAGCCCATGTTCTGGAACAGCCCACAAGGTATTAACCAGTAGTTTTTTTTTTACTCTGCATAAGTAACACAAGGTCTTTCCTCGCATGTGTCTCTAGTGAAGGCCAGGGCAAGCAGCAATGCTGTGTTTCCAAAACCGATAGTGTTCTTACCTTAGACTGCACATGCTACGCAGAGCCAGGCCCCTAACCATAGGGTTTGGGTCTGAACAGTCTTTGCACAGAGTGTTGATAGCTAGAAGAGCCAGGTCAGGTTTCAGTGGTGCATAAGTACACATATATAGATATACCAGCTTCTTCTGAACAATGTCCACAGTGGCACTAGCTTTAACCATTTCCATAAAGACGCCAGACACATCTACACCTTGTGTCATATGCCTGAAAACAAAAGATAAACACATCTATATAATAGAACTTAAAACTAAATACATGTACAGAACTTTAACCTAAAAATCATAGGATTACATTAATAAATCCTCAACTACTGTTCATAATAGAAAAAGGATAGTTAATCCATCATTTACACACATAAAATTCTAGGAGATAAAAGGTTTTCTTGTATTTAACCTGTACTACTATATTTAGTAGTAGTAGTACTAATAGTCAGTGACTATATTTAGTATAGTAGTACTATAAAAACTGTTACTACTACTGTATTTAAACTGTCTTCACAAAATGTTCCTGTTACCTTCTTTTCCTTCATTTTCTTCCAGGGTAACAAATTAAATTTTAATCCAAAGGTTGGTTTCTGCAACAGAACACTCATGTAAGAATGGCACAAAGGTACCAGATTCTCAGATGGGATCTAACTAACCAAGCATGGTGAAACCATCAAATGAATAGGGCCGATTGTATCAGTACTGCATTCACATAAGTGCTACTGATTTGATGGATCTATTTAAGTTGGAACAACCACTGGATTTAGCCACATGGAACCATTACTTCAACACAGGCACAGCAACTGATTTATTTCTAGGCAATTCTGCCTTTCAAAGGCTCAGAGTGAGCAATAAGATTTAAAAATAAATCAAGGAACATACAATCAAGACGTACAATAAAAAATAAGTAGCCATTCACTCCCCCACCCCAGTCCAGCTCTTTAAGAAGGAAGGTTTTAACACATGTCCTAAAATGTAAGGTAAGGGCAGATGTCTAGAAAACAGAGAACTTAGCCCTTCGAAGGCATTATACATAATAGGTAACGGTGGAGTTTGCAGAATGCAGTATATCCTAAAAAGGACAAGAACTGTAGTATGCTCTGTAGCAGAAAGGGGTGTACTAGATCTGGATCAAAATAGAGTTTCCAGTAGGCGGAAACCTCTTCCAGTGCTCTGCATATCAAATTATCCCTTTTTGTTGGTAGAATAAACATAACATTGTGTGCAAAATGCAAATAACATGTAAATATAACTAACACAGATCTGTATTTAGTTATTCTCAGAACAGGTTTCAAGGCTTTTGTGCATGTTTTTTCTTTTTTAAAAGTATGAATGATATAAACTTGTTTATGAGAGAGCGGCAATATGGAAGGGGAACGGTGAAGAGCAAAATGGGGTGGGGTGGGGGAAATGCTTCAGAGAGCCAGATCTTCACCCTTAGAACAAATTTTATCGAGATTTCAAGAAATCTGATCCTACTTTTTTCTTTTCTTTTTTTTTTAAAGTCAGCTAAGTGGTAATGACTAACAATTCGCTTTCTATTAAAAACAAGCTACTTTGTAGGTTTCATACTGTGTAGGAAATGTGTAACAGAATAACCACTGTCTGAGTCTCACAAAAACATGAGCTCACTGCAATACCATATTAATTAGCAGGCTGTTCTAAACTTCAAGCAGTTTAGACAACACACCTGATCACTCGCTGAATGACATTCCTGTACCGGAGACGGTCAGCTTGTACATGAGGATTACACAGTGCTCTCTTCAGTTCCTTCAGTGTATCCTCTGAACCAAGGTAGGGCATCTTGGAGAGACTAAATTTCCAGGAGGTAGGCACTGCTGGTGAATTTCTGGAGTAATCACAGAGAGTTAACAAGAAGTTACTCCAAGAAAAACTTTAATTCACACAATTCCCCACTCTTTTCTTCAATTTTCTGTTCCATCTCCCCCACATGCAGACATAATTAATTATTATACTGAAATCAATATACAGGGAGCTTCATAGAACAGACTTCATTGAACAGCCCTTGCATTAAGATGTTTGCCATTTTGAAAAAAAAAATTAAATAAGGAACACAAAGGAAGAGAGGGATGCAGGAATAGTAAAGGAAGAACCACATATTTAGACACTTTTGATGTAGGAGATAAGTGAAGCAAACAAATCAAAAAGACTTTGTTTCAGTAGGGCACTAGAACTAAGGAAATGTGCCAGAACAGAATTATTAATACTGTACATAGTTTAAACCACTTTTATAAGCTGGGATAAAAAATGTATCTGTAACAACTGTGTATTATTTGATTGTACACCACCCAGAGTAGCTATTTGCTAGATGGGTGGTATAAAATCAATTAAACATCTTGTCAGAGTGTGAAATTCTGTGGCTTGAAAACCTCTAACTACACAGCGGGAAAGTTTCAGGGACGTACAGAAGAGAATTAACTTTAAGTTTGTCTTCAGTATAGTACCCCCTGTTTATTATCAACTGGCACTTATTGTCTCGATTATTCACTCAGACAGCAGTAAGGCGAATAATAAAATGTTCCCTTTATTTGCAGTTTTAAATATATACAGTGGACCCTTGTATAACAAACAGCTTGTATAACATAAAATTTCTACAACATAAAAAATTCTGGAGATAGGGGAAATTTGCTTAACATAATCGCCTATGGGGAAAATCCGTACAACATAAAATTGGAATCACTCCGTTTTCAATGCATTCCTATGGGAATTTGTATAAAGGAAAATTTGCTTAACATAATTTCATTTGGAACGAATTAATTCCTTTATACAAGGCACCACTGTATTAAAAAAACCCAACATACAGTAGAAAAATAATGACTTCGTTCCACAAAGAGAGCTTAACTGACTGCCTAGCTTCATGATTTGATAGAACACTCATTACTGAGACTGCACTGCGAACTGATCCCTCACTTAAAAAGAAGAGGGAAAGGGCTCTTGAGAGGTGCGACTCTTTTCAAAATCTGAGGCGGAGGTGGAACAACTGGTTCCTGCTAGACTGAACGACAATCAACCCATCCAGAAAGGTTCCCCCACCCAAAACTCAAAGGCAAGCATACAAATGGGGCGACCGCGGTTTCCCCCCCAGCCTGCGGTATTAGGAAGGGACAGTGACCCCCGATGATGAGGAAAACGTGTGGCCACCAGCACGAGCAGCCCTTGATAAGTACAGTATCTTTGACTTTCCAAGGTTTTCGACACGGGGCGTGGGGCGGGGGAGGAGGAGGAGGAGGAGGAGGCTCGGCCCTACCAGAAGATTCAGTCCGTGACTACAATTGTTGCCTGCAAGCGCCTTCCAGCCCCGCCTCCAGGAACCCGGAAGTTGAGCTCCTCCGAGGACGAAGCAGACGTTGTCATGGAGACACCTGGCTGAGGTGGTGGTGGGCTCTTATTTGCAACGACGATCGCCTCCACAACGCGTTCGAAGTTAAAAAAACAAACAAAAAACACCCTCACTCACGCCCCGCCCCCCACGCCACGCGCCGGCCTTACCTCCCCCGGAAAGGCTCTCTAGCCCTTCCAGGTTATCCACCCCACTTCCGGTTTCCAATGTCGGAGCAGCCGCCGGAGGAGGAGGAGGAGGAGGAGGGCGAGAAATGTGAATCACGGGAAGAGTCAGGCTGGGTTGGGGACAGGCAGCCTCGCATGGGAGGTGGGTGCGTTGTCATTCTTTCACCTCACTCTCCCGCAAAAAGAACCAAGAGGGTGTTGTTCTCCCATCCGAGTTCAACTCTTGCTCCTTCTGAGGGTCTCGACAAGAAACACAAAAGTTTTGGAAAAGGTAGCCGTGTTAGTCTGCGCAAGAATTCCAAGTCAACCCGCTCCCCCCCCCCGCCGCCACAAAAATACTAGTATAAAGACATATACCGGTACTAGTATATTTCGATGCAAATATTAGTAAAATATACATTAAATATATTATCTTTAAGGTGCTACAGTTTTTTTGTTTTTACAAAATAAAAAACGTACTTTAAAAACTAATTGCTATATTTCTGGGGGGCTTTTACATTTTTAAATACAAGCAGGAGACATTTGCTTTTAGCAAACGGAAAGATAGCCGCGAACGTGTTTGCCTGTTAAATGTTTACTTTTGATCTCGGTTTTGGGATTGCAAGATGGCAGTTTTCGGCGCCCCTTTCTATTCCAATGCTGTGCAGACTTCGTGTCATCTTCAAAAAAGTAAACGTATAAAGCAAACGACTCTGCTCTTCCTAAAGGAGTTGTAGTCCAAACGCTCTGGAAGGGTGCCTACCCACTTTTGTTATCACCAAGTTTCACCACTGTTGCTCCCCCATTTTAAGTACTAGCACCCATAATTGTGGAAAAGTGGAATTGCTTGTTCAAATAATAAAGAATTATGAAAAAGAAGTGAAGCAAACCGAGGGCCAGCCGCACAAGAGACTTGCACAGGGCGTGGACGCTTTATTAGGGGCAAAAGTGCGTCAATGCCTGCCAAAAAAAAAAAAAAAAGAGACTGCACTTATTTTTTCCTCCACACCCGACGTCTGGCTCTAAACCGGGAGTAGCTTTAAGCCCTCTCTCAGTACACCCACGTGAGCGATCATCGCATCCAAAGATGTGAGGCTGGGAAATCCCAACTAACTACCACGTATGGAGTCGCCTGGAAGTGGCATTTCAGAGCCCCAAAAAGAGTGCTCCCAAACCACTCATTTCTCAGTTTCTGGTTGCCACCCCGGCGTGGTGTGGATGCCACGCAGCCTTTGGTGTAGGCGGCTGTCGACATCAACGCCGTTCCCCGCAGGCTGTTAAATTAAGATAAAAATCGTCCCCAGCAGGCGAGTTTCCATCCGAGGGCGAAAGAGAGGTCAGCTTCCGTTGCGGAAAGACGGTTTTGCAAAAGCGTCCACTGATCGCTGCTCTTCCAGCCACTTCTGATTCCTTCCATTTTCAAACAACAGAGAAAACCAGGTATAATTTCTTCGTTTACACTTGAGAATCATCGCCACCTATGAACGTGTCCTCCCTTCCCAAAACCAGACAGGCGATAACGATAAGACTGCATTAGTATTGTCAGGCCGAATTTTTCAAATGGTTCAAAACTAAACATATGCACGTATACATTTTTTTAAACGATGGAAGGCTTGCATTAAAAAGAATATGAAGTCTTTCCAGTATCCAGTTCTCTGTTATTGCCCGTGTAGTTTACGATCAACCACAGCTGTACTGCGCAAGTGCGCCAGACAGTTCCTCACCCGCCCGACAAAACAGCGCATGCGCATCGCCCCGAGCGAGCGGGGGTGGCGGTGGATTTTCCTCGCTGCCCCCGCGAGAGGCGCAAGACGGATAGGTTTGGATGCTAGAGTTGCGCATGTTCCTACGTGTGGCAGGAATGGGGCGGTGCTGGGTTTGGCGTCATTTGGCGGGAAGATTCTAGTAAGTGCAAAGCAGAGACAACAAAGTCGGGGCGGGTGGGAGAATTTCCCTTCCAGAAGTGGGAGCGGCCCTCGAGGATCCCGCACAAAGGTTGCCCAAAGCTACCGAGAGACCCCGGTTTGAGATCGGAGGGGATCCCGCCCATTCCGCCCCCACGCCACGGGCCACAAAACGCCGTAAGCTTCCGTCCTTCCTATTGCATGCATACATCCTACTTTGGGGAAGGGAGAGGGAGCTTCGAGCGAGTCCATAGTAAGCCTTTGTGGCCCTGGAACGGGGGAGGTGGAAAAGGGGCTTTGTGAACCTTGGAGGTGTGGCTGCTCTCCTTCCTTCGAGCCCTGCTTTAGTAGTGTGGAGAGGCTCCCACACTATTGATAAACATTCTATAGGATCGTGCCTCCAGGCTGAAGTTTTTAGCATATGGGGCATCCGGAAAATTCCTGTGCATTATTAGATCTGTTCCCTTTATTGCAAACCTGTGGCTCTTTATCACACTCCAAAACTTTTATTATTTCCTTACTTCACTTCTAGTCCCAGTTTCCTTTTCTTCTTGATTATCTTTCCAGCTAATGTTTGATTGTTTGCAGCTAACTTTAGTATATGGAGCTGGCATATTAGAACCATTCGACAGTCCTAGTTCTTACAATCCTGACATGGATACTATTGCTTTCTTAATTTGACTGTGATCTTCAGCAGGGGGTCTGGGTGTTGAAACAAGAGCAGATCTTCCTGTTTTCAAAAAGTTCATAGGTTTCATGCTCACAGACCACACAAACCGTGGATCCTTCAGCACATGGATTTGCAGTGGCCTAAAAACATGGATTCAGGGCACAGCTCCTATGGATCTAAATCATTCTTAGGATCATCCCCAAACCACTTTCAGATCATAGCTTCAATCTCCCAAATACTATAGCATAAAAATCATGGATTCCCTACTAGCACATGGCTTTGCAGTGGCATAAATATACTAATCCAAGTCTCAGATCCTCATGGATCCATGTGATTTTATATGGGATTATCCCTAAAGCCCTCTCCAGCAACAGATCCCATCTGGGCCCACAGACTGTACCACAGAAATTATGGGCCATTTACTACAGTGGTGCAAAAACACCAATCTAAAGTACAAATCCTCATGGATCCATATATTTTTAGCCTTGTTTCTTCCAAAGTCTTACATTACAAACTTTAATCATTTAGTAAATAGTGGTTTTTCACATTAGGATAGATATAAACGGAAGTTTTTCATAAAACTAGATTTTGAAAGATATGCTGGTTTACTTATTTTACATAAATTTATGCCTGCAGCATTGAGCTTTTTATATACACATTAAATACATTTTAGAAAATATTCATTTTTAAACTGTAAACTATTATCAAGGAGATATCCAGGAGAAAGATTAATTTATATAAAAGGCTGCAAAATATTCAGAGATTACAAATAAATTCCTAGCCAGTGGTGTATAAAAGTCTACAGGCCTCTTACAGGGAATTTCTCTAAGGCAGGCATGTCCAAACTTCGGCCTTCTTGATGTTTTGGACCACAACTCCCAGAATTCTAAGCTTAGATTGCCAATGACAAAGGACTGTGGGAGTTGTGGTCCAAAACATCTGGAGGGCCAAAGTTTGGACATGCCTGGTCTAAGGCAGGAGCCCTGTGAAGATATTCAGTTATTCCTTTCTGAAATCACCACTTCTACCCCTTTGACAGTGTTCTTGAGAAGTTATGACCAAGGCAATAAAATTCAAAGAGGTTATGAAAAGTGCAGGAAAGGGAAATCAAAACCATGAGGAGATAGTGCAACAGCATTTTGCTGAAGCAAATGTGACCTATTATCTCAATGCTGCCACCTTCACAGGTGCATTTAGCAGGGACATGGGAGAGGGCTCCAGCTCCCTCGGCCCATCTTTGCTGTCTTTCCACTGGCAGGCCAAGGCCTTTCTCAACAGGCAAGCATTCCCTTATTGAGTGGCTGCCTGGGGGGGTCATTGTATTTTATTGCTTCAGATGTCTTTTGGTATTGTTTTTTATTTACCACTTTTATTGTGGCATTTTTAAAATTCTTTTAGTATTGTATGCATATTGTTAGTTTTACCCAGTGTCTTTTAATGCTGCAAGCTATATTGTGATAAACATATTTTAAATACATAAAATATATGGAGCCAAGCAACAGTCTTGTGTCAGTTTAAAATCTAAGTTTTATTTGAAATACAGTGGTACCTCTAGATACGAATGCCACTTGATACGAAAAACTTGAGATTCAAAGAAAAATCCATAGAGATGGATGGGATGCCTCATCTTACAAATTTTAACTGGTTTTTGGGGGGTTTTTTTGAGATGTGAAAAAAACTTCCCCAGGACACATTGTACCTGGGAGGTTTATAGCGCTGCACCCGTGCATGCAATAGTGAAAATGGAAGGTAACCATTGTAAACTCTACCCTGGTTCTATTTGCAATGGTTCCTTTCCATCTGCAATATTTGTCTTCTATGCACAAAAAGTAACAATTGCAAACAGAAGGAAGCCATTTCAGACGGAACTGGGGAACCGGGTACCCTGCTTTGGAGCCATTCTGGAAATATTAGGCACCCTTTTAAGGACTTTTTTTGAACTTTTTGGTGGATTTCTCAAGTGGTTGAAATGTAGGGAGCTGAGTTTAATTGTTTCTGTGGCTTTTTTGTACTTTTTGCATTTGAAGTGGGGTGATTTCCCACTTTTCTTACTTTTTACAGACCTCCAGAATGGATCAATTGGTTTCCCATGCATTTCTGTTGGAAACCGCATTTCAAGATACAAAATTTTCATAATACGAAGCATCCCTTGGAACGGATTAATTTTGTATCTAGAGGTACCACTGTAACATTTTCATGAATTGTAGCCCAGTTCTTCCAATGCAGACATTTGTCCATGGAAACATTAGAGCTTTCAGATTAAAAGGTGTGTATCTAGGAACAGGAAAAGGTGTGTATCTAGGAACATGATTGTGATTCATAAAAATGTATGAATTACATAAAAGGTGTGGAGAGATTCCCCCCCCCCCAATTTACAACATTGAGGAAATGGGAATAATCTACAGGAAATTTGGACAACACTGCTTTAATGAAATTTCTAATTCCTTCTTTTTCATAAACCTTGATAGAAACCACAAAATAAGCAACCCTGAGCCCCTACTATGCTGTCTAAAGGCAGCTTTGGACACCTTATAAATGGTCACTGGAGCATAGGCACACTGGATGACTCCTCTCTTCCCACTGACTCTAGGAATCTCCACCTCTTTCCTCTGACCCTGGTATTTTTTCCTAGACACCTTGGCCACACTCTTCTTCTAAAGGGCAGGGTATCTTGTTTCTCTTCCTTCCCTGTCTGGCTAGCTACTTACATACTTGGATTTTACAACAGAAAGATTGGGGCTGAGATGTCTGTGAGAGACTCAGGGAAAACAATGGGTCGGGGGAGGAGAAAGGAATGATGGTGTTTCTATGAAGATTTTCAGTCATCCAGGTGAGTTTATCTGGAATTTGTGGCATGGCAACTGGACTTCTTTTCTTGAGAGATTAAAATGTTTCACTGCTTATCCAAACAGCTTCATCAGTCTGAGGAGAGCTAGAGCGACTCCATTTTATAGTTGAAGTTCAAGTAAACTATAAAATGGAGGTTTTGCTACCAGCTTTCCTCAGACTGATCAAGCTATTCAGATAAGCAGTGAAACGTTTTAATCTCTCAAGAAAAGAAGTCCAGTTGCCATGACTCAACTTCCAGAGTGATGGTTGGGTTGAGGAAGTGAATCAGATTGTCTAATGAAAACTTGTTTTCTCCTTTTGCAATAATTGGCAAAATCAGAGACAAAAAAATAGGGTAGAGAGCAGGCTTCTCAAAAGAACAGGTAATGGGTAAGGGTTCCAAGGGGGGGAGGGAGAGCTCAAATGGCATGTTTACAATATTCCCATTATTTTGACAGTAACAGCTACATATCTGTTATACTATTGGAGCAATTTAGTTACAAACGTCTTTTTCATAATAGTTGTAGAAAGGTTTCCAGCTGTCTCTTATTTCTGTAAGTCTTTATCTTTCTGCTGTTGAATGTGGACTTATTACTGTTCCCATTCTGCACAGCAAGTTTTCCTGTGGCTCAGACATACGGTATCTGGAAGGGCAGCAGATTAAACATACAGTTTAGCTGGAGTCTTGTTCTGTCTATACCAGCAGTAGCTGCTACCAAATAATATTTTATCCTTTTCTTCCTCCAGGGATCTTAAAGCAATACATACAGTTTTCAAGACCAGCCCATAATCCAGATCAGGAGGGGGGCTTCTTGTGAGGTAAAGTGTGTGAACACACTTGGGTTATGAGCCACCAGTGCTCTTCTGTTCTTCTGGCCACTGTATCCATAACAGTCCTGTCAGGTGTAAGTTCAGAAGAGAGATAGCAGCTGACTCTTAGGGCTGTATGGTGAAATGGTCAGAGAGTTGAAACCAAGACTTCAGAAACTGGGGTTATGGTTCCCACTTGGCCATGAAATGCATTGGATGGCCTTTGGCCAGTCATACACTCAGCCTGACCTTGGTTTGGAGGATCAAGTTCAGTTAAGTGTCCTATATGCTGCTTTTCAGTTCATTGGTGGGAAACCAGGTATTTATTTACAATATATAATTATAAATGCTAAATAGTTGTCTTCATCACTAATAACGGGTTTTGACCCCAGCACTCATTAGTTCTAAATTAAGTCTAAACACCATATTTAGTTTTATGTAGAAAGTTTCTCCCACATTATAGGACCTATATAAGACTTAATTAGCAATTTAGTGGAATTTTCTTCTGAGTCCAGGATTCTGTGTAACTGTATTGCACAGTGTTTCAACGTTTTTGTTTGGATGAGTAGTGAAACATTTCAGTCATGATTCAACTTCCAGATAAACTCACCTGGATGACTGAGAATCTTCACAGACATATTCAGATCTTTGCTTTGCTTTCACAGGAGCTAGAATTATGAATGGGACACTGATTCCAGGCACGCCACTAGCAGTGGATTTTTGGAACATCAGAAAAGCTGCCCATGTTCGCTTGTTCTTTCTTTCCCATATGCACACTGACCATACAGTGGGACTATCCAGCACCTGGAATCGACCTATTTATTGTTCTCCTGTTACTGGTCAGATTCTACACCACAAGCTGAAGGTATGTTTAGGGATGAGTGTGTGGTTTTCTTCTAAGAGAAAAGTAGAGAAAGTAATCCATTTTGCTTTCATCTTCATTCTAGGTGGCTAAGGAATGGATCCATCCTTTAGAAGTGGGAGAGAGCCATGTCCTGGCATTGGATGAAATTGGTAGAGAGACCATGACGGTGACCTTAATTGATGCTAACCACTGTCCTGGAGCTGTCATGTTTCTTTTTGAAGGCTATTTTGGGGTCATTCTCTACACAGGTAGGAACTTGACATTTCATATGAGAGAGATTTTACATTTTAGGTTTCACTTGATATTTTCTTTCATATTCCAGTTATGTTTCCCCTTAGCTTTTTCTTTCTTGTAATGTCTCTTTGACTTTTATCTCTTTAGGTGCTTGGTGGTGGGTACTCTTGACTCTAGAGCAGTGTTGGCGAACCTATGGCACGGGTGCCAAAGGTGGCACTCGCAGCCCTTTCTGTGCGCACAACATCGCCCCTTCACAGCCACCTGTATTCAGCTTAAATGGCTGCATTAGCACTTTGTGAAAAATTAGTGGGTTCTGAATCGCAGTTTGGGCACTTGGTCTCTAAAAGGTTCGCCATCACTGCTCTAGAAGATCTCTATAGAGGTCTTCCCCTTTTATTGCTTTAGAATCAATCACAATATAGTAAATGCAGAACACTTGTGCAATCCAGCATCCTGTAGACGCATAGGGGTATAATATTGAGAACACAAGGTGTAGGTAGGAGGGAGGCTAGATTAAAGTACTAGATTAAATCAATGTGGGATGGCATAACTTCAATCCCTACTAACCTACACCAGTAACTCAAGAGTAACCATAGGCAAATAACTGGTTATCTTTGATGATTAAGCCATGCAAGGTTGTTGCAAGGATAAATGAGATCAAGCAGTTTACACTTCATAATTCTATAAAAACAATAACTTTAGATTACAACATTATAAATCAGTGACCAAAGAAATTGACTTTATTTTTAGCTTTTATGTTTGGACCATTAACCATAAGCTCAGGCTTCTTCTGCCTTCTCAATTTTCTTTTCAAACAACTATTTCTCCTGTAAGCAATGCAATATCTCTGTTTATCAGGTGATTTCCGTTATACTCCTGATATGCAGCAAGAACCAGCTCTGAAGAATGCAAAACTTATCAACACCCTCTATTTGGATAATACCAACTGCCGTCCTCATATTGTTTTACCTTCCCGGCAACAAGCCACTGAGCAGATTAAAAATGTGATCAGGGAACATCCCTTTCACGTCATTAAGATTGGTAAGCCATCTTAATAAATCATGGAGAATTTTTGAAATGGTTGGTTAAAGTAAGGTTCCAGATTTATTGACTTGAGAATCCTTGGAATTGTTGGGGATTAGACCAGAGTTTTCTGTAATTTATCAAAGGGAGCAACATATATGTGGAATCCTTCTATTGAATTGGAAACTTTAGGGGAGGATTCCAATAGAGTTAGATGTATATTTTTCACCAGAGTAATCTTGGAAAATAGATTGCATTTTTAAAAAAGGAATTGTTCTGGAAGATTCAGTGAATCCACACAACTTGGATAATGCATTTGTTACTAACGGTAATTTCACTGCTGTGTTGAGTAGTGTGAACCAGTGGAGAAGTAGTCCATCAAGGAAGGGGGTAGCACTTGAGTTTCTTGGAGACCTGAACTTTGAAATAAGAAGCTGCCGCTTAAACTATAGCAGTTCTGCTCAAAGCTGTGACCTTGATGGAGCCGTAACAACTAAATCCATTTTGTTACCCAGGTTGAAGTAACCATCTGGCTTTTGTAAGGCTTACATTTCTTTGCTGCCTTTTAGGTACCTACAACTTGGGGAAGGAGTCACTCTTGGTGGAATTGGCCCAAGAATTCCAAACATGGATAGTAGTGAGTCCTCAGAAGCTGGAACTAATGCAGCTACTAGAAATGGAGGACGTGTTCAGTTGTGAGGAAGAGGCAGGATGGATTCATGCTGTGGATTTCTCAGAAATCTGCAAAGCATCTATGCTCAGATGGAACCAGCATCATCCAACAATAGCCATTCTCCCTACCAGCCGTCCAGTGAAGATCAACCACCCCGATGTCTTTGTCGTTCCTTACTCAGACCACTCTTCTTTCCTGGAGTTGTTGGAGTTTGTAGCTTGGCTAAAGCCTTGCTTCATAACCCCGGTGGTAAAAGGTGAGGCATGTCAGACATATTTCCAACAATATTTGAGATCTGGGAATTACTCAGTTCTGGAGTCTCGAGTTCCTGAATCAGTGCAAAGATTCATGCAAAACAATGAAAAATGGGAAAACACCTTAAAGCTGCAAAAGGTACCTAACTATCATCGTGTGCCCAAGGGGGTTTTGTTTGACTCCTTAGAGGAACATACTAGAGAGAGTGAAAATGACTCTGATACAGAAGTTTCCCAGCAAAACTGCCTAAGGCCCATGAAGAAATCTGTACCTTACTCTATACATAGGTGTGCTGGGCAGTCCCAGTGCAATAAGGAGCAGGAAGAAACAATGGAGAATCTAAAAAACCTTGAGAAGCAGAATGTTCCTCCACTGAAGTCTAAATTTGTGACATCTACTAAACATCAGCTGAAGGAGAATGTCAGTCAGTTTAAAAGCTATCAGACACGTGCAGTGACACACATACATACGTTGTTGCACCAGTGGGGAGATGGATGTTCCACAGCAGAAGGATCCCCTTCCTGTTCTCCAGACAGTGACAGACTATGTCAGCTGGCCTCAAAGGAGCATGTGTCTTCAGCATCACTGCTTACTGATCAGACAGACATTGACAATACGCTTGCTTCTTCAAAGGAACCACCGCCCCAGCCTGTCAGTGTGCAGGGCGAGCCAAGCCTTCTTGAGGAATATGGCTTCATCCCACTCAATGCACCAAAGCAGAACTCCGTAGAAATCTTTGATCAGAGAGTTGAAGAGTACATAAGGAGATGGGATAGTTTATACAGCAAGGCAGATGTCTAAGAAGAAAAAAATCTTGCCTTAGAAGCAAAAGCCATTGATCAAATCCCAAGAACAGATAGCTGCATCATGACTGGGGATGTTATGGCTCTCGAGCAAGGTTTACGATGATGTTCAACATCAAGTGCCCCAGAATCATCTGGAAAAATGAATCCCATTTCACTGTTGTCAGGATAAGGTTAATTTGTGGAACAGGTAGCATGTCTCAGTCATTTCAAAACTTTCTAGTCTAGCATGGTTGTTTACTCCCGTTATTCTGTACCACCATTAATAAGTATTTAGCTTCAGCTTTTCACTGATGCTAATTTATTGAGAGTGTCTAGTATTTTTCAATTTGTTAACTATAAATGTTTAATTCTTGAAACATTTGTATACTTAATGTTTTGGCTTTTAAATAAATAGCCTTTTTCATGTTGCAGCTTGCCTTGAGTCCTTTTTAAGGAGAATAGTGGGTTAAAAAGTTTTAAATAAAGCGAATAAATAAAAAAGCAAAGCAAAGTGTTCTGCTTATATACCGCCCTATAGCGCTTACTGCATTCTCTGGGCAGTTTACAATTTAATTATGCAGGCTACATATTGCCCCCTCCCCACAAGCTGGGTAAATAACTATCATGTGAAATTACAGAATCAGTTTGAGGCTCTTTCCCTTGTCACACCTCATGAGGAATGCACAGAGGAACAACTGGTCCCACCTGAGGATCTCTCCCTCATCACACTTGATGAGATACAGGAAGAAAAGCATCAGGAACAAACTGATGACCTCTCCCTTAATATAGTTGATCAGGTGCATGTAGATGAAGAGGCTGCAGGAGAGAGGTGATTCAATTATTAGAAATACAGAGGGATGGATTTGTGTTGCTCATGATAACATTATGGTGACTTGTCTGCCAGGTGCAAAGGTTGCAGACATCACAAGAAATCTAAACAGTTTGTTAGAACTGGGAAAGAGCCAGCAGTCATGGTACACATTGATGTTGGGAAGGCAAAGTGGTCAGTCCTGGAAGCCAAATTCAGGTTGTTAGGAAGAAGATTGAAGTCCAGGACTTCCAAGGTAGCATTTTCAGAAGTGCTGCCTGTTCCTCGTGCAGGACCTGCCAGGCAGGCAGAGCCCAGAAGCCTTAATGTATGGATGAGGCAATGGTGTTGAGAGAGGGCTTCAGATTTGTCAGGAACTGAAGAATATTTTGGGACAAGCCAAACCTGTTCAGGAGGGACGGGTTGCACTTGAACCATGATGGGACCAGATTGCTGGCACTCAACATCAAAAAGGCTGCAGAGCAGCTTTTAAACTCATAACATGGAAAGCTGACAGGAGCTGGGCAGCATCTGTTTCGGGAAGATGTCTACTTGAGTAGTGAGGAGGATGCAAACATTACTGAGCAGAGCCAGGAGCTAGTCACCAGTACTCCAAAAGATGGATGCAAGAGGCAGTCTAATGACGCAACCGGACTCAAAAGACTGCATCAGAAAAGCATATATAAATGCTTGTATGCAAATGGCAGAAGCCTTCGGAACAAAATAGGAGAGCTGGAATACTTAGCATTAGATAAAAATTTTGATATTATTGGCATCACTGAAACCTGGTGGATGGATGATAACCAATGGGATACAGCTGTCCCAGGCTGCAAACTGTACCGAAAGGACAGGAAGGGGAAAACGGGAGGTGGTGTATCCTTGTATGTCAAAGAAGTGATAAAATCATACAAATTGGAATACCTAGGTGATTTGGAGTCACCATTAGAAACCGTGGGTAAGAGTAGCAGGCCACAAGGATTGTCTAGTCTAACAGTAGGCATACGCTATCAGCCTCCAACCCAAGCCCCAGAGGGAGACTGGTGGTTGGAGAATGTTGTAAAGGAGGCATCCAAGAAGGAAGTCTGGTTATAATGGGCAGCTTCATTTACCCTCACATAGACTGGGTGAACTGTTGTTCAGCACATGATAAAGAGATAAAGTTCCTCGATATGCTAAATGATTGTTCCCTGGAACAGATGGTTGAAGACCCAACTAGAGGTATAAGAATCCTTGACTTGATCCTGAGTAATACACAGGATTTGGTGCAAAATGTTAATGTGACTGATCCAATAGGGAGCAGTGACCACAACACAATTACTTTCCACTTAATAGACTGCAAATCACTGATAAAATCTAACACAGAGACCTTAAACTTTCAAAAAGGAAATTTCCTAAAGATGAAGAAACTAGTAAGAAAGAAGCAGAAAGGGAAAATTGAGAGAGTCCAAACACTCCAAGAGGAATGGAGGCTGCTCACAAAAACTAACAGAGGCCCAGTTAGAATGCATACCCCAAAGGGAAAAGGGCACTGCCAGGTCCAAGAGGACTCCGATGTGGCTTACAATAGCTGTTTGGGAAGTAATCACAAGCAAGAAAAGCTCATTTAGAAGATGGAAGACTTGTCCAAATGAGGACAGCAGGCAGAAACAAATTCTGGCAGAACAAATCCAAGGGAACAAGCAGGAAAGCAAAGCAAGACTTTGAGGAGTGTATAGCTAGAAACACTCAAAGAAATAACAAGGACTTTACCAACCAGTCAGTTTGACATGTATTGCAGGTAAAGTGATGGAAACTATCCTAAAAGATAAAATGAATAGGCAGATGGAAGGGAAGGCACTGCTGAAGGAGAGCCAACGGCTTCTTTCTGCAAGGGCAAATAATGCCTCACTAATCTGTTAGAATTTTTGAGAGTGTCAACAAGCAGGTGGATAAGGGAGATCCAGTTGACATTGTTTATCTGGACTTTCAGAAGGCTTTTGACAAGGTCCTGCACCAAAGGCTGTTGAATAAACTTGCCAGTCATGGAATCAAGGGACAGGTCTTGTCCTGGATTAGCAACTGGCTAAGGGACAGGAAACAGAGGGTAGCACTAACGGACACTTCTCTTAAGTGGAGGGAGGTAAAGAGTGGGGTCCCCCAAGGTTCAGTACTGGGACCCCAGATTTTCAACCTCTTCATAAATGATCTAGAAGTAGGAGTAAATAGCCAAATTTGCCGACAATAAATTTATACAGGGTAGTAAAACAGAGATTGTGAGGAGCTCCAGAGAGATCTCTTGACACGGGGCGTGGGCAAACCAATGGCAAATGAGCTTCAACATTAGTAAGTGCAGAGTGATGCATGTTGGGGCAAAAAAATTACATTTATAAACTGATGGGGTCTGAGCTCTGTGCAACAAACCAGGAAAGGGACCTCGGTGTCCTGGTGGACAGCTCAATGAAGGTATCAACCTAGTCTGCTGCAGCAGTGAAAATAAAGCCAACACAATGCTAGGGATCATTAGGGTATCAAAAATAAGTCAGCAAGTGTCATTTTGCCTCTTTATAAATCTATGGCGAGGCCTCATCTGGAGTATTGTCTACAGTTCAGGTCACTATACCTCCACAAGGATATTATGGAAATGGAAAAAGCGCAGAGGAGGGCAACCAGAATGATTAGGGAACTGGAACACCTTCCTTACATTTGAGGCTGCAATGACTGGGCCTCTTCACTCTTGAATGACTACACCTAAGAGGAGACCTGATAGATTCTTATAAAATTATATGTGGTGTGGACAAAGTAGATAAGGAAAAGCTGTTTTCCCTATCACACAACACTAGAACTAGGGGGAATTCCATGAATCTTTTGGGTGCTAGATCTCAAACAAATAAGAGAAAGTACTTTTTCACCCAGAGGATCACTGGTATATGGGGCTCCCTGCCAGAAGAAGTGGTGACAGCTATCAGCCTTGACAGATTTAAGAAAGGATTAGACAAGTTCATGGAGAACAAGGGTATCAATGGCTGTCATTATGGATGCCTAAGGACAACCTACGGGTTGGAGAGATAGGCAGGCTATCTCTCAATGCCATTTGCGGGGAATCGTAAGCAGCTGAAGACATCTCCTTGGGAATACCCTGAAGCAACTGGTGAGCCGCTGTGTGAGACAGAATGCTGGACTGGCTGGGCTGTGGCCAGTTCCAACAAGGCTGTTCTTACATTCTTATGTGTTTTCTTTGTGAATTAAAGAAAGATCTGGTTGTCATCTGTAGCAATAATACTGACTTGACAAGCAAATGCTTCTGGGCAGTAACCATTTTTTGTTTTTCTAGCAACATTTCGTTTTTTTAAAAAAAGTAGCTCTTTTAGATACCAAACCAGAGATGTGCACTGCCAAACTCCTGACTAGAGATGGTTTAGAAGAAGTTTCGCTCCCAATGAAAAACATCAGTGGTGGAGTTGACTCTAACAATAGCCAAAAGTCAGTTGCTTAGCATAGTAAATCAGAGTAGAATAGGTCCTTTCAATCGTGGATTTAGTTCAGCTGACTCAAATGGGCCTACTCTTGACTTACTTGGCTAACATAGAATGTTAGCTAACATAGAATATTAGCCCAAGTCATAGAATGTATTCATTTCATATGGCAATAGCTTGAATAGACTCATCTGAATCAATGGAATGTACTGTACTGTACAAAGAATGTGACCCACCGTATTCCTATTAATTCAATGGGCTTACTCTAGTGCAGTTTACTCTGTTAAACAACATGGTTTTGGCCTGTCTATTGCAGATGAACCTTAAAATTCCAGATAAAGAAACTGCTTTGTTCCTAAACAACTTGGGGGGCTTACCGGTACTTTGTTACAAAGAGTTTTTTTAATACCTTGTAAAATCTGTGTTGTACTCCTGTGTTCCTTGTATGAAAATTTTGTATAAATTCTTTGGGGCTTAACACCATCAGGCCAACAATGGCCAAAATCTTATTGCTTAGCAGGACTAGTGTAGGCCTTTTGAATTGTGGGTTTAGCGACTGAACTACTCCATAAACTTGTTGACTCGGATGAGTCTACTGTTAAATGACTTGCACGGTACTTTATCTGGTTTTTATCAACAAACTGGGAAGTGGGTAGGGAGGTAAATATATACCTTAGTGCTAATGTGGTGTGAGCATGTTCTTAACAATTCCTTATAATCAGAGTGAAGACTGAATTTTAGATAAAATTGGGCAGGAGGGCAGACAAGAAGGAGATAGTGGTTGGTCAGGGATTTGTAGAACTGCAAACAAAAAAATGAAAGGAGAAACACAGTTGGACAGTTTGCAGTCTAATAGAAACCTGAGCATTTGCAAAATGTCAAACATCCTTTAGGAGGTAAACTTGGAAAACAAGGGTGGAACAAAGACAATGAAATGGAATATCCTGAAAGAGGCTAAGCTGCATTAGAACACTGAACTGGAAAACTACACTACATTTTGTAATATAGTACTTTTTAAATGAAACTTTTCACTCATGTTTTTTAAAGTGCTACACAAGTACTGTGCTCTTATACTTGGGTGATAGGTACTTGAGTGAGGGAGCATTCAGTCTCTAAGGAAAACATTCTAAAATGATGAGAGAATTATGTCACCACCTACAGTGAATCATGGGCAATTTTCAGGGCATCCATGTCACTGTTTCATGGAGGGCTTGCAAACACATTGATACACTGATTGGTTGATAAATTGCATTTGCCCAGCAACGGTTGTGTCAGGAGAGAAATGCCCCCTTGTGTGCTGTTGTCTGGATTCTGCATGAATAAGTGACAGTTATTATGTCCATTATCTAGGCCAGCCTACCCCGATTTGGATCTCATCAGATGTGTCAGATTACAGCTTCCATAATTTATTTATTTATTTTAGTGCTCCGGGCACTATTTTTCCAGGAGGAACTCCGGGCGGTTTATAACAAAATTAAAATAAAAACTAACAAAATAATTAATAAGTAAACATCACAATATAGTCACCATAAAACTAAAAGGGGCCAATGGCAGGATGACAGGGCAACAACAAAAAAATTAACCATTGCCACCATAATTCCCAGTCAGCACAACTAGTGTCAGTCTGCATGTTGGTGGTATGTGAAATGCTTTGGTCTTAGCCTGCAAGATCATCAGGAAGTGGAACTGAGCCCCAAAGCAGAAACCTCCAAGCTGTACATTTTGTTACATAGTACAGTAATGTAGTGCTCAGCCCTAATAATACAGCGACTGTGTCAGATGGAATGCAGTTACGACGGTTATTTAGCAACTGGAAGTGTTGCCAAAAAGATAACTGCTACAACTCTTCTTTCAGGGCTGGCCTCTTCTCTGGTGAGATGCTTGCTCTCAGCCAGAGAACCAAAAAGATCATTCCTCTGAGTGTGTCGCCACAAAAGCTGCAAAATAGCTTTTTGGTCAGACGCCATCTGGCAGGCTAACACGTTTCCAGCCTGTGACCTAGAACAGCAGGGCAACGTGTATATATAAACCATCCTCTCCCAAAACCAGCTATGTGATTTAGAATGTGAGTAAGATCAGCAAAAAGTGGCAGGGAGAGAGCCTGTCTGGCAGTGCTTGTGGCTGCTTGCTTTTCTAGTACATGTGGTTCTTTCCCAGTACACCACACCCTGCTGCATGATATCCCTTATGTAATCAGCAATGGCATTAAAGTAATCACAGCTTTCAGGCTGATGGCAGCTCTTCTTAAATGAAAGCCACTATTCCCAACCCAGGTGGGCCCTAATTACACTGTATGGCCTTTTGGAAAGCCTGGGGGAGTTACGTAGGAGCTTTCCTACCCATTGCTAGCATATTCAGCAGTAGAGTTTCCCACATTATTTCAGTCAGTTATTGCCTTTTTCCTCAGTTCAGTGACAATTCAACATAGCAGGGCAGCTGGTAGGAGACCTCACCCTTGTTTCTGGTTAATTCTGCCATAAAGCAAATTGAGAAAAGAGGGGAACTTAAAAACACAAAAAGAAAAGTAGAAAAAGTGAAATGCTATGCAGAGTGGAGTGTGTTATTTTCAACGCATCCCATAAATGGTAGCAGGGAAATAGGATGGCCAGATAGAGATGGAATGCCTCCATAATGGAGTCTACAGCCTTGAGTTTGATGTTGCTGAGAATGGTTGTTAAGACATTTTGGAGGTCACTTACCGAGTCACCATACACCAGGGGCAACATGGCCGCACATAACAACATGAAATGTTTCCTCGAATGTTAAATGGAGTAAAAGTACTCGACAGTTGAAATACTTGATTTAGGGAATGTGACAGAATTTTAATTTTAGGAACCTAAATGTAATCTATTTCTTTTTCTCTCTCTTCAAAAAGAACAAAATAATTACCCATGGAGGAGCATGCTTAGAAGACTACAAAACAACAGTAATAAAAAATAACACAGATGCAGCATTATTTGCCTCAGAAGATGCTAATGAGATCATCACATCTCAGCTGATGTTGTCTTGCAGCCAGTAAAGAACTATATGAAGGCAATATTACACTAGATTATCTGGCAAATAAGGTAGCAAAGTCATCAGGTTTTGATGGCATTCATCCAAGTAAGGGCTCTTATATAATGCAGTGCTGCTCTACCATTTATAGCTATTTTTATTTGTTCGTGTGTTTGTTTAATCAATCCAGACTTCATATCAAATGATTGGAAGACTACCTGTGGAACAGATCTTTTATAATTACAGTATTTAAAAATTACTGTAACGGGCAAATAGACACCTTTGGGATTCTTAGATTTTTAAAAGGCCTTTGACTTTTAGAAGCTCTAAATGAAATGTTGGTCATTTCCCTCACTGCCTGAAAACTAATTAAAAACTAAGGTTGGGAACAAATGTTAATTTTACCCAGTTCAGGAAAGTAAATTAGAGTCCCTTAAGGTTTAAATGAATAATTGGTCCTACTTAGCTTATTTCTAAATTCCCTCATTAGCAGTGAAAAGTGAACAGATCTGTTTTTCCCCCCCAAAAAGGCCACAAAATAACATGTTAAAATCTAAGCCAGATTGTCAAATACTTTTAAAACAAAGCTCTCCAAAAAGGATGCTGGAAAGAGATTATATATTAAATGAATGTTAAAATATGCACATCAGGATAATTATTCATCATATTTGGTTATGGCAATACAGGAATGCTAACTGGAAATGCCTGCTGTACCAGTGAAAAAGGAGTGCTGGCGCTAGAAGAACGTGGCAAAAAAACCACCCATGAAAATAAAGTGTAATTCCATTATATCGGATAAATTATCCTTTTTATCAGTGTGTTGATGGGTGGGGTGGGGGGCTGTGAATGCATACCTGCATTAATATATGTCTCTCCCATCACCATCTGAGATTGCTGTTCCTCTAGTCTAGTCTTCCGGGGAAGCAGGACCTCTTAGGGAGAGAGTGAAAGGCTTTTGCCCTTCATCACAGTAGCATTTCTGAGATTGCTGTTCCTCTAGTCTAGTCTACCACTACTATGATCACCTAACAAGTAGCTGCAAGCTCCAAACAGAATAGAATTCACATGTCTTTTGTCTCACAATGAATTATTTAAATTATCATTTGTTCTTTGCTCCTAGTCACAAGAGTTGCTACATCAATGTGGCGGACCCTAATATTAAGTTCACTAGGGAAGACACCCAAGACAACAGGCTGGCTTTCCTGGATTGTGCAGTCATCATCAGACCCGACCGTGGCCTGGGAGTAGAAGTTTACAGGAAACCCACCCACAAAGATCAGTACTTACTGTTTGACTCCCACCATTCATTACAGCACAAACTAGGAGTCATCAGGGCCCTAAGCCACAGAACAGAGAGCATCCCCACCTCTACAGAAGCTAAGAAGAAGGAAGACAGGCACCTGAAAACAGCACTTAAGGCCTGTGGATATCCAAAGTGGGCCTTCAACAAAGCAATGTGCCAAACCTGAAGAACAAGGGATCAGCCTGAGAACCAGACCCGACAGAAGAACCTGGTCATTCCCTTACATGGCTGGAGTGTCTGAGAAGCTTAAAAGGATTTTTGGCAAACACCACATCCTTGTTTATTTCAAATGCAGAAACACACTAAGGCAGAGGCTTTTCCACTCAAAGGACCTGACACCAAAACACAAAAGGAGCAATATAGTATATGCGGTCCAATGCAGTGAGGAGTGTGCAGACCTCTACACTGGAGAAACGAAACAGCCATTAAAAAAAAGCATGGGCCAACATAGGAGGTGCACTCCACTTGAAGGACAAAAGGCACTCTTTCAAATATGAGGATGTACACATATTAGAGAGGATAAGTGGTTTGAAAGAAGGGTCAGGGCAGCCATTCATGTGAGCATTGAAAGCCCCTGTCTCAACAGAGGTGGGGGGGTTCAGGTACAGTCTATCTGCCACTTATCAGGATGTGATTTCAACAATACCTAGACAAATAAAAATACTTCACACCTTCACCACCAAGACCATAGCTAATGACCCATACTTTATGGGTTTCAGCACCTTAGAGCATTGTTTACCTTAAGGCTAACAGACTGTTGTCTACCTAAAGCAGACATGTCCAAACTTTGGCCCTCCAGATGTTTTGGACTGCAACTCCCACAGTCCTTTGTCATTGGCAATCTAAGCTTAGAATTCTGGAGGTTGTGGTCCAAAACATCAGGAGGGCCGAAGTTTGGACATGCCTGACCTAACGAGTCTATTCAGGCCATTTTTCACCTTATGAGACTATTTCAGACCAGGGTGACAAGAGGTCAAAGTGAGATATAAAATGCAGGACTCACAACTAGCTTTTTTCAGACTGATGAAGCTGTTTGGATGAATAGCAAAACATTTCAATCTCCCAAGAAAAAGAAGTCCAGTTGCCATGAGTCAACTTCCAGATAAACTCTCCTGGATGTCTGAGAATCTTCACAGATAAGTTGCTACAGTTCAGCACCAGCAGTAGGTCAGCTGAGGAAGCTATGTTTGAATACCTGCTGTTCCTTCCCTATGTTTGAATAACTGCTCTTCCTTGTACATACATTTGTGCCTTTAAAAAAGTTGACTATTAAAAGTATAACTGTTATATATAATGTAGTTTTTTTATATTACAGTATTCTTGTTTAGTACTGTAGTACAGTAATACCTTGGTTTAAGAGTTACTTGTTTTAAGAGCATTTTGCAAGATAAGCAAACATTTATTCTAAATTTTGCCTTGACCAACAAGCAATGTCCTGCAATACAAGTAACTGGAGCAGGTCATATGATCACAAGTTAGCTATTGGTTGCTCTCCCCCTGTATCGTGGGTGATTGTCTGGAATGTTAGAACATAAGAACATAAGAAGAGCCATGCTGGATCAGGCCAAAGGCCCATCTAGTCCAGCTTCCTGTATCTCACAGTGGCCCCACCAGATGCGTTTGGGAGCGCATGAGACTAGATATCTGTCTCCTGATACCACTCCCCTGCATCTGGCCCTTGAAGTACCCTGGTTTAAAGCCTAGAGATTACACATCTCCATCATGGTTTGTAACCCGTGATGGACTTTTCCTCTAGGAATCTGTCCAATCCCCTTTTGAAGGCATCCAGGCCAGATGCCATCACCACATCCTGTGGCACAGAGTTCCATAGACTTACAACGCGCTGGGTGAAAAAATATTTTCTTTTGTCAGTTCTTACTCTCCCAGCACTCAATTTGAGTGTATGTCCCCTAGTTCTGGTATTTTGAGAGAGGGAGAAGAGCTTCCCTCTATCCACTTTACTCATACCCTGCATTATTTTGTATGTCTCATCATATCCCCCTCAAGCGCCTTTTTTTCCAGACTAAAGAGGCCCAATTGTTTTAGCCTTTCTTCATAAGGGAGAGCCCAGTAATCATTTTAGTCCTCTCTTCTGCACCTTTTCCAGTTCCACTATGTCTTTCTTGAGATGCGGTGACCAGAATTGTACACAATACTCCAGGTGGGGCCTTACTATTGTTTTGTATAATGGCATTATAATGTTGGCTGTTTTATTTTCAATCCCCTTTTTGATAATCCCTAGCATGGAATTGGCCTTCTTCACTGCTGCCACAGGGGAGACACCTTCATGGAGCTGTCCACCAACACACCAAGATCTCTTTCCTGATCCATGGATAACTCAGAGCCCATGAGTTGATAGATGAAGTTTGGATTTTTGCCCCAATATGCATTACTTTACATTTGGTTACATTAAAACGCATTTGCCATTTCTCAGCCCACTCCCCCAGTTTGGAGAGATCCTTCTGGAGCTCTTCACAATCTTCTCTGGTTTTTACCACATGGAAAAGTTTTGTGTCATCTGCAAACTTGGCCACCTCACTGTTTATCCCTGTCTCCAGGTCATTTATGAACAGATTGAAAAGCACCGGTCCCAGGACCGACCCTGGGACCCACCGCTTTTCACTTCTCTCCATTGTGAAAATTTCCCATTGACACCTACTCTTTGTTTCCGGGATCTCAACCAGTTCTCAATCCATGGGACCTGCCCTCTTATCCCCTGACTATGCAATTTTCTCAGCAGTCTTGGGTGAGGGACTGTGTCAAAAGCCTTTTGAAAATCCAGATAGACTATATCCACACCCAAATCACCTGTTGACCTTTTCAAAAATTCTAAAAGGTTTGTAAGACAAGATTTACCCTTACAGAAGCCATTGATTTTCTCTCAGCAAGGTTTGTTCTTTTAAAGATTTTCTCTTGGATGAGGCCTTCCACCATCTTCCCTGGGACAGATGTAAGGCTAACCGGCCTGTAGTTTCCTGGGTCCCCCTCCTTCCTTTTTAAAAATTGGTGTGACATCCGCTGACAGTCCTCCGGCAAAAGACAAGTTGCAAAAGAGATCTGCAATTTCATTTCAGTTCCCTAATAACCCTTGGGTGGATGCCATCTGGGCCCGGTGACTTGTTAATCCTCAATTTATCAATTAGTCCTAAAACCTCCTCTCTTTTAACCTGTATTTGATTTAATTCTTTAGTCAAGAGGGGCGGCTCAGGCAGCGGAATCCGCTCAAGGTCCTCTGTCGTGAAGACAGACGGAACTCGTTCAAACTCTGCAATGTCCAAGTCCTCCTTAACCTCCCCTTTTCCTCCCTCACCATCCAGAGGCCCAATTGGTTCTCTGGCAGGTTTTCTAAACATATTTAAAGAAGCTTTTATTATTACCCTTTATATTGCTAGCCATGGAGTCTTTCTTTGCCTCCCTTATCATCTTTTACATTTCTTTTGCCAGAGTTTGTGTTCCTTTTTATTTTCCTCATTTGGGGAGGATTTCCATTTACAGAAGGACCTCTCCTTGTGCTTTAGACCTCTCTAACTCCACTCGTTAACCACTGTCCTCTTGGACTTAAATGAGCTCTTCTTTCTTTGTGGTATGCACTTGTGCTGGGCCTCTATTATTGTTGTTTTAAACAGGCTCCATGCACTCTGAAGAGATTGATTCTTCTAACCCTCCCCTTCAGTTTCTCTCTAACTACTTTCCTCATCTGAGTTTGAAAATCAAGATGTCTGAGGTTGACACTCTTCCTCCGACATGCATGGCAAAGCCATGGTCACTGTTCCCAGAGGCTCAGTGACATTCACCCCTGTCTGAGTATCACACAATATTAGATCTAGAGTTGCCTGTTCTCGGGTGGGCTCCATGACAAGTTGCTCTAAGGCACAGTCATTCAGCGTAGTCGAGAAACCCAGTTTCTCTTTCTTGCCCGGAGCTCGCATTGGCCCAGTCAATGTGGGGATAATTAAAGTCCCCCATGATTACTATCCTATCCCTCTTAGCCACCTCCATGATTTCTCTCCTCATTTCAAGGTCCCCCTCAAGTTTTTGATCTGGTGGACGAACTCCAACTATCACATCACTCTTTGGACCTGGTAGTTTAACCCACAGTGATTCTATGCGGAGTCAGACCCTCTGTCAATCTCCATTCTGCTGGATTTTATGCCTTCTTTGACAGATGGCCACTCTCTATCCCTTCTATAGAGTTTATAGCCTGGGATTGCTGTGTCCCACTGGTTCTCCACATTCCACCAGGTTTCTGTTATGGCTATTATATCAATGTTATCCCTAGCTGCCAGATGTTCAAGTTCTCCCATCTTTGCTCGGAGGCTTCGAGCATTGGCGTATGTGTGTCCCGCAACAGCTGCTGCCTTGTTCTTCTCCCCCACAGCTTTTATTTTCAGTAGACGAACTGTCACATTCCGCTATTCTGCCAGTGTTAATACTTGCTATGTCATCTCTATGTGATTCTCTACCCTCTCCAACCTCATTCCCGAGGATGAGGTGTTCTGCCACACAGCTCCTGTCAGCTTTCCCCAGTTATCAGTTTAAAATCTGCTCTGCTGCCTTTTTGAGGTTGAGTGCCAGCAATCTGGTCCCATCATGATTCAAGTGCAACCCATCCCTCCTGAAGAGGTTTGGCTTGTCCCAAAATGTTCTCCAGTTCCTGACAAATCTAAAGCCCTCCTCTCGACACCATCGCCTCATCCACGCATTGAGGCTTCTGAGTTCTGCCTGCCTGGCGGGACCTGCACGAGGAACAGGTAGCACTTCTGAAAATGCTACCTTGGCCACTTCAATCTTCTACCTAGCAACCTGAATTTGGCTTCCAAGACTGACCGCTTGGCCTTCCCGACATCATTGGTACCGACGTGTACCATGACCACTGGCTCCTTCCCAGTTCTCTCTAACAAGCTATCTATATTTCTGGTGATGTCTGCAACCTTTGCACCCGGCAGGCAAGTGACCATCCGGTTATCATGCTCCTCACAAATCCATCCCTCCGTATTTCTAATGATAGAATCCCCTAGCACAATGAGCTTCTCTCCTGCAGCCTGCTCATCAACATGTACCTGATCTTGTATCTCATCAATAGTGATATAGAGATCCTCCGGCGGAACCACTTCTTCCTCTATGTGTGCCTCATCTGAGGGAAAGAGCTTCAAATTGATTGTGCAAGATGAGACTCTCTGAGCGAGCCTTGGCCTTCTATTCCTTTGAGTCACATTCCTCCACCCATCCACCTCCTGAGTTGGGGGAGTGACTTCTCCTCTGAAGTGTGCCCTGTCTCTTCTTGGACCTGGATAGTCTCTTCCGCTCTGTCCAGGAACTGCTCAAGCTCCTTAATATGTTGCTGGTCCACTATGCGAGCCTCTAGCTGCTGGACCTTCTCTTCCAATAGCGCCACCAGCTTGCACTTGCAGCAGATGTAGTTCTGCACACGCTCTGTCAAGATAACAAACATGGCACAAGTACTGCAGGTAACTACAGCTGCTCCTCCAACTCCATTTTAACTATTACAATAAAATGTATTCAAGGTCTCAAAAATGTAAACTTGCACTTTTTTTTTAATCTAGTAAGACTCTTTACTTCTTTTATTGTTTAGTCAAAATCTAACAGTGTAGGGGCCGCTGCACTTTAACTGCAAGCACGTCAGGAAGTGTAGGACCTCCTCAGGAGTTGCTTGGCTTGGGAACTCAATTAAACCCAGAATTATTTTTTTTTTTTTAACTGTTAGCAGCTATTTAAAGCTAAAACTCCGCCCCTTGCTCCTGCAAAAAGAAGAAGTTAGCTCTGCCCTTTGTTCGTGTGCTCCTCTGACCAGCTCCTTCCTCTCTGCTGCTCTGCCAGAAGAGGACTGAGAGACTGCTGGTAGCAGCTATTTAAAGCTAATACTCCGCCCCTTGCTCCTGCAAAAAGAAGAAGTTAGCTCTGCCCTTTGTTCGTGTGCTCCTCTGACCAGCTCCTTCCTCTCTGCTGCTCTGCCAGAAGAGGACTGAGAGACTGCTGGTAGCAGCTATTTAAAGCTAAAACTCCGCCCCTTGCTCCTGCAAAAATAAGAAGTTAGCTCTGCCCTTTGTTCTGTGCTCCTCTGACCAGCTCCTTCCTCTCTGCTGCTCTGCCAGAAGAGGACTGAGAGACTGCTGGTAGCAGCTATTTAAAGCTAATACTCCGCCCCTTGCTCCTGCAAAAAGAAGAAGTTAGCTCTGCCCTTTGTTCGTGTGCTCCTCTGACCAGCTCCTTCCTCTCTGCTGCTCTGCCAGAAGAGGACTGAGAGACTGCTGGTAGCAGCTATTTAAAGCTAAAACTCCGCCCCTTGCTCCTGCAAAAATAAGAAGTTAGCTCTGCCCTTTGTTCGTGTGCTCCTCTGACCAGCTCCTTCCTCTCTGCTGCTCTGCCAGAAGAGGACTGAGAGACTGCTGGTAGCAGCTATTTAAAGCTAAAACTCCGCCCCTTGCTCCTGCAAAAAGAAGAAGTTAGCTCTGTCCTTTATTCGTGTGCTCCTCTGACCAGCTCCTTCCTCTCTGCTGCTCTGCCAGAAGAGGACCCCATCTTCAAAAGCAGAGGGAGGAGAGAGGAAGGGAGGTCTTCCTTGCTCCAGCCATGAACATTTTCAAATAATAGTACAGGTTAGGGTTTTGTTTTTCTTTATATTTAATTTGTTTTCAACATCCTTTCTTATTTTTCAAATCATTTCTACTCATGGAGCAGCTAGTCAACTGTGTATAGGGCTACAAATTGCATTTTATTATTGTTACATTAAAATACACAGAGTAAAATCCAGTTGTTAGTCCCAAGCAAAGCAGATTCCACAGCCAGGTACATAAACCATGGTGTGGACGTGGACTTCTAGCCAACTTCTTTTGTGAGTTTTGGCATTTTGTGTGTACAGTATGTGATCTATGGGACCCCAGAACAAATCATCTGAGTTTCCATTATTTATTATGTGGAAATTTGCTTTGATATAAGTGTGTTTTGGTTTACATGCAAGTTTCTGGAATGAATTATGCTCGTAAACCAAAGTATAACTGTATTATAAACCCTGTAATTTTGGGCTGAAAGCAAAATGCTTATACTTCCTCTCCTTCCCAAATGATAGTAATGTGTATTAGTTCACTTACTTCAAAATACAGTAAAATAAATGCTTCACTGCACATGGAAGCCCCCCTGCTTATTCTGCAGAAGAGAATAGAACAATATAATGGTAGATTTTGAATGGGGAGGGCCCAAAGGTACAGGCAGCGGTGTTGATCCAGCTTAACAAACTTAGTTTGCTGCTTTTCATTACCATTAAGGGCATTTATACATGACCCCTAAACTCCGGGGCAAATGGCTCCCAGCTCCGGAGCTTAAAAATGTTTCCTCACCAGCTCCGGAGTTAACAGGAAATTAAGTGCGACCACGCCCACTTTAGCGTGTCCCAGCGCACCTTTCAAGTACCTGCTCTTTGGAGGTGAAAATTATTTGATCCGGTGTAACAATAGTGAGTGCGGGTCTCTCCTTGCTTCTATTTGTTGTTTTTTGGCTCCCGCGCCTTTAAGAGCTACTTTTACAGAGACTGGAATGTTACCTGCAGGAGCGAAAGGCAGAACGGAGGTGAGCGGCATGCTTTTCTTTCTCTTTTTCTCCCTCCCCTCACGCAGCCAGCAGCCAGGAAGTGCGGAGGGGTGGGGACACAGGAAGAGCGATGAACCCCTAAGATCTCTGGTCCGAATTTGAATTTAAGTGGCCAGCGGATCTTAGGGGTCATGTGAAAAGGCCCTAAGAAATAGGTATTCTGTGGAACAAATAGGTCTTAATTGCCCATTCAAGGCCAAGGCAGCCCAACATATTTTACATTACAACAGGAATGATTTACAGTAAGATATTTTTGCTGGAAACAACTCATTCATCATTCCAGGGAATGTGGAGGGTGTTTGTTATGTTTCTCCAAGTCACTTCCAACTTCTGGTGGCTTGAATTAGTGACCTCCAAAAATCTTATTTGTTCTCCATGGTTATCCTCTGGCCCTTGACCATTCAGATGAGGAGGTGGGATGGGGATTCTTGCTGTTCGGCTATTGAGTGGTTAACTGCCAGGGGAGGCAAGTTCCTGCTGGAGTGGAGAGCTGCTTGTGAAGGAGGACCCCAGTGGCATGCAATGAAAGGTGAGTAGGCCAGCCAGCCTGGGGTTGGGGACATGTGACCCTATGTTGCCATGCAGTGTACTTCATATGAAGCAGCACAAATTAATTCCAGACCATTTTAAATAAATATTAAGAAACTAGAAAATATAGCATGCAGAATGTCTGTGAAGATTCTGTCATCCAGGTGAGTTTATCTGGAAATTGAGTCATGGCAATTGTACTTCTTTTTCTTGAGAGACAGAAACGTTGCACTGCTCATCCAAACAGTTCATCAGTCTGAAGAAAGCTAGTTGCCAGCCCTCCATCTTATAGTCCGATTTGACCTCTTGTCACCCTGGTCTGATATAGGCTCATAAAATGAACAATGGCCTGAATAGCTTGTTAGGTAGACAACAGTATCAATAGCTTTAAGGTGAAAAATGGCCTAAGGTCCTAAAACCCATAAAGTTTGGGTCATTAGCTATGGCCTTGGTGGTGAAGGATTTTTGCTTTGTTTGGGTATTGTTGAAAGCAGGGCCTGATAAGTAGCCTGAGGCCCCAACCTGTTGTCTGAGAAGCTTAAAAGGATGTTTGGCAAACACCACATTCCTGTTTATTTCAAAGACACTAAGGCAGAGACTTGTCCACCCAAAGGACCCAATAATAAAACAAAAAAGGAGCAATATAGTATATGTGGTCCAATGAAGTGAGGCATGTGCAGATCTCTACATTGAAGAAACTAAACAGCCATTAAGCAGAAGGATGGCCCAACACAGGAGGGGTAACAGTTCAGGACCAGAATCAGCAGTACATCTCCACTGGAAGGACAAAGGGCATTCATTCAAAGACGAGGATGTACACATTTTACAGAAGACAGGTGGTTTGAGAGAGGGATCAGGGAAGCCATTCATGAGCATTGAAAATCCCTCTCTCAACACAGGTGGAAGGCTCAGGCACAGTCTGTCTGCCACTCAAGCTGTGATTTCAACAATACCAAGACAAATCAAAAAGCCTTCACCACCAAGGCTAACTAACGACCCATACTTTATGGGTTTCAGCACCTTTAGACCATTGTTCACCTTAAGGCTATTGAGACTGTTATCTATCTAACAAGCCTATTCAGGCCATTGTTCATCTTATGAGCCTATTTCAGACCAGGTTGACAAGAGGTCAAAGCACACTATAAGATGGAGGACTCAGGACTAGCTTTCCTCAGACTGATAAACTATTTGGATGAGCAGCGAAATGTTTCTCTGTCCCAAGAAAAAGAAGTCAAGTTGCCATGACTCAGCTTCCATATAGCATGCAGAAAGCTAGAAAACTTTGGTCACATAACGAGAATAAAAACAACAGTTTTTATAACTGATCAATCAAGTAAAATAATAGGGGAAAATACAGAGGAGAAGAAATCTTGGCAGAATATGTGCTTGTGGAGTGGTTTAGAATCAGCACAAAAATTCAGTATAGAACCTCTGCATCCAAAGTCAAATTAGTCATGAAGATGTGCAGCTTGCACTAGGAGGAGGGAGGAAGAAAAAATACTAAAACAGTCACCATTGTATGGAAATAGTAATACAAATGTTCCCCCATCAAGTTGATTGCAGTTTAGTGATGTGATAATTCATTCTAATTTATGGTAAAGACTTCAGGAATTATGAGAAGAGCAGAGGGTAATCTGAGCTGTGAATGAACCAGTTCACATGTTTTCTCAAGAATTCAGAGTACAATATATTTGTAGTATCTAATCCCATGTGGGAGTATTAAGCAAACTTGATTTATCATCTGTAAAAAGGAAATTACAATGACTTGCCTGGCATCACTGATCAGACAACAGTAGAGTGCAGATTTTAAAACATACGGAGGGTGTTACATAAGTGATTGATAATAGCTACAAACTAGAGCATAATGTGATTAAGATGCTGATATCTTTGAACAGCTGTGTTTACATAGGAAGATCTCAAAGTTGTTGATCAGGTGTCCGACGTATGCAAAGTTCCTCAGAAACCAAGGAAACAAAACAATTCAAAAAGGTCTTAATTTCATATTAGGCCTAAATTTTGGCATATGCAATCCTCTTGTCGAAGTGACAGTAACTAAAATATTGCAATCATTCTGTCACTAGCCCTCATAAACATAGCTTTATAGGCCAGAAACTTTATATGGAAAAATTTGAGCTTGGAAAACTACTTTTTTGGACTGTAGCTCCCACAACTGTGGTTCCATTGCCACTGGCCAAGGTAGCTGGAAAATACTGGGAGTTTCCTAAAAGGAAATGTTATAAAGTTCTCAGAAGACACAATAATGAGACACCAATATTCACTGCTTTGATCTAAAAAGAACTCAGCATCTTTATTTGAAGGACATGGAAATGAACTGAGCTTGATACATTACAAAGCTGTTTACATCCATCATTAACCCAGAGAAAAGCCGGCTCAAGCATGTTGTTCAGAAGCTTTCTGGTTCCCAGTTCTGTTCTCTACTGATCTGTGTGGCTAGCAGCATTATATAAAGAGCTTACTTTTCCAAAGATGAGGCTCAGACAGGGACTACAAATATAAAATACTGTGGCTGAGTAACTCACTCTTAAATCTGTATTCTTGGAACAATATCATAAGGTCAGCTCCACCTACCAAGCTGTCTCCCTGGGAACTCTTAGTATTGTATAGCTTTATGTACTATAACAAATAACACTCTATCTGCCCAAAACAATGCTTTGATGTAATATGTTGTACTCTCTTTCTACAGAGGACACTGAGAATCTTCTCAGAAGGTGGTTCAAGGGAAGATAGATTTTTCTAACGAAAACAAATTTTACAGAGTATTCTCCAGCCATCTTGTTTCTCATAATCCGAATGCCTGCATGCAATTGACAACTGTGATGGGGCAAGTAAGAATCCAACAGCCTTCTTTACCTATGCAAGTGAAAGGTCCACCATGTGCATGTCTACACATTGTGCTAGTTTTTGCAGATAAAACTTCTCTTACAGGAATAGCAGCAGGATGGTTGTACAGCATGGGGAACCCCATCGTGAAAACAAGTTGATTTTAATTTAATTTCACTTCATTTCTTAGAAGAAAAATAGTCAACATCCCACTACTGTACATATGTTTGCCATTCCAATTTGTATAGTTACAAATGTCAGGACAATTGGCTCTAAAAATCTTTCCAAATTGCAATGGGACTGAAAATAGTATCTTATTGTTGCAAATACAGGACTTCAATTGTTTTTTGATGCTTTGTTATCTGATGTCAAAAAGCTTCTTATTTTCCTATTTCTGACATAAGCATTGTGTAACAGGAAGACTTACACTTCCCCTGCCGTACAGTAAAGGAAGCTGATTTGAGCAGCTGTTTACAAACTTTCCTACATATTTTATCCACATTTTGGATGCTAAGCACTTCAAAGACCAAATGCTGTATTTTTAACATGTACAAACAAGAATAGATAGTTCTTGCTGGTTTGCATCTCTGCTACTGCACTGAGAACATCTGCTCTCCAGCATTGGTTTCATTCAATATTTGCCAACAAATGTCTTTATGTGGTTTTAAAAAGAAGCAATTTCTAATTATTAACAGTAATTTCAACAACAGTTAACAACAGTTAAAATTGTGTACATTCTGAAACATAATATAAAGAGGAAGATATGCATTCATATTTAGCCTTAATTTATCACTATATTTTAATTATGAATGTTCTTCGTTTTAAAATACTTTATGTACATTTGACTGGAGTATCTCTTGGTACATACTTCTGAATAAATGGTGTTAGCTTTGAAGTACAATAGCAATATAATTTGCTAATCCAATATTAAGCATAAGAAATTATTTCACCATACCTCTAAATTTAGTATCATAATAAAGAAAGAAAGAAAGAAAGAAAGAAAGAAAGAAAACTAATAGTGTACAGTATTACACTATTAGCATTTTACGACAATCCCCTCATGTTGCTAGTTTTTTAGTTTTTTTGGTTTGGTTTTTCTATTATTATATAACATGAATATTTCAGAACATTTTGCAATGAAAACTTTGCTGACTAGAAAGTTAATTGTATCTGTCTAATTTATGCAAGCATATTCTGTATAGGACAGCAAAATATTGGCTTTGTTCCGAAAATCTGTGACTTTGTGAGCATTTGACAGAGGAGATAAGAGAATATTTTTTTCTTTTAGCGTTAACAAGATCAGTTGTGTGACAATGTAGTCTTACAGCAGCTTTTGTGGGCAAGAAGTAGGAATCAAGATGCTTTGGAGAGAAAAGCAACTGTTAAGTATCATAGCTATATGTTGTCAGCATGAGGTTGTTTCATAACCCTTTTGGCAAGAGCAGCCCTCCCGACTAGACAAAGTAAGGAAATTATTCCTTCAGGTGGCAGATACTGCTGGTGCTGGGTGGTCATAGAGGCAGCTCCCCAAACTGTTGTTCCTAAGCTCACTGACCAATCACTTCACTTGTATGACCGACCAAATTATGTGCTACACAGCTTGTTCAACACTCCCCAACTTGTTGCTTCAAGCAGCAAAAATGTTCTGAGCCTGCTCTACTTCCTCTGTCACATCAGAAAGAGGAATGTCAAGCTAACAACTTGTTCTACTTCCCCAAAGCAAAGGATCAAAGACAGCTAGGGGAAAAAATCCTGGAACTCACCACAAAGAGGAAAAAGTCTGATATTGAAACAGCTTTAAAACTATTTCTAAGCAATTATCATTTATTTGTAAACTATTTTCCACACTAGTTTCAGACAGGATACTGTTGTTCTCTTAACTGTATATTTCATCGTGAAAGTGGAAAGAGAAACAGCATTCTTAAGTGTTAAAAAAGTCCAAATACCTTGTAGTGATAACAAAACAGATGCTTTGTTTCCACTATGCTGTAAAGCTGACTTGAGTGAACCTGGAACAATGACCTCTCAGCCTATCTTCATTCAGAAATTTTAAGATATCAATACGAAGACAATATTTTAATAGTTGATAAGGAAATTCAGAATGTATGACAAACTACTGCTGAAAAACATGCTTCTATGTATGATTAAAGATGGAGGACTCTTGTTCTCTCTTCCATAGGCAACCTTAGGTTATGAAGACAAATATGAGGGGTGAGAGAGCTATGTATATGAGCTTTGGATCTGTGGAACAAGTATGTAATAAAGGTTCAGCCCTATAACTTTGTGCAAAAATGGCACTTACTAGATATGTAATAAGAGCATAGTCTGAGGAACCAGTCTGCACAGCACTGTTAATAAAGACTTGCAGAGCCCTCCCAGTTCCTTGTGTAGTCCCCTTAGTGGCCAGCAAGGTTCCCTCTAAGGCAGTGGTTCTCAACCTGTGGGTCCCCAGACGTTCCCTGACTGCAACTCCCAGAAATCCCTTCCAGCACAGCAAGTGGTGGAGGCTTCTGGGAGTTGCAGTCCAGGAACATCTGGGGACCCACAGGTTGAGAACCACTGCTCTAAGGCATGCATCCAAGTGGTCACACAAACATCTTCCCTGGTCCTGTGTGGAGCTTCTCCTCTCTCCTTCCACATACATTTGTGACTGTTTTTGCTTTGGTCATGATGGAACCAATGTGTGGATGGATTGTATGCCTGTGCACACACATACCCAAGAAAAAACCTGAAACCATCTCTGATCCAAGTCCTGGAAAAACTGTTTTCCATGATACCAGTCCCTGGTGGCAAAAAGGTTGAGGACCACCACTTCAGAGGATGTGGGAGAAGGGGCAGACCTGTGGACCTTGGCTGGAACTACATGGTACAGATAGCCCAAAGCAAGTTTTCTATTGTGGTTATCTGCAATCCAGAGTGAACATGCTGCTACCATGTGCATGTGTTAATGCAGCAAAAATTGAAACCACTGACTGCCTCTCCACTCGGCAAGAACAAGGCTTGCTAGCCAGCACTGATCACCTGCTAACCTATAACTTGTCTTTTGTCCGGAGAATCAGCTTCAGCAGCCCTGTTTTTCACTGCCCGTGAAGCAGGCTGCTCTTCGTCCTCCACAGAGCTTCTGTGTCAGGTGGGTGGATTGGTGGATGGCAGCAGCCAAGGCGTGCATGTTGGCAGCAGCGGCAGCAATGGTGGTGGTGGGTCTCCCTGGCTCATGAAGGCAACCCAGCTACTGTGCCATCTGGCCACTGCCAGTTCTGCTGTCTGCCAGGCAAGCAAGTCCTGTGGAAGAGGAAGGGCTCTCTTGCTTGTTAAGCCTTACTGTGCGTCAAAATGATGCCAAACATGCACTAACTTAAAGCAAAGTAAGGCATACATCAGGTAAAGTTTTTTAAAAAGGTCACTTTGCAGTGACACTAGTTTGAGGCCAACATGTAGGTCTGGCCCATACTGCACCAAAACCAACTGATTTCGTGCAGCTAGCTGACAAACCAAGTTAGAACTTAAATAAGTTATATATGGGGTGGTGGGGTGGGGGTGGGGGTGGATACAGAAGATTGGCTTGTATTTACTGTCTGTAAAACCTCCAGTCATTAGGTAAGTCTCCACTGCTCAACATGTAGCTAGTTCCCCAGACGTAGCCTATCCAAATTATCTCTGAGCTCTTGTAGCCATAGGGTTACTGTTGTTGTTGCTTAATAGTAGAAAGCCATGTCTGTGACACAAATAACATTTAGTGTCTCTCTGCAGCACATCCCCAGAGTGGGTTTTTCCCCTGAAAGAGAAAATACAGCAAAGCTAGGGAGATTCTATAGACACAGGAATTTGCTGTTGCTCTTGCTGACAGTGGAATGTCCATTTCCCTCTGCTAGCAATCACACAGATCTCCCAGTGATCACACAATACTGACAAAAGCAACATTATGCTGCATTATAGGTCAGACAAGTTTATTTTGCATCTGGAAATGTGCTTTCCCCCTAGACATTATTTTTTGTTGCTCATAGAGGTGACATAGAGTGAAAACATGCTGGTGGTTAGCATTGCTGCTTCCTATTGTATGCTGGTTTCCTTCCCTCATAGTTCCTGTCATGCCTAATCCCATGTTTCTTTCTCACAGGTGAAAGAAGCTTTTTGCACACCTTTTACTTTGGTCTTATCATGTGCTGCAGGTTTTTGTGATGTAAGCCACGCCCATGTGAGTGTATATTAAGGGAGTCTGCAGGCAAAGCAACAGTCCCTAGAGTTTCTGTGCCCCTGTATGTCACATTTCACATAACTCTTCTCACTTTTGCATTTATGCTGAGGGGAGAAGTCGGGGGATTGTAATAATTCTTGGTAACATTATGTTCCCTTTTCATCTTGCCATCATAGCATGAGGGAAGGCACATGTTAAGACAAATATAGCAATTACATAATGGCTCAAAAGCTGGTATTAGGGTTTGAAGCCTCATGCTCAGGGCTTATGATGTTTTTCACACCATTTCCCCAACAACTCACAATCACACTGCATGCTAGGTCAAAGGTGGAGTATAAGACTGGACTTGTCCTGGAGATGCACACATTTTTATTCATATTAAGCACAAAATCAAAGGATATAGTTGTACTTAATGAAAGCAATACTCAGTGGTGGAGCAGAAGAAACAAATGAGGACCTGATCAGGAAGACGGTGTACCCTTGTTCCACTGGTTTCACCCACTAGAAATACGTGAGGAGCATGTTATCACAGCCCCATACATAATATACCTACCAGAAGACCAAGACAGAGTGTAATTGGAAATGAAATGGCCCCAAACACACAAAAGTAGTTAATAGTGCTGTTTCTTTTCAGATAAAAAGGAGCATGCAAAAACTTCAGTTCACTGTGCTTAATGTCATAACATAGGCATATGATATCTTTCCTAAAACTGAAACGAGCCTGAAATGATTTGCAAGGCTAAAGAGTATTAAAACCTTCATCTGCTTCCATCTACAGTTCAGTATTTTGATAAAAGACAAAGATGGCAAGTTCACTAATGTTAGAGAACCAATTTCCTTGACATGGTCCCACCGCCTTCAGAGGTTTGTTTGTGGGAAGTCAAGAGACAACCTTCTCTGTGGTTCTTCCTAGGCCCTGAAACTCTGCCAAGTGAAGCCAATTTTGCCCCCTCACTGTTGTCCTGTTAGACAAAAACCTTTTTATTTATTTATTCAGGAAGAGTTTTGTATGTACCGGTAACATCCTCAAAAAATCACAATATCTTGGCTGATGGTCTGCATAAGAATATAAGAAGAGCCATGCTGGATCAGGCCAAAGGCCCATCTAGTCCAGCTTCCTGTATCTCACAGTGGCCCCACCAATGTGTCTGGGAGCGCACAAGACTAGATATCTGTCTCCTGATACCACTCCCCTGGATCTCAACCAGTTCTCAGTTCATAAGAGGACCTGCCCTCTTATCCTCTGACTGTGCAATCTACCTACCTACCTACCTACCTACCTACCTACCTACCTACCTACCTACCTACCTACCTACCTACCTACCTAGCCACCCTAGCAATAGAATGTAATCTATTTTGCCTAGCAAAAAAGGCAAAGATGGCAACCTTTCAATTCTACCTACAACAGCAGTCTACATTGAAATGAAAGGTTACTTTATCACTGGCACAGCATCCTCCACGTCACCTGAAATAATGAGGCCATGTAGCCTTACATTGCTAAAGGTATGTAGGTCAGGTTGCTTGGAACTCACAATTCTGTTGTCCAAGAGATGGGGTACTTCTGAATATGCATGTGTACAATTTTAATGAAGACAGGAGAACAGCCACAAAACATGCATATAACCAGGGTAAAGGCAATAGCAGAAACAATAACAGAACCACTATTGATCACAGGAATGTGGGAATTCAGACCTTTTGCATTGAAGGCACACTAAAGCTATAGTCCTTAATTAGGAAGAAATCTACTTCATTATTTCTGAGTAGCCAAACATAGGACATCAGTGTAAAATCTTACACACACTTATTTAGAAATAAGACTTAATGGGACTTCAGGATAGGATCATGTCTAAAAGATCAACAAGATCAACTGAGACAAGTTTGTTTAATTTTCAAGCCATTGTTCTCCTGGTGAAGGAAGAAGGGACCCAAGGGAGCTCATACATTATGAAAAGCAACAACAACAACAACAACAACTAAACTACAAGAAACTCTTCTAAAATTAATCATACAATACTATTGGAACAAATACAGTTTAAACGCCTAAAAAACACATCAAAAACCCACACAGTGAAAATAACAATGAAAAGAACCCAAAATGAAAGTTCTTCACTGCCCAAAAATCTGTTAAAAGTCAATGTCTGTTAAGATTCCCAGTCATCCAGGTGAGGTTATCTGGGAGTTGAGTCATGGCAACTGGACTTTTTTTTTCTTATGAGATCGAAATGTTTCACTACTCATTCAAGCAGCTTCATCAATCTGAGGAAAGTTAGTGGTGAGACCTCCAACTTATAGTTCACCTTGATTTCACATCACCCTGGTCTCATTAGGTATGCTCACTAGGTAGACAGTGGCCTGAATAGGCTTGTTAGGTGGACAATGGCTTAATAACCTACTTAGATGTACAAGGGCTGGGGTGTGTGAAAGTTCCTCCTATGCAATCCTCCCCAACAACCATTAAGTATGAGTCATTAGTTGTGGCCTTGCTGGTGGAGATGTGAAGTGCTTCTGATTTGTCTGGGAATTGATGAAAGAACAGCATAAGTGGCATATAATTTGTGCCCAAGTCCCCCAACTCTGTGGAAAGAGGGGTTTTCTATACACACACAAATGACCCTGCTCTTGAACCACCTTCTACTCTAATATGTGTTCATCCTCATCTTTGACTGAGAGTCCTTTGTCCTTCAAATGAAGGTACAGGGCTGATTCTGGTCGTGAGCTGTTGCCCCTCCTGTGTTGTGACATTCTCCTGTTTAGTGGCTGTTTGGTTTCTCCAATGTAGAGCTCTGCACACGCCTCACTTCATTGGACCACATAGACTTTATTGCTCTTTTAGGTGGACGAGTCTCTCCCTTTGTGTGTTTGTGGGTTCGAAGTAAATGGGGATGTGGTGTTTGGCAAAAATCCTTTTCAGCTTTTCAGACACTCCCACCATGGAAGGAATGACCAGGTTCTTCCTTTGGGTCTGGGTCTCAGGTTGATCCATTGTTCTTCTGGGTCGGGACACTGCTTTGTTGAATGCCCACTTTGAATATCCACAGGCCTTAAGCACTGTCTTCAGGTGCTTGTCTTCCTTCTTCTTAGGTTCTGTGGAGGTGGGAATGCACTCTGCTCTGTGGTTTAGAGTCCTTATGACTCCTAATTTGTGTTGTAATGGATGGTGGGAGTCAAACAGTAGGTACTTGTCAGTATGGGTGGGTTTCCTGTAAACTTCTATTTCTAGGCCATGGTCATGTCAGAGCTCTAAATTTATCTGCATAATTTTGGTCAGTAGGAGGAGGAGATGAATCTTGTAGGAATTTATTTTGTTTTAGTCTATTGGTCTGATGTTTAAAAATTATAGAAACCTTAACAAGAAAAAAAATTACAATGCTTAACGTTTCTCACACTAAAATCAATAAAAGCATTCTCCATGATAATATGTTTCAGAATTGTCAGAGTAAGGTACTGTACTCTCATGAGAAAATTACTGGCTGCAACTATAAAAGCTTTAAAATAAGAGTGTATGGGTTTTGTGCAGAAACAAATAATGTCCTCCTCTCTCAAAATATAGGTTAGGTATAAAATAACAGCTAGCTATATATATGGTGCTTTAATCTGTGGATCACATTTTTCAAAGAAAAAAATAGAAGCAGCAATAGTTTTATGGTGCCTCTGCTGATGCTTTGCCTTGCTCAGGTGCATTGTTTGATTATTCATGTATTTCACTCTCAAGGAATAAGTTTTTCACATAGTCAAGTCAAAGTCCTGGGGTATTGACCTACCAGCATTAATCTATAGTCATGGCCATAAAAGCTTACAAGAGACATGGTGTACTAATTCTACATTTTGCTGAAAACATTTGCTCCTTTATGATACTTGCTAAGTAGATGTGAAGTGGTTCAGGAGTTTCTCAGCAACTCCCACCCACCCAATGCCCACATTCCAACTGGAGGTGTGGTTCTTATGAAGGGTTTATCTTTCAGGCACACTCCCCTGCACAATGCTGGTTAACACTGCAACACTGCTTATAGTACATACAATAATAAAAGGGCAGTATCCAGATGGCTTTATGCAGAACTGAGGTCAGTTGCCCATGTCAAGACTACAAGATGTTCTTACCTTCATTCTCCAAATCAATAGATCTGTGAAAATAATTTGCTGTCTTTTTCTAATGAGCTTTTAACCACGATAATAGCTACACCAGAAGTTGGTCAACAATTTATTTGATGTAGAACTCCCTGCCACAAGATGTGGTGATGGCATCTGGCCTAGATGCCTTCAAAAGGGGATTGGACAGATCCCTGGAGGAAAAGTCCATCACAGGTTACACAAACCATGATGGAGATGTGTAATCTTCAGAGATCAGGCCAAAGGCCCATCTAGTCCAGCTTCCTGTATCTCACAGTGGCCCCACCAAATGCGTCTGGGAGCACACAAGACTAGGTATCTGTCTCCTGATATCACTCCCCTGCATCTGGCCCTTGAAGTACCCCAGTTTTAAGCCTGGAGATTACACATCTCCATCTTGATTTGTAACCTGTGATGAACGTTTCCTCCAGGATTCTGTCCAATCCCCTTTTGAAGGCATCCAGGCCAGATGCCATCACCACATCCTGTGGCAGGGAGTTCCACAGACTAGCAATACGCTAGGTAAAAAAAAATCTTTTGTCTGTTCTCACTTTCCCAACCCTCACTTTGAGTGGATGTCTCCTATTTCTGGTATTTTGTGAGAGGGAGAAAAGCGTCCCTCTATCCACTTTACTCATGCCCTGCATTATTTTGTATTTTTCAATCATATACCCCTCAGGTGCCTTTTTTCCAGATTAAAGAGCCTCAAATGCTGTAGTCTTTCCTCATAAGGGAGGTCCCCAAGCCCAGTAATCAGATATAAGGCTAACTAGCCTGAAATTTCCCAGGTCCACTTTCCTTTCTTTTTAAAAAATTGGTGTGACATCCGCTATCCTCCAGTCCTCTGGCACTGTGGCCATTTTAAGAGACAAGTTGCATATTACCATTAAGAGATCTGCATGTTCTTATGTTTGGTATTTGTTCCAAGACTCTCAAAAGTAGTTACAGTATGTGCTATTATCGACCAGAATCCTATTGATGCTTATATAAGGTTTGCATAACTTGGCATGGCTATTTAGAGCTAAATGTTAATACACTTTTGAGCACATGCTGGTCACACACCCAACTGCACAAGATGTGACCCAGCAACTCTTTATTCTTCCATGGTAAGTCATACAAACACATATAGGATAATGGCCATACTTTTAAAATTTAATTACTTAATTTCCATTTATTGAGACCAAACATTCATAGCTAGCAGCTTTTTAAAGCATGCAAAAAGCATGTTTATCGAGTTAAATTAACAATGACAATACTGTATAACCTAGTGACTGCAAAATGGAAATAGTCACAATCAGGTATATGCAACCAGTGTTCTGTAATTAATTTCATGTTAAAATTACTGGCATAACTAAATTGTATGATGATAAATGCAATCTGTAGTTATTTTTGACACATTACTTGTGTCAAATATAGTTGACTGTGATATTATATAATAATCCCTGAATCCTCTATCTTTACCAACTGCATTGCAAAAAAACATTGAACGGATGGAGCTTTCCCTCCCTTAATATAATTGCATGCCATCAGTTCTGAATTATGGCAACCCTTTTCAGTATTTTTAAGGAAGGCAAACACAGAAACGGTTTATCATTCTCTTCTGGGACCACCCTGGCACTGTGCCCAAGACCACACATGCTGGTTCTACACACAGGAGGCACAGTGGGGCAACTGAATGCTCAGCCTCTGGTCCTGCATCCAGACAGTTAAACCACTGAGGTATCCAGCCAGCTTCCCCACCGTTGTTGCTTGCATATACCTATGTACATCCATTCAGCTACTAAAAGAACCCATTCCAAAAATGAGGCAATGTGGTGCTAATTTATACAACACACAGCAAAAGGATATGTCAAAGCCTTCCTTTTGGGATACTGTATAAGTATACAAATAGGAATAAGACAATTATACCTACATCTCCAGTCAAATTATAAACTAATCTTAAAACAGTGTCTTTAATTAACAGGAACTCAGCTATTTCTGTGCTTAACTGTTTCCACCTGTATGTCCTATGGCTCAGCTGTTTAAAGCAGTGATTTCCTCTATAAAGCTAAGCCAAATTAGGCTAGTGGCAGGGAAATGGATGTATTGATGCAAACATCAGGGGACAGCCATATACAATATTACAAAAATGAACAACATATCTGTACCCATTTTTATATTTCCATTTAAAACTCTAGTTAACTTCAAACAACAGAAAGAAAAGAAAAACTTGGTTCATTCAGATGTTTCTCTGCTGAGTTTTTGGATTCAAAAGCTTACTGTTTTATGGCTGGGGAGATTTCTTCCTCCTCCTGAACTATTTTAATGTACTGTACTTAAAGAGTTTTTTTCTTTAAATTAACACTAAATTCCATGGTCTTTTTATAGAGATAATAGACTTAAGCAGTCAATTTTCTTTTTTGGATCTATTTCATTTTATTTTTCTTTGCCAATGGCCCTTACAATACTACTTTCATGTACTATGACATGCCTGGTTCTAGTCAGGCCACTATGTTTCAATTTCAAAGGTATTTTTCTTTCATTTTGCAAAATATATACAGTACTTCTGTATAGTTGTATACAAATATGTTTTGAGCTATGTAGAAATCACTTGTTTTTAGGAGTCTTTATTTTCTTTCCCAATTGATTTGTCTATCTCAGTTCATCCCACTTGTTTGGATGGCAAAAAAAAAAAAAATGGACCAAAGTATCTGAGAGAATAGAAATTCTAAAAAAGTCAAGACCTTTTCCAGATCATGGGGTAAGTTTTTAAAATACTGTAATAGCTTACATTATTGGTCTAAACTGCTATCTGGCATTCCATAATCTCATACGTTTTTCTTTTAATTTTTTTGTGATTTGCCTTTAAAATATAATTTAAATTACAGCTATTTAATATATAATAATGTCTTGTAAATTAACTTTTATCTTTAAGAAACAAAAACTTGAAAAATGTTAAGATTGTAATTTGAGGCTTTTGTGGGTGTTGATTTTCATGCTTTCAAATATGCTGTTAATACTTCTGGTTAGTATGGTTTCAGGCTCTAGTTAAAACCAGTAGTGTAGTACAACCTGGCAAGAACATTTTGAAATTATGACATCACTCATTCATTAAAGCCTTGTTTCCTACAGTTCTCAAAGTAGCTAAGAAAAGAATGGATTTGCTTTGGAACAACATATTGTGGCAGACTATTCATTTATTTTGAGGGTAGTTTGGTTTTGAATGAGCAATTAAGAGCCACTAACTTTCTAAATACAGTACTGGCAGAAAGCAGCAATTGCTTGAAAGAATGGGGGATGAAGATCTGTTTTATTTATTCATTTTATTTTGACTATTTTTACCCCACCTTTCTCCTTGGAAAAGGCCCTTTCATGTGTTTGAGGGTACCTGTGAAGGTGGTAGGATGGAGAGAAAGGCCTCTCCTGATGACCTTAAAACCAGAGCTGATTCATGCTGTGAGATTCATTCTTTGAGGTAGCTTGGAACCAGGCTGTTTTGTGCTTTGTAGGTTAAGGTAAGAACCTTGAATTGTGCCTGACAGCTGACTGGCAACCAGTGGAGCTGCTTTAATATGTCTGTAGTAAAATTACATAACCTTAATGTTGACAATGAAGAAATAGAAATAGTTAGACCTTTCATAACATAAGAACATAAGAAGAGCCATGCTGGATCAGGCCAAAACCCCATCTAGTCCAGCTTCCTGTATCTCACAGTGGCCCCACCAGATGTGTCTGGGAGCACACAAGACTAGATAATCTGTCTCCTGATACCACTCCCCTGCATCTGGCCCTTGAAGTACACAGGTTTTAAGCCTGGAGAATACATATCTCCATCATGGTTTGCAACCTGTGATGGACTTTTCCTCCAGGAATCTGTCTAATCCCCTTTTGAAGGCATCCAGACCAGATGCCATCACATCCTGTGGCAGGGAGTTCCATAGAGTAACAACACGCTGGGTAAAAAAAAATTTTCGTCTGTTCTCACTCTCTCAGCCCTCAGTTTGAGTGTACTGTATGTCCTCTAGTTCTAGTATTTTGTGAGAAGAAGAGTGTCCCTCTATTCACTTTACTCATGCCCTGTATTATTTTGTATGTCTCAATCATATCCCCCTCAGGCGTCTTTTTTCCAGACTAAAGAGCCCCAAATGTTTTAGCCTTTCCTCATAAGGGAGATCCCCCAGCCCAGTAATCATTTTAGTCGCTCTCTTCTGCACCTTTTCCAGTTCCACTATGACTTTTTTGAGATGCAGTGACCAGAATTGTACACAATACTCCAGGTGCGGCCTTACTATCATCTTGTACAATGGGATTATATATGTTGGATGTTTTATTTTCAATCCCGTTTGGGGATACCTTGATTCAAACATCAAAGTAAGGACTGCAGCCAAGAAATCTGAAGGGTGGTCATATTTCTGATTACTCTGTATGGGTGTGAAGAAAGCTGATAGGACAAATATATATATTTTAGTGTGATGTTGAGAGCTTTCGAGACCTCATGGAGCACCAGAAAGACAACTGAGTTGTAGAGCAAGTGAAGCCTCAGCTCACCACAGAGGCACAAAAATGTTTAAACAACGGCTATAGTATTTTGGGCATACTGTGAGAAGACATTATTCATTGGAAATGATAATAACAAGGGGAAACTAAAGGCAACAGAAAAGGAAGACAACCTAATAAGAGATGGATTGACTGAGTAAAGTCAACACAGCTGAGCAGGCCTGTTGACAATAGGACTTTTCAGAGGTTACTTGTTCATAGGTTCCTGAGGGGGAAGATATTGTCACAAAAAGATATAAAGAAATTAAAACAGAAAGGATATTATAAAATTAAGGTTTAGCAGGAGAGGGGGTAAATAAGTTAAAAGGGATATTAGGGAGTCAAAGATGGATGGTGGCAGAAAGTATGAAAAGGAGATATGAACACTGGTTCCAATAGAAATTAAATAGAATGGATAATAATACATCGCAATATTGTTGGCATTGTAAAAAAGAAAAGGGCACCTTTGTACACATGATATGGAAATATGAGACAATAAGAAAATTTTTGAAGAAAGAAAATTGGTTATCAGAAATTACAAAGAAAAGGGCTGAGGTAAAAATAGATCATATATTCTTAGGATTAGTAGATAGAGAAAATAATTGGAGAGACATAAAAAGATTTGTGTATTACAGGATGGCATTGGCTATAATGGCATTAACTTATGGATGGAAGGAGGAAGAAAAATGAAAATATGAAAAATGGAAAGACTATACTGTACACAGTATATATATATATATATATATATATATATATTTTCAATATGAATGGATACAAATTATGAAAGAAGGAAAGATAGGGAAAATAGAATTTTAAAAGAGTGGGAGAAGTATATAATTTGGATAAAAGGAAAGTGTGAGAATGAGAAATGGGCTAGAGACTATTCCATCATGACTTAATAATGTTTAGTATGAGAGGGAAATGAAATCTGTGCTTACTGGGTTGGGGGAGCAGGGAGGGTTAATGAGGAAGGGATAATAGGATGGTGTAATGTTTATGGAAATAGTTGTAAGGACTGAAAGTGCTTGCTTGTTCCTCATGTAATAAAAATAAAAATAATATAAAAATGTGTTCATAGGTTCCTTATGAAAAGAACCTGATAGACATAACAAATTTTTGCAAAATAGTTTCACTCTTTACTTGCATGGTCTAACTCTCTACATTTTAAAGTCGCCACGTGATGGGGCTGCTTTGGGAACTATGGTATTATGATGATCACCTGCATTTCCAAAGTTACCACTACACAACTGGTTATAATTATGATAACATGTTTATAGTATAATTCTAAGGGTGGTACAGTACACAAAATACATGGCTTTAGGTCACTGTAGGGGTATATAGTTAGCTTGATTTTAATGGGAAACATGGATGTTTGACATGGCCATGTTTTTTTCTGTACAAAATCTTGAAGGTTTATCAATTTAAATATAAAGAACAGTAAAATTTTAGCCAGTTCTGAAATGCTTGCTTTGTAAAGAGGTCAAAAGGTATATACAGTACTATATATGTAAGGGCATCAACACTTAACTCATGAATTTGAATGCCTATACAATATTTAAGTAAAGAGAGAGGCCTAGTAACAAAACAGCAGGATGTAGATAAGCTGAAGATCAGATTTGCTTTCCAAATCCTATCAATCAGTATCTTGAATATTTGATGGAAATAAGCCTCATGAATTGCCCAGATGTTTCCGACAAAGGCGCTAATACTAAGGTATTTACATTACAATGCACAATGGTCAGAGCCAGGCTTATCAGCTACTCCCTTCATAAGAAAAAGCCTAGTGAATTAGCAGAATTGTGGGTTTGAGCTAAATTAAAAGCAAGCCAATAAAAATACTTCCTGGGACACTTTAAAGAATTCTGGAAAAAAGTTCCGAGTGGACTCCAAGCTCAGTCTGCGGATAACAACTACCGTAGATAGATCTTTTGGCTGTGACCAGAGGGTGTTTTCTGGTAATTCCCAAAAGGAGAAACTTTGCTTTAGCTGTTTGCTGACCTGAGTCGCTGCAGGATTTAGCCTTTGTGGCTGGTGAAAACGGAAAGAAGTAGGCCAGCATTTGGACAGAACCAAGTGGAAAACATGATCAAATGGAAAAAACGTGAGTATCGCGCTCCGTTTTTTGTTCCGGTCCCAAATATGTGCAAGAGCGAGTTAGGAGATAGATGAAATCTGGTGGAAAGTTTTTAATTAGGATTCATTATAAAAGCAATCATCAGTTTTTTTGGGGAGGCAGATAGGATTTATTGCTTGACCTGTCCATGTCTATTTCGAAGTAAATCTCAAGTGCTGAGTATATTTTTATTAACAGCTTTAAAAGAAGGATGAAAATAACATTTCACCCTTGGGCAGGAGGGCTTCCAGTGGTCAGAAAGTTTCTGGGATTTAGGTTATCACCAAATTTTAGCAGAGCGGGTTTTCCTCTCTGCCCAAGCCACTCGGGGTGAGCAATTGATGTGAACAGGAAGGTGTCCCCTTTTCCTGTGATGGACATGCGAGTGAATGATGTTCAAACAGACTTAAGAAGGGGAGCAGGGCTTATTGAGTCTCCAGCTTCCCCTTGAACCTGTACAAGTCTTGTATGCCGTGGCGATTTTCCCCCTAAGGGGGATTTGTGGCAGAGAGAGAGAGATGTATGCATATTTTATAAGAAGATTCCTTTCTGCAGAAAGAACGCCCGACGTTTCGGTTAAACAGTCGGGACGTTGCTTGTTCGCCACGCGCGTACCACCCACTCGGGGCCTGGCAACTGCCACGGATCACGTGGGTCCCGATGCCTCTCCTCCTTCTCGACGCTCGGCTGCCTCTGCCTTGTGGTCTAGACGCGGGAGGTGGTCGCTTGCGTTCTGCGCTCGACAGGTCCAGCCTGGCTCAGTCGAGGGGCGCGGAACAGAGCGGGAGCCGCTGGGCTGAACCGAGGGCCCCCCCTCCCCTCCCGAGGGCGCGGCGGCGGCGGCGGCGGAAGCAGCTCGAAGAGAAGCGGGGAGCCGGGCCGGGCCGAGCCGAGCTCGCTGGCGAGCGCCGGGCCCGGGATCGGGCGGAAACGGCTTCGGAGCGGCCTGGGGGGGCTCCCCGTCGGCTGGCCGGCTCGAGAGGGCCGCGGCGGCCGCGCGTGTCCCATAGCCCCGTAGCCCGGGGGCCAAGGATGCGCCCGTTCGTCCCCCGGCACCGGCAGGCAGCTCCCGGCCCGGCCCGCGGCTGAGACCACCCCGAACGGCGGCGAGTAAGTGGGACCCTCCTTCCTTCCTTCCTTCCTTCCTTCCTTCCTTCCTTCCTTCCTTCCTTCCTTCCTTCCTTCCCTCCCTCTCGCGGGATAGGCTCGAGGGCGAAACAGGCCGTGGCGAGCTGGACGGGGCGGATCGGCTCCCCTGCCGCCGCCGGGCTCGGAGGCCACGGAAGCCCTTTTCGGGGGAAAGCCGCGGGGGCGAACACCTCGCCGTCCGAACCGCGCGCGACTGTGTGTGGCGGGAGGGTGAGGGTGGTGGTGGGGGGTTGGATTCTTAGTCAGCGGGAAGGCCCTGAGATGATGGTGTTTCTCTTTCTGTCTGTCTTTTGGGGTCCCGGTGGGACTCTTTCCCTCCGTCTCCCGGAACCGAACCCTGGACGGAGCGAGGCTGAAGTCCCTCCACCCACCAGCCCCGCAAGCCTTGTTTATTTTTTAATTAAGCGGCGGAGGCTGGGGGGGTGGGAGAGAGACTTCCACTAAAAACTTAGGTCTAGGTCGCCCCAAAGAGCGGCATCGGGTTCTGTGGGGCTAGTAGGTAGGACAAAGCAGGGACACACATACGCCGTGCCCCGCTCGGCTCTTTGAGTGAATTGACCTAAACATGGAGGTGGGAGAGTTCCTTTGGAACAGAAGAATCATCATAATGGTTAGACTAGAGCAGGGGTCCTCAAAGTTTTCAAACAGTGGGCCCCACCACGCCCCAGGCACCACTGGGGGCTGGACCACACTGGGTGGGGGAGCGGGCGACCTTGCCGCTATCCCACTCTAAATGCCCCACTAGCCAGCATGCTGATCATCTGGGCAGCTTGGGGTGAGTGGGAGAAGTGGCATAGCCCACTGCTTTGATCTGCCTCAGCAACAGAAGAAGCTGCAGGCTGGCATCGCAAAGCAGGGGTAGGTGTAGGGGGTTTGCAATTGGTCCCGGGGCCGGATTCAGGACCTTTTTTGTGGGCCCCAGGGCTGTGTTGAGGACCCCTGGACTAGAGCTACAGCAAGTTTTTTGTGGGCTCCAGGGCTGTGTTGAGTTAGACCGAACGTTTTACAGAAAAAGTAAGTTGCTGTCAAACAGTTAACTCCCCGCAAATAAATAAATAAACTTTATTTTTATGCCGCCTTTCTCCCCGAAGGAAAAATATTGGGGAAAAGCTGCCTCCCATGAATACTCAGGTACACCATAAACGTAATAATAATGGTTCTTTTCATATCACCAAAGTTAACTCCCCAAACCTGCTCATGAAAGTTTATATAATAATAATAATAATAATAATAATAATAATAATAATAATAATAATAATAATAATAATAAATAAACTTTATTTCTATGCTGCCTTTTCCCCCAAAGGGAAAATATTGGGGAAAAGCTCCCACTCAGGTAGACCACAAAGGTAATAATAATGGTTCTTTTCATATCATCACCAAAGCCTAGCTCTTCAGATGGTTGGAACAATGTTGGGGTTTCCAACCAGCTAATGAGGTAACAGTTGGTTTGCACTTGATGGGATGTAATAGTTCCTTGTTGCATTTGGCCACAATATGTTGGTTCAGGGACCCAAAACAGATATTTACTATTGTGTCCAGATTATGACCTAAAATCTCTTTTAGCACAAATAGAAGGACATGGAGACAAAGAGTGCTTGACTTATTTCAAAGTGTGTACAGTATTTATTTAATTTATTGAAGAAGCAACTGACATCGGTTTGCTCAGTTACAGGCGTGGCCTACTTGTGGAAAGCCAGTGATCCAAATAATCTTGGGCATTGAAATTCTCAATTTGTCTTGCTGGGATTAGGAACTTCAGTTTTGATTTAAGGTTTAAAGATAGTAAAAATAGTTTCTTACCCATACTTAACGGGTGTTCTGTATGAATAAACCCTCAAAATCTATGTACTTTAGGAGCTGCTGTTGCTCTGATTCCTCAGTTTAGTAAATGTATCCTCAGTTGTTTTTTATGATTAAAAAATAGCAATAAGGACACAATTCTCTTGGTTAGCTTGAAGTACTGTTTAGTTCCACAGTAGCCAACCAGATACCTTTGAGGGAAGCCAGGAACATGTTTATGTTCTCCAGCAATTTGCATTTAGAAGTGTGCTGCTGCTGATATATTATCTATGGTAACTAGCTCCAAAACTATCCTGGTATCCATGAACTTCTGTTCAATTTATCCAACATGGTGGTCATCACAACCTGATGGAAATAATTTTGCAGTTATAAAAGTGAGCAAGGAGCTATTTTTGTTCATTTTGGATTTTCTATTTAATGTTGTTGGATGGTTCAGGGTTCTAGTATTTTAAAAGAAGGAAAGGTTTTCACTTGAGTGTTAATGTTGTGCTTATGGGTGGTTGAATGATCATGCTAGCAGGATAGCTCAATGAGTTGGAGAATTTGAGTTGAGAGTTCAGTTCCCTGCTGTGTCTTTCTAAAGAAAGGCCAGCCTATGTGACCTTGTGAAAGCTACACAATCTCATTGCACTAGTAGAGGAAGAGACTGATAAACCACTTCAGAGTATGGTAGGACCCTAGTATCTGCTGGGGATACGTTCCAGACCTTCCTTTGGATAACAAAAACCATGGATCAGAGACAGTGCCACCCCCCCCCAATTGCTATTTTGTGACAGTAGATTGCTTTAAGGCTGCTGTTTTGCAAAAGTAGATTGCTTTATGGCTACTTTTTGTGACAGTAGCTTGCTTTACAGCTGCTGTTGTGACAGTAGCTTGCTTTGCGGCTGCTGAATTATTAATTTATTTTTTCCCTTTGTCAAACGTGGATAACTGAATCAGTGGTTAATTAAACAGTGGATACAGGGGTTCTACTGTACTTGATACCTTGGAAACCCTGGCAAGGGTGACCATTAGTCAGAATTGACTCAGTTGTATGTAGTTGTCATTTATAGCACTAGAAGTTTTATCTAACCAATGTTTCTTGCCCCAACTGGTCAGTCAGAAATACCCTGATAATCTTTTGTGCATGTATGGTCGCAGTAACTAAGCAGCTACTAGTCCAGAAATCAGATGTGATAGCTTCACTGCTAGAGCTGGACTATCTCTAGGTCACAACACTCTGAAATGTACAGTTTGCTAGGAGAAAATCTGCTTCTGTTTCTCAAAATTAGACCAAGTGCTAGTGTAAACTGGTCTTGTCATTGATATGACTGGGGAAGTAGTAGTAATGTCGGGAAATAAATGGAGTTTTGCCTCTTTAACGCTCAGTTCTATTGTATAAAGCATAAATAGTGCTGATGTGGCATCTGTCTTAGCTTACATATGATTTGGGCTAGGAATTCAGGCAGCTTCCTGGATACTTATGCATGGTGGTTTGGGGTTGTTGTTTTTACTGAAGCACTGCGTTGTGGTAGTTTTAAACTCTGTATAATTCATTTGCTGTAGCATTTATCCTTGGACACATGCTGCTTGGGAATCAACTTGAAGGGACATTTTTTCAGCCAGACTACACCTGTTTCCTACCAGTTTTTACTTGCCCAGCCAACAAGCTATGGAGATGGAGCAAACTATTGAAAAGACCATTGGGTCTTGAAAATGCTTTACTCTATGCCTGTGTTAGAGGAAACATGTAGATGCTGCTGCTTGTAAAAATCAGGCCTTGAATAAGTACTAAGTACAAGGCATTGCTACCTGGTTGTTGGTTGTCTCATAGAATAGAGGATTCACTTATAGTACAAGGTGTCTTAATTAATCATGAGCTATTAAAAAGGCTAGCCCTTATTGTTTTGATGTTTATAGTATTATGTGTTTCAGCAAGGTGTCCTGTTTGTGTGCTTTCCTGAATGTTTTTTTTTAAATTTAGGCTCAGGTAGTTGAGGCAGCTTGAACAAATAACTTAATGGTGGAACTCAGAATGACTTAACACCTGTTACTGTTCTCAGAGCTGGGAAGGGAATACAACATTTCTAAAGAGAGTTTTTAATGTCTAATCAACTGTTGAGGTGTGACAGAGATGGGGTGTGGGGAAAGGGTCAGTATTTCTGCTGGGATGTTGACATTACAGTAACCAGTTAATAGTGATGTGTCTGTGTATAGGAAGTTCAACTGTGTTTTTTTTTTTTTTTGCAAGATTTGGTAGCTTTCTGTTGTGCAATGTGTTTGTCCCTGTAGCTGGAATCAGATGCAGGATTTTGAAATGGTTCATTTGGATCAGGCATGCGTTTGTCCTGTGGCATGTTTTCTTGTGTTTTGGCTGTGTCTTGGGCTTTGATCATATCATAGAATGGTTCTAAGGAACACCCTGTTTTTATTTTAGGGTAATTCGCATGGTTGATGAGTCATAGATTAATAAACTGGAGAAGAATGAGCATTGAAATTAGGTGTCACTGTTTAATTTCCTCTAGATGGTATCTATCATTGTTGGCTAAAGCAAGTTACTTTGGCAATCTTCATAACCACATATAGTGATATGCAAAAAATAATAATAAAGTCTGCTCATATTAGAAGAGTCTTCTCTTCCTTTCATCTGAGTGGTCTCAATTCTGAAAAAATGAACGGTCAAGAGGCACTTCACAGCTAAGCCATTACTGATGGCATAAAGTTTCAATTATCGATTGAAACTAGTATGGGCTCTTCATTTCGGAAGCTACTGGTTCCGAAATGACATGCGCGAGCCCAGGTGGTGTTTGGAAGCCTCCGAAATGCAATCAGCCAATCCCTTTCCTTGCTCTGCGCCTTCACGGATCTGAGTTCCAGGGAGGCGGGATTATGCATTTCTCTGCACAGTTCCTGATCGGCCAGTGCCAGGGAGAAGGAATGATGACGTTAGAGGCTTCTTCCTCATTGGAGCTCGGCCCCATGCAGGTGCAGAGCAAAGTAAGGGATTGGCTGATTGCTTTTCGGAGGCATCCAAACACCACCTGGACTTACATGTGTCATTTCAGAACTGGTAGCTTCCGAAATGAATAGCCCATCCTTAATTGAAATGTATCTCTCCTTTAAAAAGCGCTGATTACAAGTGCAATACTGGACTCATAAGGACCCATGGAGAAGGCTCTACTCTGGTGCTAATATTTTCCTCTTGACAGACTAGGGTAAATATTTATTCATTCAATGTTTATGCTTCCCATTGAACAAACTGCTGCTATGGGTGGTGTGCAAGAAACAAAACACAAACAATAAAAATCATAATACACATTCTACAAAAAAAGACCACAGGAAAAAAGATAGGTGAAAAGAAACTGTCAGGAAGAAAAAAGAAGAAATTGTTTCTAAAGGTGTCCTGTCATGGTGAAATTAGTAGGGGGTTCTTTCATTATTCCTAGAAAACATTATTCAGTCAGTAGCAAAAGAACCACTGGCATTTTATGCAGGCATTACCTAGCTTGCTTTGCTTTAGAGTACTGATGATGTACAATAATCAGAATAAGAAATATTTCCAATTATCATACTTAAAATAGCAGTTGATTTATTTGGTAGTCTAGTTGAAAGTAAAGTTTTATGCCATTCATAAAGTTTGGGAAAATTCTTGAATAGGAAGATAACTTTCTATACCACTAAAAAGCATCATACAATGTGAGCTTGCTTTTGTGGATTGAACACAACTTTATTAGGTTTGAAGAATACTTAAAAGGAATTATTAGGGAAGCCCTGTGACTCCATTTCATTAGTAGTACTTTGTTTAGCTGTTTCATAGAATAAAAATTGACTACTTGTGTTGCTACCATCAGGTAAAAAGTTATGTGTAATAGTTTATGCTGGTGAAGATGGAACCCTATTGAGTAGCTAAACAAAGGTAAATCTCCAACATATAGTTCCTGATTTATCCGCTCATGATGTTCATTCATTTAAAACAAACCACTTTTTTCAATGATGCTGTTTCTGGTTATTGAGTGAGTTTTTTTAAAAAACTTGTAATCAATCATACAACTATTTGAGGTTTACTGAAGAAGGAAAGTTGTTTTCTCTAGTAAAATGTTTACTTTTCATTATTCATGCGCTTCTGCCTCATCAATGCATACTATTAAGAAAGCAGAATTAGTATTGCTCTGATTTGAAATGCAGCATCTGCGGTGTAGTTGTAGGTAGGCTGGATTATTCTTAGAGAAGCTCCATAATCTAGCTCCCCATAACAGTGTAAGTTTCAGGGAAACTTTTGGTGAATCTGTATGACTGGCTGTTCTGGTTCCATGTGTAAAGGGGACCTGTAACACTTGTTTCCCTTCCCAAATATGTCTTGTTTGATGACATGTATGTTTCTTAGTTGGTGATTTGTTCTTTGTTTCCATTTCAGGCATGGCCTCACAGCTGCAGGTGTTCTCTCCTCCATCAGTATCTTCGAGTGCCTTCTGCAGTGCCAAGAAACTGAAAATAGAGCCCTCTAGCTGGGATGTTTCAGGACCAAGTAACAGTGACGAGTATTATAGTCACAGCAAAAATCTCCCAGCTTCTCAAGGGCCAACAAGCTCCTCTCACCAGGTAGCAAACTTCAGCATCCCTGCATATGACCAGAGCCTCCTTCTCCCAGCTCCTTCAGTTGAGCACATTGTGGTTACAGCAGCAGACAGCACCGGCAGTGGCGGAACAACATCTTTCCAAAACAGCCAGGCCCTAACACACCGGGCGAACATTGCATTGCTGGAACCTTATAAAAAATGTGGATTAAAAAGGAAAAGTGAAGAGGTTGACAGCAACGGTAGCGTGCAAATAATTGAGGAACATCCACCTCTCATGCTGCAAAACAGACCTGCGGTGGGTGCTGCGGCCACAACCACGGCTGTAACAACCAAAACCAGTAGTTCGAGTGGTGAAGGCGATTACCAGCTGGTCCAACATGAAATCCTTTGTTCCATGACAAACAGCTATGAAGTCCTGGAGTTCTTGGGCCGAGGGACCTTTGGGCAGGTGGCAAAATGTTGGAAGCGCAGCACAAAGGAGATTGTAGCTATCAAAATCTTGAAAAACCACCCTTCTTATGCCAGGCAGGGCCAGATCGAAGTGAGCATCCTCTCCCGGCTTAGCAGCGAGAATGCTGATGAATACAATTTTGTCCGCTCTTACGAGTGCTTTCAACACAAAAACCACACCTGCCTGGTGTTTGAGATGTTGGAACAGAACTTGTATGACTTCCTAAAACAAAATAAATTTAGCCCCCTGCCTCTGAAATACATTCGACCAATTTTGCAACAGGTGGCCACTGCCTTGATGAAACTGAAAAGCTTGGGTCTAATACATGCTGACCTGAAGCCTGAAAACATCATGCTGGTTGATCCGGTGCGTCAGCCATATAGGGTGAAGGTCATCGATTTTGGCTCTGCTAGTCATGTGTCAAAAGCTGTATGTTCCACTTATTTACAGTCACGCTATTATAGGTAAGTTCTCACCTTAGGTCTTCCAACATGTTTTTATGGCATTGTTCTGCGCTGTTTGGCGCATGGATTATATTTTGTTGATATTGTAGCAGCTGTCACCTTTCCTGCTTTTACTCTTTTCCTGTTTTTGTTTCTGTTTGAATTTTTAAGAAAAGTGGCAACTTTTCCAAGAAGTAGGAAAAGGTTTCTAATTAATAACTCATTTATGATTACTGAGTGCAAATCTATATACCTAACTTTTAACCAACTGAACTGAAATGAAAATGCCACCAGTTAACATTTAAAAGGCGAACTTTTCTATAATTCTAAAATCTGCATGTGCAGTTGAGTGTCTTGAACATACCATTCCATGACTACGTAGATATTTGAAAACCCATGCAGTTCTGGATTTCAAGAGGATTATGGGTTTGTGTCTCAAACAGTAGTCCCCTACTAACAGTCCACTTGACAGACCTTGGCCTAATCTTCCCACCATCTCTACTAATCAACTCTCCTACCTCTTCTTCCCCTTACTCCACTCCCCCCTCCCCTATCCACCTCCAACTCTATATACTACAGCCAATGAATATCTGGTATGAAATGTATATCCCATCCCATATTATATTGCACACCTCATTCTGCTGCTATATGTCTGAAGAAGTGGATGTGTCCACAAAATGTTACATTAAAATATGAAAGTTAGTCTTTAAGGTGCCACATGTTTTGTGACTTTTGTTTTGTTTTGTTTTTCTTTGATTTTTGCCTGAAGTTCTTGAAAAGACTAACATGGCTACCCTCTCTGAAACTTGAAATGTTAAAAAGCATCTTTGTATCTTTATGGTCATCTCTATGTTTAGGAGTATTCCTTGGATTCAAGTGTATAGGATTGAGGCACACTAGATCAGGGATGCACAGACCAGAGCTTCCATCAGTCATAAACAGGGTAAATGGAGGTGATTAACAGAAATTGGAGTGTGACAGCCTTTTGGAGGGCCACATTTGACCTCTAGATGGTACCTATAGTGTAGTATTAGGAAGCTCAAATATTTGTGTTGATCACCATAGAATTATCCAGAATGTGATTTTTCAGTTAGATACTCAAAGGAGCAAAATTGGATTCATGCAGAACAGCAAGCATTTGAGTTCTAAATGACATGTCTTCCTTCCCTTTCTTGGAAAAGCCACTTCTGTATATGCACTTCAGCCAAGTTCTAAGTTTGGAAATAATGAATTCATTTTCACACAGGCCTTGTCTTAGCCTAACAACAAGAAGCCATTGGGGCTCTGGTCTAAGGGAAAGAAAGTTGTACTTTTTATCGTGTTAACATAGGGATTGGTATCTGACCTTCCCATTTTTTTGCAAGGCTGGCAAAGGTTTTTAAACAGGCTTTAGTTGGCAGAATAATGCAAAAGACATTGGGCTCCTACTTGTGTAGGCCAGGCTGCCTTTCTCTGTATATGATGCAGATAGAATGTTACGGTGGCATGTTGCTGTGAAAAATGTATGCTGTCCACACTTCAGAACCTTGGGATTTACAAACCTGCTCTGGGGCAATTTTCAGCTTTCTAAAATAGGTGGGGATGAGCTGCAATGGAAGAGGACCCCCCCCATTTAGTTACACCAGTGGATCATTAGTATTAAATACATCCCAGAGTAAATATCATACAAATTAACCAGTGGTGTTAAAACTGATTAATGGATTTGAAAAGAGCTTACTTCTATTAATCATGAGTACAGTGGTGCCTTGAGATGTGAAATTAATCCATTCTATGGGAGTTTTCGTGTCTCGAAAGTTTTGTATCACAAAATGCGGTTTCCCATAGGAATGTATTGAAAACCGATTAATCCATTCCACAGGTCAGAAAAGTTGAGAGAGAGAGGAGAGAATGGACTACATTGGTTTTCAGTGCATTCCTATTGGAAGGCTGTCCCAAGGCCAGGAAGGACGGGAACAGCCTTTCCCCCTCTTTGGTAGCATTGGATTTTTGACACCCCTGATTGCAAGGAGTGATGTGGGGGATGTCAAAAACCCTCTGTCTTCAAAGATGGGAAAGGGATTTTGCTATCTATGGGGGAGGTTTGTTTTTGAAAGCCTACCCCAACCCAGCAAAGCAGGGGAAAAGCTTTCCCCCTTTGCTGGGTTGGGGGGAAAACCCCTGAATCAAGGCAGCAGGAGACTGTTCCTCCCAGCCCGACACCTAGCTGATTTTGACAGATTGGGAAATCACCTGGCTGCTGAGGAGCAGCCTTCGGTTGATTGAGGATTTCCCCCCAACCCTTTTATCCTGCTTTGCTGGGTTGCGGCCATTGCCCTGCTCAGCTTTTCCCCCCTTCCCCTTCTTCCCTCCTTTTACTCTCTTCTTCTTTTTGCCCTCCCCGTCTTTCCCTTCCAAGCTTCCCCCTTTCCAAGCTTCCCCTCCTTGCACCTCCAAAGCTTCTCTCTCTCCCCCCCCCGCCTCAGAACCATGAGGAGGAGTGTGTGTGGGGGGTGGTGGTGGCTCAGGACTGAAGCAATTCGCACAACACAAGGCTCCCAAGTCCAGCTCTCGCAGGATGCCCAGCATGGGGTGCCTGCTCCAATACCCCTCCCCCGGGCACCCAGTGGGAGCTGGACTTAGATCCAGAGGGAGTGTCCTGTCTGTCCTGTCTGCTGATTAATGCCAGGTCGGTACATAATAAAATCCCTCTCATCCACGATTTAATCGTGGATGAGCGTGCCGACCTGGCCTTTCTCACGGAGACCTGGGTGGGTGAGGGGGGTGGGGCTTCTCTCACCCTCCTCTGCCCCCAGGGCTACCATGTGCAGCAGCTGGGCAGGTCAGAGGGGCGGGGGGGGTGGGGTGGCTATGATCTTTAGAGAATCTTTTTATGTCAGTAGATCCGCGATGTTGGTGAGTCCAGGCTTGGAATATCTCCACCTTATGGTGGGCCAGAGGGACAGGTTTGGGGTAGTGCTGGTGTACCGTGCTCCCCGCGACCCTGCACTCTCCCTTCCAGAGCTCTCCGAGTTCATCTCGGCGGCACTGTTGAGGTCCCCTCGCCTATTGGTGGTAGGGGACGTCAACGTGCACGCCGAGGGTGGACTGTCGGGAGCAGCTCTGGAATTCATGGAGTCCATGGCCTCCATGAACCTGTCCCAATCAGTCATCGGACCTACTCATAAGGGTGGACACACGCTGGACCTGGTTTTTGCCTCCACATCGCGGGGTTTGGATCTGGGGGTCGGGAGGTTGCTGACCCGGCCCGTGTCATGGTCAGATCATTATCTGCTGACCTTCTCTCTTGACGTAGCCACCCCGCCCCGCGGGGAGCTGGGCCCTTCCATCTGGGCCCGTCCCCGGAGGCTCCTTGACCCAGCGCGGTTTTCGGAGGCCCTCGGGGATGTTCCAGACGGTTTGGATGACGATCCGGCCGACTCCCTTGCCCAACGGTGGTTTGAGGAGGTGGCGGGGGTTGTCGATCGGATCGCCCCCAAGCGCCTGATCCGATGCCGAGCCCGCTCGTCTCCTTGGTTTACTGAGGAGCTGCGGGCGATGAAGCAAGAGCGGAGAAGGCTAGAGAGCAGATGGCGGAAGGCTCGGACGGCACAGAATTGGGCTGCGGTTAAGGCGTTGACCGGTCGCTATTCTCGTGCGATAAGGGCTGCCAGGAGATCTTTTGCCGCCCTGAGAATTGGTGAGGCCTCGAATCGGCAAGCGGAGTTATTCCGTGTGGTTCGAGACCTCACCAATCCCGGTCCGCCGGGGCCTCCTCCTAGTGATTTCACTAGTGAGTCATTCGCAGCCTATTTTAAATCTAAGATAGAGGCCATCCGCTCCGAGCTGGACTCCGGTTGCCCTAGCCCAGCCTCTGTCGTGGCCAGCGTCGGGCCACCTCGGTCGCCTCGGTTTGTTGAGTTTGGGCCTGTTACAACTGTGGATGCCTCCAGGGCCCTGGGACATTGCAGGTCTGCGGCCTCTCCGTTCGACCCTTGCCCTTCCTGGTTGATTAAGAGCGCAGGGGGGAGCATGCCGAAATGGGCTTCACTGATTGCTTCGGCCTCCTTCAGAGACGGGATTCTTCCTAGTCTTCTGAAGGAGACGGTGGTGAAGCCCATTATTAAAAGATCCGGCTTGGCGGTGGACGATCTGTCCAACTATCGTCCCATAGCCAATGTTCCCTTTTTGGGCAAGGTGATTGAGCGAGTCGCCGCCCTGCGTCTCCAGTCGTTCCTGGAGGAGAACCATGTCCTGGATCCTTTCCAGTCCGGGTTCAGGCCGCATCATGGGACGGAGATGGCCCTGGTCGCGCTGCATGATGATCTGTTGAGGAGGGCCGACGGGGGTTGCTCTACCCTGCTGGTCCTTCTCGACCTGTCAGCGGCTTTTGATACCGTCGACCACGGTATCCTGCTGGAACGGCTTTCGGAGGTTGGGATTGGGGGCCAGGCCTTGGCCTGGTTCCGGTCCTTCCTTGGGGGCCGCACCCAGCGAGTGAGCTTGGGTGGTGAGTTGTCGGCACCCTGGACACTCCCTTGTGGGGTGCCTCAGGGGTTGTCGCTCTCCCCAATGCTCTTTAACATCTATATGAAGCCGCTGGCTGAGATCATCCGGAGTTATGGAGTCTGCTGTCATCAGTACGCTGATGACACGCAGCTCGATCTCTCCTTTTCCACCGGTGCAGTGGAGGCCGTCCGTACCCTTGATTGTTGCCTGGCCGCGGTTCTGGATTGGACCAGGACCCACAGGCTCAGGCTCAACCCAGGCAAGACCGAGGTTATGTTCTTCGGGGGCTCGTCGGAGGGGTACTGTGGCCCTCTTCCCAGTCTGGGTGGGTCCGCCCTCCAGCTGGCGCAAAGAGTGCGGAATCTGGGCGTCCTGGACCCGGATCTGACCCTGGATTCTCAGGTGTCAGCCGTGGTCAGGTCGGCCTTTTACCATCTAAGGCTTATCGCCCAGATTCGCCCGTACCTCGATGAGGGCTCCTTGAGGACAGTGGTACAGGCGCTGGTCGTGTCGAGGCTGGACTATTGCAACGCTCTCTACATGGGGCTCCCCTTGAACCTTGTTCGGCGATTGCAGCGGGTCCAGAATACAGCGGCCAGGCTGGTGGTTGGTGTGCGTCGCTATGACCGCGCCACCCCCATCCTGGCTCGCCTACACTGGTTACCCGTTGCCTCCCGAATAAGGTTCAAGGTGTTGGTTTTGGTTTACAAAACCCTCCATGGCTTGGCCCCGGCTTATTTGGCGGAGCGGCTTCCCAGACAATTAGATTTGGCCCGACCCACCCGTGCCTCGGTGGCCCTTTCCCTGCGGACGGTCCCCCCGAGGGAAGCCCGAAAAGTGCGTACTCGCAGTCGGGCTTTCTCGGTGGCGGCACCGGCAATTTGGAACAATCTCCCAGGTGAACTACGGCTGGCTCCCTCGCTGGCGGCGTTTAAGAAGAGCCTTAAGACCATGCTCTTCCGAGAGGCCTATGGCGAGGGTTAGGGACTCTGCTCCTTTTTTTTTTTTCTCCTCCCCGCCTATTTAATCTTGGATCTAATTGTTCTTAGCAAATTTGTTGCCCATTGCTTGTGTTTGATTTTATCTGTTTTATACTTTTATGTTGTTAACCGCCCTGAGTCCCCATCGTGGGAATAGGGCGGTATACAAGAGCTAAAAATAAATAAATAAATAAATAAATAAATAAATAAATAAATAAAGAGGTAAGAGGTTCACCCTCTCCCAGCACCTGCCCGGCGCTAGGGAGTGAAGCCTCCAAGCAGGAGCCAGCTTGCTGGGACGAAACATCCTTTCACTGCCAAACGCCAGGTGGGCGGCTGGCGATTGCCTTCACTCAGGCTAGCTGGCTTCACCACAAACAGCCTGGGAGGATCTCTGCATCCCTGCTTTGCCCAACAACCAGGTGGGTGAAGCAGGGTCACTGGTCTTCACCACCACAGCTGCTTCCATCAGGCATGGGATCCCCTTCCCTGTTCTTTGGCTGGGCTCCTTGCCGGTTGCCTGATCTTCTCGGTCGAAGAACAGGGAAGGGGATCCCATGCCTGACAAAATCGGGGAACCCCAGAGTAGGAGTGGTCCGGCCGAGTTGGGCAGGTCCTTCCTCTACCCCCCCCACCCCACTCTGTCCTAAACCTTCAATCAACCGGCAGCCAAAAGTTCCAACAGCTAGCCAATTGTCGATCGGTCAAGAATCTGTCAAGATCTTGGGCTGTTGGGGTCCCCCCCGAACACAGCAATGTGGGAAAGCTTTTCCCCTGCTTTGCTGGTTTTGGCTTTTTGACAGCTTCAATATGAAGTGTCGCCCCAGGCATGCTGTCTGTAGCATTTCTGGAACTGGGGCATCCGTTTCCAATTCGAAAGGAAATCATTGGAAATCGATGCCCTGGTTCCGGAAACACTATGCACAGCATGCACAGGGCAGCGCTTTGTACTTAAAGGTAGTAATTGGAAATGGATGCCCTGACGGCACTTCCTATTGTGAAAAAAAAATCCTAATGAGCCATACCCGTTTCCAATTATTTCCGTTCGTAACTCGAGGTACTGCTATATATCCAAGTTGGTTCCAAATTAAAGGAAACTGACAATTTTTAATTGGAATGTATTAACTCTTATTATACCCTCTTGAGTTCTACAAAAGTAATGGCTGTCATCTCAGCCACTTTCTAGCACTTCATTTTCTCACCTGATATGAGGAATGTCATTTTTTAGGGAGGCATGCAGTACCTTACTTAAAATGGAAAAGAACACCTCTTTGCCCCCAGCTGCATTTGAGATCCTTGGCTGATAGTTAATTTAAATCAGAGGTGTCCAAACTTTTTGGAAGGAGGGCCAGATTTGGTGAGGTAAAAATGTGGGGGGGGCGACCATACAGCCACATTTGGCCCTGGGCTGGACTTTGAACAAACTTCTAGGACATGCAAGGAGGTGGGGAGGATGCTGCAGCAATGGAGCTGGGGGCATGTAGGCTGGGCAGGTGGCTGGGGGGGGGGATGGACAGAGGCAGGGAGGGCAGGCAAACCATAAAACTGCAAGCTGACGTCTCCATCCGGTATGGGGAGGGGCCAGCTGGCGGGGATGTGTGACAGGCTGAGCTGGGAGTGGGGAGAATAGGCTGTGGGCCACTCAAAATTTGAAAACGGGCCACATTTGGCCCCCGAGCCTGACTTTGGACATGCCTGATTTAAATAGATTTTGGTAGCTCACCTGAACTAGGAGGCTACCAAACTACAAACAGGATCCCCTTCACTGTCGACATTCCCTGTTAGCATGGTTGGTGTCTTTTTCCAAAGTCTGGCTCTTTCCTTGCGTGGATGAAGTGGGAGCATGAAAAACAGCTGCCTACAGGTTGGAAGCGTCTACAGCATCTGAATTCACTCTTCTGTGTCTATGAAATGCAAATCTGTTTCAGTTTCAGAACAAGACTGGAGTTAGTGTTAGTGCTTCACTGTTCATAATAGTGAGAAGCTCAGCTGCTGCTTTCAGGGAGGAAATGAAACCAACACTCTTCTTCAGAGAGATCCAGCTCAGAATCACATAAATGAAGCAGAGTCATTTTCCAAAGATCAGTGAAACCTTTCTTCATTCTGCTGTTCCTGCTGGTGCTCTTAGATTTCTTTGATATAACTGTACCTTTCTTAACCTTTGGGGTGGGGGTGAGGAGAGCAGCTACACTCCAAAACCTGATTTCAGCTGTGGTAATGCGGATTGATAAATACTTGATACCATCACTTTTTAATTATTGATTATCCAAGTTTAACAAATTCAGGTATAGGTTCAAGCTGATGTTGAGGCCCCTGATGCAAAATTTAAGATGTTGAATATATATTAAGCCCTTAAAATGTTTAAATGCTTGGATATAAGTCAAAGTCAGCTGTCTTACAGAGCTGCGTAGAGCAGCATTTGCTGCTGATCGCCACCTCCTCCTTCTGCTTGGCTGCTTCAATCTCTGCAAAAGAGGTTTGACCTGTTAAAGTCAGCTGTCTTGCGGAGCTGCGGAGAACATGTGCAAGTCAAATTTTCTAGTTGTTAAAGCAACTGTAAGTCCCCCGCGGGACCACAGTATATGAAAAAAGGCCCCCCTGGGGTAAGGGGGGAAATGCCTGTTTCAGGCCTCCCGTACTTACCCCAGAACTGGCGCTGCCCTGAACGGTCCTGCAAGGGCCTTCCCAGACCTTCTGCCCCCCCCGAAAGGGCCTCTCTGAGAATCAGAAGTGACTTCAGGGTCACCAAAAATCATTTCTGAGGACTCTGAGGGCCTTTCTAGACCTGTTGGAGGCCTCAGGAATGATTTTTGGCGATCCGGAAGTCACTTCCGGTTAGCAGGAAGGCCCTTTTGGGGCCTCCAGAAGGCCCGGGAAGGCAGATTCAGGCCCATTTGCCCCAGGCTGGGGGTGAGTACAAGAGCCCCCAGCTAGGCCGCCCATGCCTGACCCGACCTGCATCCGCATATTGTGGGTTTTCAGTTATTGCGGGTCGGGTTGGGTCCCTAACCCCCGCGATAGGTGGCGTGGGGGTGTCACTGTATTTGTTGGGAATTGATCATTGGAAATTTCAAGGCTACGTACCTGCAAGAGATAGATATTTTACCAAGGAACTTTCTCCTTAAATGAAAGCTAGTTTGTGTTTGCAGAAGTTAATAGTATTGTTTTCTATACAAGGCTTACAATTCAGAAAGATAGATATAAAGAAAAACTAGGTTTTTGTTGTGCTGGGATGTTGCATGTACCTTTCAGGTGTAGACCCAAGAGGTGTCACATCAGTTCCATCACGTCTCCTGGATTGTTTGGTAGAAGAAATTTGCCTTTATTTTTTTCTCCAGCATTATTTCCTTCTCTACACTGAATGCAGAAAAAAAATTCTGTGCAAAACAAATGAACAGTTCCACTATTAGCACTAAGATTTGTGTATTTTAAAACTGCATCCTATGTGTGATGAGGTGGATCCAGATTGGCTAATTTCTTACTAAAAGGACTCCTTTTGTTCACCAAAGGCACCAAGATACAGCAGAAGAGAGAGATGGGTTCAGCAATTTTTCATGCTGTTCTGGAGGATTGCTCAACCCTATTTCTTGGTACGGAGTCCAGAAGAAGGAAAGAATAATTAATAGGATTTCCCTCCCCCAGTTCCTCTAGCACAATCAGAACTCTGGTGAAAAAAAATGGAGACAAGTACTCTATAAGCCGCACCTGACCATAAGATGCACCTAGTTTTTAGAGGAGGAAAACAAGAAAAAATGTTTAGCTTAAGGTTTCATGGCGGGGGAATCCTGGCTGCAGAAGGGGAGGGAAGAGTCTCCATGGAGGAGACCTTGCAAAATGAGGTGATTTTTGACTGGGGAATCCAAGCTGCAAAAGGGGAGGCTTGCAAATGAGGTGATTGGGACTGAGGTATTGAGATTGAAAAAGGGGAGGCTTGCAAACAAGGTGATTGGGAATGGGGAATCCAAGCTGCAAAAGGGAATGCTTGCAAACAAGGTGATTGGGACTGGGGAATCTTGGCTGCAGAAGGCGAAGGGTGGGGAGAGGCTGAAAGAGGCCTCTTTGCACAGGAGGTGATTGGAACTGTGGAATCCCAGCTGCAGCAGGGGATGGGAGAGACTCCGTGAAGGTAACTTATCTCTAAATGAAAATTTGTGATAATATATATGTAGCGTGGACTACTCTATTCACTCTATAAGACACACAGACATTTCCTCTTACTTTTGAGGGGGGTGGCAAAGTGCATCCTGTAGAGCAAAATATGGTATTTCCCATAGTGTTAAACTCTACACAGTGGTAGTAGTTAGGAGGAGATATTCAGAAGCTATTGATTGCACCCACAGTTATCTGTAGTTCGCTATGTCATGAACCTGTGATTTGCATTAACAGTGTAAACAAGCCAGTTTTCATCAAATAATGTTTCCAGGCACTTGTGTGGAAACACATAAAGAAGCGGGGGCAAAGTGGAAGAGTGAAGGCTTTGCCTGCTGTTTCATTGTAGCCAGTGGGAAACAGCTTTGCTCTGAGAAACAGCCAGAGTCTACCGGTAAACACAGTGTCTAACCAGTCTATTCCAGTTTCATAGAAAAAAATATTTCTCTGCATTAAAGTTTTTAAAGACTTTTTATATGAAGAGGTGCCTAGCAGGTTTTCCTATATGGGGTTGGATGGGAAAGTTTCATGTAAAAAATCCTCTAAAGCAGTCTTGCAGAACACGAGATGAATCCTTTGCTAACCTTCCCTCTGTACTGAAGCACCAAACCCTGCAATGCATATGGAATCAGTTTCTTTTCTGCTGATTTATTTATTGATTTTGTGCAAAAAAATTTATATTAAACAGTTTGTCTTTAAAAAAAACAATAAAATGCAGTTGATATATGGCCAAGCATCATATAAAATTAATCTTACCATATAGCTTATTGCTTAGATCCCAGTGCTTTAATGCTTTTCTTTCTCCTGTCACATACAGACAAGTAGCTCTGTGCTTATGTTCTTATTCATCTGTATGCTGAAGAAATGTCTCTTTCTACAAAGCTTGTTGAAGGACTTTTAAAACTACAGGACAGAATTCCTTTGGGAAGAATTGTGTGTGTAATCATGTGTCAATTTCTATCTTTGATATATTATGTGCTGTGTGGCCAGTTTTGCAACTGTTGCACACTTAATTATGTGATGGACATTCTGCCAAATGGGGGAGGGACTTCTTAGTCAGTTACTGTTATGCTTGGTTTTTCCTGGTAGGATTCTGGCTGCAGTGCTTTTGGGGGATGAGGATAAGGAAATAGTGTGGGAATGGGTAACCTGGTACTACTTTTCAGTTGTTTTGGATGACAGCTCTAGACAACATGGCATGTGGTATGGAATTGTGGCAGTTATAGACCAGAACATCTGGATGTCATCATGTTGTTACCTGACCTTATCAGAGGATGCCAACCCAACAGCTGGATGATATTTTAAGAAGCAGCTTTTAGCCAATATTGGATTTGGCTACTGTCCCTGTCTGAACTGACACGTTGAGATAACAATATGGGTTCTGACAAATTTCAGGTGGATAGCAGTGCTAATCTGTTGTACCTGTGAGGCACATTAATGGTTAAACAAGCTTGTTAAAGTCTAAGCTGGTACTGGCCAGAGCCCACTTTATCAAGCACTGCAAATGACTGAATAAGAACTGTTACTGTTCAGTGGGCTGGAAAACTTGGCTGCAGAACCAGTGACCTGGAATTTGAATCCTCACTGTGCCTCCTTGGAGAAGGGTTGGCCAGGATCACCCAAACCATGAGGGCATGTGTAGCAGATGGAGTTGCATTCCTTACCAGCAGGGTGGCCTTGCGCAAGCTTCATGGGCCTAGAATGCTCCATGAAGGAGGGACTGGTAACCCACTTCTGAGTCCGAATGAGCTTGATGATACACAATTATTACTAGAATATATCTAATTTATTGCTATAAATTATCTGAATGAGCTTGATGATACACAAATATTACTATAAATTATTACATTTTCAGACTTTGTTACTTTCATAACCAGTGTTATTATGCTCTCTTGCTTTGTTTGGCAGATACCTTTATTATAGAAAACATTAAGTTAGATTACCTTTACTGTTCTAACATATATTGACATCATTGGAATTTGTGACGTGTTTGCAAGTTTGTCCTACAGGTTTGTTGAGTAATGAATAAATGAAATGTTGCTTGTTTTGCAGAGCTCCTGAAATCATTCTGGGGTTGCCATTTTGTGAAGCTATTGATATGTGGTCACTGGGCTGTGTGATAGCTGAACTGTTTCTTGGTTGGCCATTGTATCCAGGAGCTTCAGAATATGATCAAGTAAGTATGTACTTGTGTTTGGATATTAGCAGATACTGTGCAGTATTTCATTCAGTATTTATACATATGTGGAGCTCCAGCTGGGGAGTCTGTTGTAGCGATCTGTTGAAATAGTGAATTGCAGACAACTGAGCATGCAACATGCAACTCATGAGATACCGTATTTTTTGACCCATAAGACACACCAGACCATAGGACACACCTAGTTTTTTGAGTTATGTATGTGTGGTCCATCTCCAGCCCAGTTTACTCTCCAGCCATGGTGCTCTTGGGAGGCCCAAAGAAACATGGCTGGAGAGTAAAATGAAAAGACAAGCCTCCCCCCCCCCCGCTCTGGTCTCCATGATGGGAAGCCTTTGGCCCTTGCAGAGGCCTCCAGACCTAGTGCAGGTCCTAGCCCCAGCTGCAACCCTCCCGGCCAGACTGTTTTTTAAAAAATTACCTCGCATGATTGATTTGTTCCATATAATAGGAGATGGAGAGAAAGCAGCCCAATTGGAGACTATAGAGATGAGAAACGGGCTAGAGAGTGATCACCCACCATGATGACCTTCTAGTTGCATGTAGAGAGTAACTACCCACCATGATGACCATAGAAATGCAGTTCTATGGTCAGTTCTATGACCATAGAAATGCAGTTCTATGGTCATCATGGTGAGTGGTTACTCTCTAGCCTGTTTCTTATCTCTATGGTCTCCAGCAAGGCTGATTACTCTCCGTCTCCTATTATATGGAACAAATTAGTCATGCAAGGTAATTTTTTTCAAAACAGATGGGTGGGAAGCCTCCACAGGAGTGGCAGCTGGGGCTGGGACCGGCAGGGGTGCTGGAGGCATCCGCAGCAGCTGCTCTGGAGGTTCCCGGTGGGGATGCATTCACCCCATAAGATGCACAGACATTTCTCCTTACAGTTGGGGGGGGGAGTGCATCTTATGGGGTGAAAAATATGGCAGTTATGACAGATTCTGCAGTCAGAATGCTAGGCACATCATTATTGGACAGGATGTGGGTTATTGTAAAATGTTTGTAAGAGTACAATTTCCAGTCACACCTCTGTCTTCAGTTTAGCAAGCTTCTGCTTTGGTCAAAAGGTAATTGTGAGTTACTATGCAGGTAACTCGTACTGCCAAGTTACTATGCAACTTAGTTATATACAGCCTTCTATTTTGCCTCTGTTGGTGCAGTGATATTGTTAATGTCAAAGGGGGAAGAGAAGGCTTATTCTTCATTCTTGTTTTTGCCCTGATAACACATTATTGCCAGCTGCCTCTGCTTGCACCGACTACATGCCTGCTTTGGGATAGTTTTATTTATTTATTTATTTATTTATATTCACATTTATATACGACTTCCCACAAAGCCTGCTTTAAAATAAAAAAGGGATAGTTGTACTTTGTTGTACAAACAGTTCCCTGAGATAACCTTCTTGGTGTGGTCAGCCTCCTGAACTCCTTCTTCCTTCAGCCATGCTGAAGCTACATGTGGATATGTGCTTAGAAGACACTCATCAGAACCAAGAGACAAGTTTTACATGCACTTAATTTTTACATTTACACTAGTAGGCTTCTGCCCTCATAATTGGTCAGGAAGCCTCTGGGCCAAATGATGGGAGAGAAGGCCCTATAGCAGCACAAGGAAGCACAGAACCTCCACCTGTATTTGGTTCCCTTGAAGTTCCTGTAGTCAGTGGGGAGAAAAGTGCTCCACTGCTCTGTTGGAGACTCGCAAAGCCCTGTGGGAGGACAAGTTCCGACACCAGCGGCCTCCATACCCTCTTTCTCATGCTGCTTTGGGACCTTCACACCCATAATTCAGCCTTCGGAATACCTGACAAATTATGGGGGTTGAAAACAGTGGAATATGAAAGTTTCATCCCAGCTAACCACACATTGTTTTGTCACAGCTGCAGATCACTGTACTTTCATGTGTATCTATTAGACTCTTTTTCTCAGGCTACAGATAATCAACATGTTTAAAATCTTTGTGTGCCGCTGCTTTTCAGAGGTTAAGTGGAAGGCTGCTTCACCAATCTTACTTGCACTGATGGAGGAAAAATGCACCATGAATACCTGGTGTCATAAGACACCCCCATATAGATTTGTATTGGCAAACTGCTGTCAATTATGGTTCCTAACAAGTTCTAAGCAAAATATCAATGTACATATTTTCCCCTTAAAACCACAAGCATTCTTGTTAAAATGCCATATGTGAAATGGCCTTCAGGTTTATGTTTTGCACCACTACTACTCAATGCTTACAGGCAGAGCACTACAAGTCTTCAATAAGGAGATGTATAGTGCAAGTAGATGTGAACCCCCCTTACTTGTAAAATAATATGGTTTCTGTGTACAAAACTAAACATGGGCAATTATAAGACTCCTGTTTCATTGCATGGTAGGATCCTCCTGTCTTCAGGGTACGTATTCATTGATTCATTTACCCATTGCCTGAAAACACTAAAGAAACATGCCTACCCAAAATACGTATTAATATATACCAGTGGTTCTCAACCTGCGGGTTCCCAGATGTTCCTGGACTGCAACTCCCAGAAATCCTGGCTAGCTCTGCTAGTGATGAAGACTTCTGGGAGTTGCAGTACAGGAACATCTGGGGACCCACAGGTTGAGAACCACTGATATATACAGTTGTCCCCCACTATTTCACAGTTCATATACTATGGTCCCGGTATTTATTGCAGGATCACAGTTTATGAAGGCAAGGCCCCCTGGGGCAAGCTTTGTAGGCCTGTTCGGGGGGCCCTGCACTTACCCCAGGCCTGGCACTCCCCCAAGCAGGTCTCTGACGGGCTTCCTGGGCCTATTTGAGGTCCCAGAAGTGGTTTCCGGTGAACTGGAAGTGCCTTCCGGATCTCCTTCTGAGGCCTCTGATGGGCCTAAGAAGCCCGTCGGATGCCCATTTGGGGCAGTGTCAGGCCTAATGTAAGTGTAGGAGGCCCCAGACCGGCCTCCCAGTCCTGACCCGACCCAGCATCCACATATCGCGGATTTTCCTTTATCATGGGTTGGATTGGGTTCCTAACCCCCACAATAAAGGAGGGATTGCTGTATTTCTATGGTGTATTTACCAGAACTGGCCACTAGAAGGAACTATACAGTATGTTGCTGGTCCAGTTATAATGGCCATGAAGTAGAGTTTCTTTGATAATGATGTGTTTGCTGCAGCCTAGCCTTTTAAGTCAAACGTACAAGAACTGTTTCGTGCTGTAACTGGAAAGCCTGTACTTTAACACTTGTGATGCTGTATTCATTATAGCTGGAGCTTCAGATATGATAACATGTGCTCAAAGGGCTCTAGGGCACGAACAGTATTGTTTGTTACAGTGTTGATATCATATGGAACCTGCTAGTAATGGTTCTGTGCTTGATCCATTCCAGGATAGTCAGAAACAGGGAATCTACCCCAAAATATGCTTGGACCTGAATCAGAAGGGACTGGTTTGTTTTCCGTGGCTTCAGAGACTAGGACGCGGGACAATGGTCTCAAACTACAGGAAAAGAGATTCAATTAAACATTAGGAAGAATTTCATGACAGTTAGAGCTGTTTGGCAATGGAATATGCTGCCACAGATGGTGGTGGAGTCTCTTCCTTTGGAGGTTTTTAAGCAGAGGTTGGATGGCCATGTATCGGGAGTCCTGTGATGGGGGTTCCTGCATGGCAGGGGGTTGGACTAGATGGCCCTTGAGGTCTCTTCCAACTCTATGATTCTATGATTCATTAGCATTGTTAGCAGCATGAGGATGCACAAATAGGGATGGGTTGCAATTGAAAAACCACTAAGTACTGCTATTCTTATCTTGGTAAGAATGTAATATACACGTTCATGTTTCATAGGGGAATGGCATTTTTCAGTGGCATTTACATGTTTATGAAGATCACATCTTGTTTATATAGGATTGTAAATGCTCAGATCTAATTTATATAACATTTTAATCAACTGAGAACTTGACAGATAAATGTGGGATTTTTTATGCTTTGAATTGGCAAGACATTTGGGAAAATGACCATAGGATTAAAAATGTTTTAAAATGTCTAGGGTTATAAAGATGTTTTCCCCTTGATCATAGAACTTTATTTTGTCAGTCTTCCCTGGTGTTAAGACTCATTTGCCTAATATATTTTACATCTTGAAGTAAACTATTTTTTCAGTTATATTTAGCTATCAGGACAGCTTGCTGATATATCAAGTTTCTTTTCTTTCTTTCTTTCTTTTCTGCTACAGATTCGTTACATTTCACAAACTCAAGGACTTCCAGCAGAGTATCTTCTAAGTGCAGGAACGAAAACAAGCAGGTTTTTTAACAGAGATCCAAATTTGGGATACCCACTATGGAGGCTGAAGGTTTTTCTTTTTCTTTCCCCTTTTCCTTAATTATATGAAAATAGTTTACTTAAGGAAGAACCCCCCATTGTTACTTATATTAAATGTCAATTAGATGGTGTTAGTATTATGTTTTTGTTTTGAAATTAGAAAATGTAATCTGTCTGAAATTACTAATTTGAGAGCTGCATCTGCTTCAGAACAGCATCTAAAGCATCAGGGAAAATACAATGTTTTCTGGTCGTAATTTGACAGAAAATGGAAACTTTGATACCCGCCATTATTATTCTCTCATTTGTCCTCAAAAATATCAGCAGGTGAAATAAGGAATGATTGGGGGAGCAGTGGAGTCATGGGGAGGGAGGATCTGGAAAGTCAGGCCAGGATCATTCCCTTTCTTGCCTGCTGTCATCATGCAGTCCTGCTTTTGCATCTGACAAACATGAGACAATGGAGACACCCATTGAGCCAGGCCCAATATAGGGAGCTTTTATGGTGTGATATGAGCTCTGAACCAATGGGATGTGAATTGGACTTTCCAAAATAATGACTGAAATCTTATTGTTTAGCATAGTAAGTTGCAACTTGATGAGGCCCATTTGAATCACCAAAATGTACATTGGTGTTGGTTCTCCAAATCTCCATTGATTCAGTGAGCCAACTCTAGTGCAGTTTAGTATGCTAAGCAACAGAATTTCAGCCATTGAACTGTATTTTTATTTTATTTTTATTTTATTTTATTGAACTGAAAGTCTTTGGAAATAACCTTGGGGAAAATCTGCAACAAAATATGCCTGTAGAAAGTTGTGACTGTATTTCTGGCATAAAAAATATCAAGGGGCAATAAGGTTAACTCAGAAGACTTAAGGCACTATCTTTTTTGAGTGCCTGTAGTTAGCTGAAAACAGTCCCTGCAAAATTATATGCTGTCAAAAGACATCTGGTTCTGCTCTTGTAATGCAATTCTCTAGACACAAACCTTCCTTTCAGAATCTAAATTCCTCTTTGTAAACCTTCCATAGTTTGCACTGACTGTTTTGTGTAATATTGCGACACCTTTCTTAGTTAGGTTTATATTAGACCAAGAAGAACATTAATGTGGCACTGCTGTACTTTTACAAATTTATGTACCAAAGTTAGGATGTCCTATCGTTTCTGCTTCATAATGCATTTCATTTGTAATGGCTGATTGTTTACTTAGCATTGCTTTTACTGTGAAATGTGTTAACAATGGCTTTTAACCAGTATTTTATTTCATAGACTCCAGAAGAACATGAGTTGGAAACGGGAATAAAATCAAAGGAGGCTCGGAAATATATTTTCAACTGTTTGGATGATATGGCGCAGGTGAGCTATAAAGGTTAATGAAGCATTTCAAAGTTCAAACATACAGTTCAGAACCAGATGCATTTACTGTTGCTTTGCTGGGCAGTTGATTGTGTCCTGTACTCAACTGCCTTTTGGGGGAAGGAAGACTGTGAAACTTTGCACACCTATGGAGCATTAAACTGCTGTGGACTCACGGGGACTTGCTTCTAACTAAACATGCCTAGAATTGTGTTCTTAGTTCAGCAGATTTTTCTTGAACCCATGTTTTAAATAGTATGTGTGATTTTCATTTTACCATCTGCATACTTGTGTGCTAAACAGTTTCCTTTGCTATACAATGAAAGGTTTTTCAACAGTAAAATGTAGTTTTAACCTTTTCTTCCCAACAAGGTGAATATGTCGACAGATTTGGAGGGCACAGACATGTTGGCAGAGAAGGCTGACCGAAGAGAATACATTGATTTGTTGAAGAAAATGTTGACAATTGATGCAGATAAGAGGATTACTCCACTGAAGACTTTGAACCATCCCTTTGTGACAATGAATCATCTGTTGGATTTCCCACACAGCAACCAGTAAGTTTGTGGTGTGGCTGCATGTAACAGTATCAGTTCATGGATTCGCATCTGTAGCCTGCCTCTTCCAGAAGCTTTAGGTTGCAAGATATCAACCTGCTGTTAAAAAATGTAAAAAAACCCACACACCTTGAAACCACTATTGTTCCATACTTTAATGAAGATTTTTCAGTCTCCTACTGACATTGGGCGGCAAACTGGGAGAACTTGTTTCAGACAAATGCCCCCTGGATTTTTGAACGGCTCTTCATGATTTTCCACCAGAATTTGATAACAGTGGAATTGCAGTTCACTATGGGTTGAGGGTGCAGTAATTACTGACAGATCTTTCCAGGTTGCTCTTCTCTTTGTCCCATTAAATCTAGATTAAAAGTCTTGTTCAGAGACAGCCTAAATTAGAATTATGTGGCTGAAAGAAGTTACACATTTTCAAGGTGGCTGTTGAGTTTTAAAAAAACAGTTAAAGCAGAAATGAAAGCCAATACCTAGAACATCAAAATAAATAAAAATATTTACAGCCGTACCTAGATTACTGTTAAAGTTGGTGAAGCCATTGCTGTTGCCAGCATTTGACATGGATAATTCCTCTCTCCCCCGTCGTCCTTGCTGCACCTTGCCGAGGGTATTTCCCCTCTTTTTGTTTATATTGTTTTTAACTTGATGTTTTTATCCTGTAAACCACCTAGAGTTCCTATAGGAAGATGGTGTGGTATAAAAATGAAACAAACAAACAAACAAACACTGTGTAATACTGGTTATGTCATCAGCTATGGCAATTTTTTTAAGATTAAGATTTGTAATACCTCTTCCCCCGAAGGTGCTGGTGAAGCTGTTGAGGAGCATGAGACAAGGAGATGGGATGTTTAATTTCCAAATTTGCTGTCACCAAGACAAAACAGGATTTCAGCCAATGTGTTTAATTAAAGAAATTATTTTAGTGCTAGCACTGGTTGAAGTACAGTGGTATCTTGATTTACGACGTTAATTCATTCCGAACACATCTTCAGAAGTCGATTACATCATAAGTTGAACAGCGGTTTCCCATAGGTATGCATTAAAAATCAATCAATCCATTCCGGAGGGAACGGATTGATAGGTTTTCAATGCATTCCTATGGAAAAACTGTCCCAACTCCCCTCAATCAAGGGCAGCCTTCAGATGTTTTCCGCTTTCCCGCCAGACAGCTGACTTTGACAGGTCAGACCTGTCAAAGTCATCTGTCTGGTAGGAAAGCAGAAAGCAGCAGAGGAAGGCTGCCCTTGATTGAGGGAGAGGCACATTGGAAGGGAAGGGCTTACCCCCAGATAAGCTCTTCCCTTCTAAGGCATCCAGGCTGGGTGAAGATTGGAGGGACCATGGATATTCACCCAGCCCAGGCGCCTTGCAAATGCAAAGGCTTACCCGGAGGTGAATGATGCAAATTCAGGCAGCCTGGGAGGTTTGGAAGGGAGGTGCAATGGCCACTTTCTCCTTCTCCTTGGTTGCTTCGATTTGTTTTGCAGAGATGGAAACAACCAAGGAGGAGGAGGTGGAGGTGGCGGCGATGGGCAGAGCACACTGCTCTCCTCTCCACACCTCAGGTGGCTTTGACAGGTCGGACCTGTCAAAGTCAACTGTCATGCGGAGCCGAGAGCAGCATTCATAAGTCAAATAATTCGGTTGTCGAAGCAACCATAAGTCAAGGTACCACTGTACTTAGTGGCTGCTCACTTGCTTTTTCAGCCTTCCAATATGACCTTTGATTTCTAATAGACTAAAAAAAGTTATGTCACCGTAGGCTACTTAGAGGATGGGAAGATAGGGAGGTTGCTTTAAGTCCTTCGTAGCTGCTCAGCTAGTCTCTGCCTTGTCTGAATTATTTGGGTGGGGAAATGTGTTTAGAATTTAGCTGTTCCTGAGTGTTGCGTCAGTTGTGGAATATGAATAGATTATGCTAGCATAAAAATCTGCTAAATATTTGATAGCTGTTTATTCACAATGTCATAAAATGTCTTTTTTGACAAGACCCCAAACAGACTGACATATTCAGCTAAGATTTCTTTAAATGCTTATTTTGTTTCAGTGTGAAATCCTGCTTCCAGAACATGGAGATTTGCAAGCGAAGAGTTAATATGTATGACACAGTTAACCAAATAAAGAGCCCATTCACAACACATGTCGCACCAAACACAAGCACAAACCTCACGATGAGTTTCAACAACCAGCTCAATACAGTGCACCATCAGGTAATTCCTTCCATTTTCCTTCTTGTGAAGAATAGTGTGCCAAAGAAAGCTGTTTTTTTAAAATCAGTTCTTAGAGCAGTTCTCTTAAAGATCTAATTTAATTTTTGTTTGAAATTTATGCAGTGAATCAGCAGGCTACTGCCCCTGTCTAGTTTATGCTTGTGAAACACAGACTTCATTTGAAGATCTCAAAGACAGTTAAAGCCTCCATGGCCTGATCACTTATTGGAGCTGAAGCAAAACAAGTTGGGGAGCTGTGTAACCATGACAAAAACCAAATACAAGACTAGACTAGGTGATACCTTTAGGCTACTAGTAAAATAACTAAGTTGCTAATTTTTTGAGGGCAATACCCTCTTTTTCGAAGCTGTACCAAAAGTTCAAGCATGGCAAAAGATGGATTTGCCAGGAGTTATTTCTTAGATGTAGAGTTCTTGGCAATATGAAAATAAATGTGTCGAAGTGCCATACGGAAATGTGAATGTGTGTATGTGACTTATGTCACTTTATTTGGAAGACTGGGGCTGCAAACACAACCGATAACTTCAGATGCAGCTTTACAACATCTCTGCTTCTTGCTTCATCTAAGAGACTGCCTGGCTTTTATTTTCATCTTGCCAAGAATTCTACATCTAAGAACTAACTCCTGTCAAATCCATCTTTTGCCATGCTGGAACGTTTGGTATAGCTTTGAAAAATAGGGTGATGCCCTCAAAATATTAACAACTTTTTGTTATTTTACTACGGTAGTCGCCTAAAGGTATCACCTAGTCTAGTCTGTTATTAGAGCTGCTGTTTCTGTATGGGGAAACCTCATTTACAGCTGCATCTTGCTGGCCACTTAGCTCTGAAAAGCTAATCAGCTTCAATGAAAAGGTTGAGGGAGAATAAACAATGCCTAGTGAGAATCTGATTATAGCAAATTAGTCACAATTGTTTCATTTGTTTGTATGTCAGCATTCCTCCTGTGAGAGCAACAAGTTGTACATGACTCTTCCTCTTTTAACTTAACCTTCACAAAAACCCTGTGAGGTAGATCACGTTGGGAGAAAGTGACTAACCTAGAATCATGCGGTGAATTTCATCGTCCAGTAAGAACTTGATCTTGGGTCTCCTGAATCTCAGTCCAACACTTGAACCACTGGAAGTGTGCATATTTTTGTTTTAAGATGTGCGATCTGGGGAATTTTTTGGAGTTGTAGTTCACAAGCACAAAAATACACATCTCAGTTCACCACTGAATCATACCAGCTGAGGTTCATAGATAACAGGTGGGCAAACTTTGCCACCTAGATATTTTGGTCTATAAATCCTTCAGACTTCTATCAGTTGTTATGCTGGGGGAGGCTCATGGTAGCTCTAAACACCTGAAAGGCCAAAGATTCCTCACTGTCACCATTGCAGTTGTGTTGCTTTTCAAAGACTTGTGGTTGTTCTAATACAGATTTATTTTTCCAGGCTAGTGTTTTGCCTTCTAACTCTTCGGCTGCTGCAACTTTGTCTCTGGCAAATTCAGACGTTTCACTGTTGAATTACCAGTCAGCTTTGTATCCATCATCGGCAGCACCCGTTGCTGGCGTGGCACAGCAAAGTGTTTCCCTTCAACCTGGAACCACACAGATCTGCACCCAGACAGACCCATTTCAGCAAACCTTCATTGTGTGTCCTCCTGCTTTTCAAAGTAGGTGTACTGCTTATATTAGTGGGGCACTATTATAAATCCAATAATTAAATAAACATGCAGAGCTAATTTTTAACCTGATATTTAGAGATCTTACAACATTTGTGCACCTAGGTGTTGTGTTTTTTTTTGGGGGTGGCGGCTGTTAGGCTGTCTTCTGGAAGTTTTCTTCCTGATGAATAACCCAGAGCATAGAGAGAACTCCTTGTTCCCTGAGCTGCTTGCTCTCTGAAGATGCCGGCCACAGAGTCTGGCGAAACGTCAGGAAGAAAAACTTCCAGAACACAGTGAAACAGTTTGAAAAACTCACAACAGCTATTGGGTCCCGGCCATGAAACGAATACAGTGGTCCCCTGCCCTTTTGCGATCCACGGACCGCGGCTCCGCTATATCGCGGGACCGCAGTACCCCCAAAGGGCTTAGGGAAAGGGGAGCTATCCCGCACAGCTCACCTGCCCTCCGCTCAGGGGTGCGGGCAGCAGTGGGTGATGTTTAAAGGGCTCTGGGCTGCGGAGACAAGCTCTTGTCTCTGCAGTCAGAGCCCTTTCCAAAGATTGCTCACTGCCCGCCCACCCTCCCCTTGGGGTAGAGGGCGGGCGGGGAGAGATGTTTAAAGGGCTCTCGGCAAGGAGACAAACCCTTCCCTCTGCAGCCAGAGCCCTTTCCAAAGATCGCTCCCCGCGCACCCGCCCTCCCCTGGGGTAGCGGGTGCACGGGGAGTGATGTGGGCGCTGTGCAGCACCCAGCGGCGGTGGCGGGGGATGGGATTCCCCACGCTGCCGCCGCGCGCTGCTCTGAGGTGGCTCTGCGCAGCACCCGGCGGCAGCGGCGGGGGATCCGAACTCTCAACGCTGCTGCCGCGCGCTGCTGGGGGTGGCCCCTCACCACCCCAGGGCCCACCCGACCCACATCCATATCGCAGATTTTCAGCCATCACGGGGCGGGTGGGTCCCTAACCCCCACGATCGGCGGGGGGTTATTGTACTTTGTACACTTAGTTTGTTATGTAGCATTTTTGTGTAAAAATGATTACAGTGGACCCTTGTATAACAAACAGTTTGTATAACATAAAATCTGTACAACATAAAAAATTCCGGAGATAGGGGAAATTTGCTTAACATAATTGCCTATGGGGCAAATCCATACAACATAAAAATGGGATTACTCCCTTTTCAATGCATTCCTATGGGAAATTTGTATAAAGGAAAATTTGCTTAACATAATTTCATTTGGAATGAATTAATTCCTTTATACAAGGTACCACTGTATAATAAAGTGATCATTAATACACTGAGTTCAAATGAAACAGTGAGTAGTACAAGTTTGGTAATAAATAAAAATGTTGATCGTTCAAACTAAGGTGGGATCACACATGAATTTCCAGCCACAGTGGCCAAGTGCAGTATGGCCAATGGCTCCCTTCATGGGTGCTGAAAATACTAATTTTGTTTTTATATGTTGCTGCTTTCATTGAAGTATGCAAATGATGGAACATAAGATCTGGTGGCTTTTATTTCTCTCTCTTATATAACTCATATATAACTGAATCATAGTTACCTGAAGGTAGAAAAAGTATTCAAGTTGAGAGTCTGAAGCTGGTTTGTTCCGCAGTAGTGGAATTGTCCTCCTTTAATTGTATGGAATAAAGTTATTTTATTGCACCATGAATCTTCTCACGGAATTGGAAAAGACCCACGTTGGGAATTTTGGATTTCATATCCTATGTTGTAGTAGTGAAAACAGCAGTGGTACTTCAGGTTGTGGCAAACTGCCATGATTTTGTTTTCATATCAGCAAAAATCCTCAGCTGTACATATGCCGGGGGACACCCATGCGTGTTTCATATCTGAATGGCAGTTCTGCTGCATTATGAATACACATAGACCTGAGTTTTGCTGAGAAATCTTATTAGTATTTGTTTTGGATGTCTCCTCCTTTTTTGCATTTTTGTGTTCTTCCTCAGTTTTGAAAGGGCAATAACTGCTGTGCTGGCATTAATCTTAGAGTCACAGCAGGGCCCACCTTTAACAGCAGTACAATCCCCCTCATTGTGCTGACAGTAGCAGATTGAGTTCACCTTTATTAGTCTTAATAATTACAACTCATAGTGAAGCTTTGATATGCTTCATGTGATGATTATTGGGCTCCAGAAGACTTGGATAGTTAGAGAAGCAGATTAACTATGACCTTGCTTTTGTTCCTTACAGCTGGTCTTCAGGCAACCACAAAGCACTCTGGGTTCCCTGTAAGAATGGACAATGCTGTCCCACTGGTGCCACAGGCACCGGCCGCTCAGCCATTACAGATACAGTCCGGAGTTCTTACACAGGTAAAAGTGGGAGCAACAAAGTAATGCGACAGATACGTTTCAATAATATGCTTAGTGTGTGAAGAAGTTGGGAACTGGGAACTCTTGACGCAGAAGTCATTGGCACAGTTCTGCCTACCAAAGAAAAGGAAAAACTACAACAGAGCAGAATACGTCTGCTAGGGTGTTTTCTTTTTCACCTACTTACCTTCTTGCTTTAAAGTTTTGGCCTTCGTAAATGTGAATTAAATGTTGCCCATTTCCAAGATTAATCAATTTTCATTTACTAATGTAAATATGCCATTTGCCTATTACAGAATATGTTCACAAATAATACTTTAATTATACTTAATCTATGATACTGTAAATAGCTAAAGATCTTGTATTTATTTAAAACAAATTCTATTTCCTTTTCACAACAAGTAACACTTATTACACCTCCAGTGCTTCTCCTTATGCTGAGTTTAAAGAATGAATACTATGTAAAATATGTAGGTTTCAATTTTTTTAATTCTCTAAGCCCATTTTGTATTTCTGTTATAAAACAAACAAAACAGTTTCTGTTTCCAGAAATACTTTTTATATTTGCTATGCATTTATTTTTAAATCACTGTTTGTTCCAGAACCTAAAGCATATGAAACTGTAATGGTTATTATTTGTGAACATAATTTCTTGGTTTTTGCAGTGGGACTTGAGTTGCATCATTGCAAACACTGTTTCAGGCAGCCATGGTTTAAATTAAAGATATCCAATGATTTGTTGCTTTTAATGTTTCGTATGGAAGGCATTTGGAAGCACTCAAAACGAGTACAATCCAGACCTCTTACTGTTCTACATAAATGCCACAAACAGTTGTTTTTTATTTTTCACCCTAAAGTTTTAATCTGTTTGGTTGTAGAACATTTAATTAAATAATACCAGTGATTGAATTACACTATATTTACATTTCTAAACATAAGGCAGTTATTTCTGCATTCACATCAGAAGGACAGAATATTGGTTTACCAATCAGAGACTTCTAACAAATAATTTATAGATCCATTTCTGTTTCCAAGCCTTCCCTGCACTAGTTTAGAAATCTCTCATGATTTTGCCTTGAGTGCACCAAACACAGGAGGCTTGTTCATTGATATACAAGTATACTTAATATCAGTGTATACGTGACATTTTGATTTGTTGCTAGAAGAGCATATTGGTTTTTCACTGCATACTTGTGAATTCTGCAAGCCACTCAGAAACACCACTACTGTCCTTGGGGAGAAAGCCTTTCTGGCCCTGTTGCCTCAGTACATTTGTTTCACTCACTGCCTAATCTACATTTCAGGGAAGCTGCACACCACTAATGGTAGCAACTCTTCATCCTCAAGTAGCCACCATCACGCCGCAGTATGCGGTCCCCTTTACTCTGAACTGCGCAGCCGGCCGGCCAGCGCTAGTAGAACAGACGGCTACAGTACTGGTAATTGCCTCCCTTGATTGTGTTCACTAACGGAGTTTTTGTTTTAACTTAGAGTTGCAGAGGGCATGGAAGCATGTGCCATCTTGTGGCTGTGTTCTTGCTACATCTTAATGTCTCGTTGTTTTTCCTCCCCAACATTGCTGAAGCACTGTCTGACTCTGATGTGTAGTGTTGCTCTGTAAAGAATCCAGATCCACTGACTGTTGTTCTTTACTCGCCTAGAAGGCTGATCAAGCTCTTCTCCTAGCCTGAGAAGAGCGGTAATTATGTTTCTTCTTTTCTTTACTCTCCTATCTTTTTAACGTTTCATTGATTGAGAACATAGGGGATGGCCCTTAGGTTGACTCAGCCAGAGATAGCTGGATAGTCTTGATTTGACAAGTCTCTGTCTCTCTGTTTCTCTGTCTCTCTCTGTTTATTACTATTATAATTTTACAAAAGCTTCTGTGCATGTAAAATGTTCCAGGCCTCGAAGCCTCTGATATCAGCAAATGCTTTATTAATTTATGGCTTTAACAATCCAGATTTCTTAACCTTCCTTGACCAATGACAACCCTAACTCTCCCTGGCCTTTCATTACTTTTGATCAATCATTGGCCGTGTGCATCATCTGAGAGAGATGTTGTTTGCCACCTGCTTTCGATTCCATTTCCATTTCTTGGTTGAGATTAAAGGTGAGCTCTTGCCTCTCTAAACTGGGGCTTGTTTGTTCTTTGATTTGTTAGCAGCAGTACTAAAGGAAGCAGCATTGTACATTTTCAAAATGCCCTTTCCCATTCTGGGGTCATCCAGGTGCCTAACTGGAATTCACGGTGAAGGTGCCACAAAACGGTCAGTTTGAAACCCCCAGAATCACATTGCTGAAGCTAGTGAAAACATTTCATTTAGTATCCCCACATGTCTTGCAGGTGCACCTCCATTTGTTCATGCATCATTGTCTTGCGTTGCTCTAAAGTGATAGTTCCAGAGTATCTTTTCCAGTGAGGAGATGTAGGGCATTGTTGGCCCTCGCTGGAAGGCAGGTCTCACTGAGACGAGTACCGCACATGTACCAAAGAATGTAGTGTGGCAGGCAAGCTAAGTGCTTTAATACGAAAGCTGCAAGGGCAGAAAAGACCGTTAAATCTTTCATGGGTCTCATATCTGCCTTCCCTCTTGCAATTCAAGTGAAATTGCAGTTGCTGAAATATGTGGAATTTAGGTTTAAATGTTTTCTGATAAGCCAGTAGGCCAATCTGAGCAAGTCCTCTGAATTAACTAACTGTGAGGAGACTGAATCTGCAGCTCTGAACGTAATCTGAACGTAATGTTGCTGAGGAAAGCTGAATTCTGAGGCCGCTATAAATTATGCAGATTAATCATATTGCATAGGTGTGTTATATTTGCACAATTCCCTTTCTGCTTAGGGGAGGGCAGAAGAACTCTGCGAGGCCCTCATCACTTGATCTGCTTTTCTGCTTGAGCCCCTTCTCGCCTCTCAGATTTCCCCAAGTGCCGCCGGTGCTCTTTCAAAGATCTTCATAGCCTTAAGGTTTAGAGATTTGCTTTGGAGCAGCAACAGATAACACCAAGTCTCTTTGGATACAGAATGTTGCACCTCTAATTTCTCTGTTCATGTGGTGCAGGGACAGAATATCCCCACCCCCCACCCTCGAGTTACCTGGTTCCTTGGAAACCGCCCTCTTTTCCTTGCTGTGGATTTGGCTTCTAATAGCCTTTTGCCTGAAATGCTCACCTTTAGTGCTTTCAACATTTATCCCTTTTGCCGCTTCATCTAAGTTTGCATCACCCATGCTAAGCTTTGCATTTTTTGTCCCTCCTCTGTCAAAACAGTTCGTCGCTTGGAAGGCCCGATTTCTGCCTCCTGGTGGGACATTAGATCTCGCACTGTATTAAACTCTCTGCTTTGTCTTGTGCAGGTGTTGGCTTTTGGAAAGAGGCATGGTGTGACTTTTAACATGATTCTCTTTTTTTTTTAAATTGACTCCACTTGTATTGGCAGAGGGGTTAGCAGTTCTCTGCTTGAAGGCTTCTTGCTGGGAACCAGTGTTCATAATAAGTGGACTTGTTACTTGCAAAAATAGGTCATATAACATGCCACGTGTTGCAGTTTGAACTGCATGGAATAAGACCAATGTATTTGTATTCTGAAAGAATTTTACTGCAGAATGTGTATTTTGTCAACAAATTTCTGTGAAGGGGAAGCTCTGCTATTGAATATGTTTGAATGTAGGTGTTGCTGGACAGTGCAAAGCAGATTTATTGCATCGGTGGCAGGACCCATGAATGCATTAGTCAGATAAATGTTTGTTGACCAGCAGGAATTTTAGTTCACTATTAGAGTGCAGAGAGTTTTGATGAAGCTGCCAGCTTAACGAGGCAGAGCGTGCCTCGTAAATGACAGCAGGTTGCATCTTACACTGAGGAGCTACCTTTGTGTAGTAAGCTGAATGGGAGTGCTTGGTAGAAGCATAAATGGTAGAAGCATAAACTTTACAGGATCACTTCTGAAGGAAATGTAAAAAAGAAAATTTGAATCAACTATATTTGGAAAAGTGCTAGCTGAGTTTTAGCGACTGCTAGGAACAATTCTATTAAAACATGTGAATCTTCTTGAACAAAAATAGTTGCACAAGTGGGCAAAACTCATTTATTATCTCAAAATTGACAATGTATTTTGAAGATATTTAAGGCTGCATATAGCCAGCAAACTAGAATGCTCTTGTGCCTACAATCGGCTGCTCAACTCAAATGTGCATACACCCACACGGTTAGCCATGCTTCGCCCTGATAGTGAGTGGGCTGCCAAGTGATTCAGGAGGTCAACTGGAATTGTTACCTCTCTTTGGCTCTAACCCATCCTCCACCTTGTTTGTGCCTTCAGCCTGTTGATGGGTATAGGGGTCTGTGATTTGGTGAAGACGAAGGGGGAAATTTGGATCCCTACTGGTTGCATCTTCTGTACTAAAGTCTCCAAAGATGACCCCTCCCCAGTTAAAGAATGACTTTTTCCAAACGTCAAATGTGTCACTTTTGGTGTGGGACATGTGGTGAATATCTTAGGTGTTTTCCAGGTTTTTGTTTTTTAAAAAAAGTGGTGGGGAAAATACATGTTCTGCAGTACAATAAAAAGATTAAGCTTCTTCCCAGGTGGCCCTTATGATACAAATAATTGAACAGAGTGTCTTTCTCTCTGTGTCTTTCTTGTTTATTTCCCATTAGTAAGATTAAATGCAAAAATGCTGTCATCTTCCTTTATTTTTGCAAGTTAACAGTCATCTCATTGCTTTTACTTTGAACAAATTAATTTTTCTTTCCCCGGCTTCTGAAAAAACTAATCTTAGTAAATATTTTTTGTTTCTCTGTTTGCTGTCTTGCAGCAGGCCTGGCCTGGAGGTACGCAGCAAATACTGTTGCCTTCCACATGGCAACAGCTTCCAGGGGTTGCGCTGCACAATTCTGTCCAGCCTACAGCTGTGATTCCAGAGACAATTGGAAGCAACCAGCAGTTGACTGATTGGAGGTGAGCACGGAGCAGAAAGCCAGTTAATAGGTTGGAGTACAGGGTGGACAGATTCCATTTATTTCAGGCTGTCGGGTTGTTACTTTGTAAATGCAGACTGGTTAAGAAAGACAGATGGATTAAATACAAAGCCATGCCTCTATATTTATTTATATTTCTCAAGACATTATTTATATTTCTCAAGACAATATAAATACATATTTGAGCAGCTGTAAAATGTCAGGTGACTTCCCCACCCGTAGCATCAGAAGTGCATTGCAACCAAAAATTACTGAATCAATGTCTGCTTTAATCATGTCTTTACACAAAGACCTCTGTGATACAACTGACTGTTGACAGAAGGGGTTGATGGAGAATATTTAGTGAGAATCCATAGTCTGGATATATTTAGTGGGAAAGTCTTTCAGACTGGATAATCCAAAACAAAATCCTCTTGATCTCTGATTGGAGTGCCAAATTTATACAGTATTCTTAAGTGTATCTAGAAAAGGGTGGTGGACTTATTGAGCTCCTTCTGAGTTTTTTTTTATCACGTGTGTTCCTTTGACCCAACCTTCTGATGGATAACTCCTTTCAATGGGCAGGCTCAAATTGAGTGCCATTTTCTCTATGTAGTTGTAGTTTTCTGTTTTACAGTGCCAAAGATTAACTGAATTGCCTTGCTTCCTCCAGGAATGCCCATTCACATGGAAATCAATACAGTACGATCATGCAGCAGCCATCTTTGCTGACCAATCATGTGACTCTGGCTGCAACCCAGCCTTTGAATGTTGGAGTGGCTCACGTTGTGAGGCAGCAGCAAAGTAACGTTGTGCCAGCAAAGAAGAACAAACAGCCATCCCATAGTGCCACCAAGTAAGGACTCTCTCTGCGAGAAAAATTTCTAGAGCAGAGAGAAGCATTTATCAAAAAGCTAATATATTCCTTGCATACATGTAAAGCTGCATAGGCAGTAGTTATATAGTAATAAAATTTCACTTGGAAATAGGTTAAATCTGGGTCCATTCAGTTTTATTGATCGGAGAGCTCTCTCTCTTGCTTGGTGCTTCTATTGTAACAAGTAATAGAAATTATAGAAATTGTCTGATTATTGAAGAATGTAGATTTTGAAAAATGAATGGTGGAGAAGGGGATATTCAGTGTATGTGCTGAATGTAACTTTTCCCCCTGATTTTTTTTCAATGATGTTTCTTTCTGACTTAAAATAAACTGGATTGTACACCATACTTTAAATATATAGTCAAGTGAGTTCATCTCCCATCAGGTTATAAAATCTGTTATGCTCTTTTCATATGGCTTTGTTTACGATAACTGCTGTTGTATCTTCTCATAGGCCTGCATCTACATTAGAGGCCATTCCATCTCAAGTTTACTCTCTAATTGGAAGCAGTCCCCTACGTGCCACGTCTTCTTCTTCCAATGCTGTGGTTTCAGGGCAAGAGCAGCATCAGCCCATTGTTATTCCAGACACTCCCAGCCCCCCAGTCAGTGTAATTACCATCCGCAGTGACACTGACGAAGAGGAAGACAACAAATACAAGCCTGGAAGGTAAAGCTTCCTCACATGGAAACATCTCGTCACCAATGAGAAAGGAAGGATGTGGGAATCAAGGAGGAGTCTGGGCTTAGGGGTAGAACCCATGCAGATTACCATGTTTTCCCCATATATAAAATGAGAGTTTTAGTCCAAGAACACCTGGGAACCCAAGGTTTGGAATCACTGACTTGAGATTATTGTCTATCAACAGTCCTGTTACCTGAATGGTGAGTCATTGATTTAGGCCTGCCATTTGTTAGGTTTGCTTTTTGTTCCTTTGAGTCCTATGAGTTTTCCTGATCAAGGAGAAGTTGGGGCCTTGATTGTAGAAGATAAGATGAACCTGGATTTGAATCTCCACTTAGCACAATTTTATTTTTATTTATTATTTATTTTTTATTTTATTTTAGAGTATTTTTACCCCACCTTTCTTCTTGAAAAGGATCTAAGACAGCTTACAGTAATGGGGGATAATACACAGTCCAGTACAATTAAGACATATTCAAGTACTGAGAACAACAGCATCCTACAGCATCAAAAGACAACATTACATTAAAGCTACCAGAGAACACACACAGTTAAAAAGAGAGTAAAATTCCATGTAAAATTATGAGTGAGGGAAACTAACATTGAGAACATAGTGTCAATGCAATCACATTATAAACACAAAGTCTATGTGTTCATGTATGATAGATTCATATAAAAGTCATATAATAGGTAGTCCATCATTCAGGGAAAGCTGAATTCAGGGAAAGATCTTTGGCTGTTTCAGGAAAGCCAATTTCATTGTGCACATGTTGTACATTGACAATAAAGGTATTATTAGATAGGGCAGTCCTGGCCTCTAAGTGGGAGGGAGTTCCAGAGTCTGGGTGCAGCAGTCGAGAAGGCCCTTTCATGGGTTCCCACGAGACGTACCTGTGAGCGTGGCGGGATAGAGAGAAGGGCCTCTCCTGATTACCTTAACACCCGAGCCGGTTCATACTGTGAACTTCGATGTTTAAGGTAGCTAGGACCCAGGTCATACAGTGCTTTGTAGGTCAAAGTCAGCACCTTGATTTGTGCCCAATGGCTGATTGTCAGCCAATGGCTCTGCTTTAATAGGGGTGTAATGTGATCTATGTGCCCCGCCCCAGTCAGCAATCTGGCTGCTGCATTTTGGACCCGTTGGAGTTTCCTGAGACTTTTCATCGGTAGTCCCACATGGAGCGCATTACAGTAGTCTAGCTGGGATGTCACTAGGGCATGTGTCACCGTGGCCAGAGCTGGTTTCTGAAGAAACGGGTGTAACTTGCATACTAGCCTTAATTGTGCAAATTTGCTCCTGGCCACAGCCGTGACTTGGGCATCCAAGCTCAAGGCTGAATCCAAGAGCACTTCCAAGCTGTGTACCTCTTTTTTCAATTGGAGGGTGACCGCCATCCAGTACAGGTTGCATCCCTGTCCCTGGTTCTCCCTTTCGACTGACCAGGAGCACCTACCTAGAATGTTATCTAGAATAGCATATCTAACCTGATAATATAATTGTTCATGAAAATGCAATGTGGCCATCCTCATTCCAATGACAAAAGTTTTTTTGCAAAGACTTCCTCTTCCCATCCCATAGCTTCCACATGAATTGAAAGGGATTACTGGGGTTTTGGGGAAGCCTCAGGAACGAAGTAGGAAGTTTTTAACTTCTGAAAATGATGCTGATGATTGTGCTGTGAGCTTTCCACAGGTGTACCAACAAGACTTTAGCCAAAGTAAACTGAAGCTTTTAAAAACACCATCATTCTCTTTTAAGTAATTCATCTATCCCCAAATGACGTAGTTATGTGCTACATCAAGCGTATTGAAGTAGATGGCTGTTTTCTTTTCAGCTTGGGCATGAAACAAAGATCCAACGTTATCAGCTATGTCACAGTTAATGACTCCCCTGATTCAGATTCCTCACTGAACAGCCCTTACGCAGCAGATACACTTCCCACAGTCAGAAGCTCTGGAGGTGCACTGGAGCCAAGCAGAGGGGCAGCTGAAAATTCCAACTCCCGTACCATTATTGTGCCTCTGAAAACACAGCTCAGTGACTGTATTGTAGCCACCCAGGCCTCAGGTAAGATTGACTGCATGCAAAACCATGGTCTGCCATAAAATAGATTTTGCTTTTCTATCTTGTCTACAGCTTGCTTCTGTTTTATTCCAAGTCTCATGGTAGAAAAAGACAGACAGAAATTTGTTTTGTGGCTTTGCTAAATGATTAGTTTTAACCTCCAAAAGTAAAAGTAACTTGATTGTGAATTGTTACATTATTTGGTGATGATGGTGAAGCGAAAACATAAAAGGTTGCCATGAAAAAGATCGAAACAAATGAAGCATGGTGGTGAATCTTGAATTACAGAAATCACAGTGAACAGCTACTTGAACCATCCCCATCTTGCATCTTCCAATGGCTTCCTAAAAATGAAGGGCATTCCACAGAAATCTCAGCTCCTTTCACTTTCAAAAAATTGTAGCCAATGATGTCATCAGACTTATGCAGTATAAGTTAAAGCACATGGGTTATATATGCTCACTATGTATTAAAAATATATAGAGAACAGTTACTAGGAGGGTCAAAAGCTTCTCCAATCGCAGTACATATTTCATTTTTCTTTCCTTCTTATCTCTGAAGCCTGACATTGTAACATTGTCCAGCTGTATCTTAATAGCAGACATATGCTTGCTGTTTTTAATTTTTAAATGTTGTCTTTTTTATTTTATTTATTTATTTATTTATTTGTATAGCTTGTATGCTGCCCACTACCCAATGGTCTCTGGGCGGCTCACAATCAAAGTAAACAATTTAAACAATTAAAACATCAAATTGCAATAAAATTAAAACAATAAAACATTTAAATACAATAAATACAATATATTAAAACACTGCACTAAAATTGCCATCAGGACACACAATAGTAAGTTAAAAAGACTTCTTCAACAGGAATGTCTTTATCTGGCTGTTTTTAATTATACTTGCTTTGAAATTCGTTCCTTTACTTTGCCACTTTTCTCCCCATGAGGACCCAAGGTGGCTCACAATAATTAAAATAATAAAATAATGTTAAAATACCATACATAATTGTATATAGTATATACAATTAGTACATATAGTATATCTTTGGGGGATTGGTTTCATGCCCCTCCCTCCCACCCCCAATCTGGAAGATATAGAGACAAAGCCCACTGCTCCATCTCTGATTCACATAAACCTGAACTGGTTTTAATGTTGCCATGTTCTTTTTTAGTATACATTATGTCTATATGAGCTGCTTTAGTTACTTGGTCAGATACAGGAGACATAATTAGAAATACTAATACATTGGATACACAGTACTTCAGAGGTCATTTCTGTGCACCTAAGTGCTATGCAGGAGGTCTGTGTTTGTTTTTCAACAATACACCACCCGCTGGATGGCCAACCAGTGATAAATCTGACAATACTTTTGGATACAATTCCTGGTATAGAACAGATTTGATGTTTGTGGGTCTATCCATCATAAGAACATAACATAAGAAGAGCCATGCTGGATCAGGCCAAAGGCCCATCTAGTCCAGCTTCCTGTATCTCACAGCGGCCCCACCAGATGCGTTTGGGAGCGCATGAGACTAGCTATCTGTCTCCTGATACCACTCCCCTGCATCTGGCCCTTGAAGTACCCTGGTTTAAAGCCTAGAGATTACACATCTCCATCATGGTTTGTAACCCGTGATGGACTTTTCCTCTAGGAATCTGTCCAATCCCCTTCTGAAGGCATCCAGGCCAGATGCCATCACCACATCCTGTGGCAGGGAGTTCCATAGACTTACAACGCGCTGGGTGAAAAAATATTTTCTTTTGTCAGTTCTTACTCTCCCAGCACTCAATTTGAGTGTATGTCCCCTAGTTCTGGTATTTTGAGAGAGGGAGAAGAGCTTCCCTCTATCCACTTTACTCATACCCTGCATTATTTTGTATGTCTCAATCATATCCCCCTCAAGCGCCTTTTTCCAGACTGAAGAGGCCCAATTGTTTTAGCCTTTCTTCATAAGGGAGGTGCCCCAGCCCAGTAATCATTTTAGTCGCTCTCTTCTGCACCTTTTCCAGTTCCACTATGTCTTTCTTGAGATGCGGTGACCAGAATTGTACACAATACTCCAGGTGGGGCCTTACTATTGTTTTGTATAACGGCATTATAATGTTGGCTGTTTTATTTTCAATCCCCTTTTGATAATCCCTAGCATGGAATTGGCCTTCTTCACTGCTGCCACACATTGGGGAGACACCTTCATGGAGCTGTCCACCAACACACCAAGATCTCTTTCCTGATCCGTCACGGATAACTCAGAGCCCATGAGTTGATAGATGAAGTTTGGATTTTTGCCCCAATATGCATTACTTTACATTTGGTTACATTAAAACGCATTTGCCATTTCTCAGCCCACTCCCCAGTTTGGAGAGATCCTTCTGGAGCTCTTCACAATCTTCTCTGGTTTTTACCACATGGAAAAGTTTTGTGTCATCTGCAAACTTGGCCACCACACTGTTTATCCCTGTCTCCAGGTCATTTATGAACAGATTGAAAAGCACCGGTCCCAGGACCGAGCCCTGGGGCACACCGCTTTTCACTTCTCTCCATTGTGAAAATTTCCCATTGACACCTACTCTTTGTTTCCGGGATCTCAACCAGTTCTCAATCCATAAGAGGACCTGCCCTCTTATCCCCTGACTATGCAATTTTCTCAGCAGCCTTTGGTGAGGGACTGTGTCAAAAGCCTTTTGAAAATCCAGATAGACTATATCCACCGGTTCACCCAAATCCACGTGCCTGTTGACCTTTTCAAAAATTCTAAAAGGTTTGTAAGACAAGATTTACCCTTACAGAAGCCATGCTGATTTTCTCTCAGCAAGGTTTGTTCTTTTATGTGTTTTAAGATTTTCTCTTGGATGAGGCCTTCCACCATCTTCCCTGGGACAGATGTAAGGCTAACTTGACATCCGCTATCCTCCAGTCCTCCGGCACTGTGGCCGTTTGAAGAGACAAGTTGCATATTACCATTAAGAGATCTGCAATTTCATTTCTCAGTTCCCTAATAACCCTTGGGTGGATGCCATCTGGGCCCGGTGACTTGTTAATCCTCAATTTATCAATTAGTCCTAAAACCTCCTCTCTTTTAACCTGTATTTGATTTAATTCTTTAGTCAAGAGGGGCGGCTCAGGCAGCGGAATCCGCTCAAGGTCCTCTGTCGTGAAGACAGACGCAAAGAACTCGTTCAATTTCTCTGCAGTGTCCAAGTCCTCCTTAACCTCCCCTTTTCCTCTCTCACCATCCAGAGGCCCAATTGGTTCTCTGGCAGGTTTTCTACTTCTAACATATTTAAAGAAGCTTTTATTATTACCCTTTATATTGCTAGCCATGCGTTCCTCAAAGTCTTTCTTTGCCTCCCTTATCATCTTTTTACATTTCTTTTGCCAGAGTTTGTGTTCCTTTTTATTTTCCTCATTTGGGGAGAATTTCCATTTACAGAAGGACCTCTCCTTGTGCTTTAGAGCCTCTCTAACTCCACTTGTTAACCATGCCGGTGTCCTCTTGGACTTAAATGAGCTCTTCTTTCTTTGTGGTATGCACTTGTGCTGGGCCTCTATTATTGTTGTTTTAAACAGGCTCCATGCACTCTGAAGAGATTGGATTCTTCTAACCCTCCCCTTCAGTTTCTCTCTAACTAGTTTCCTCATCTGAGGGAAGTTTGCCCTTCGAAAATCAAGGGTTTTATGTCTGATTTGGTTGACACTCTTCCTCCGACATGCATGGCAAAGGTAATTGCAGCATGGTCACTGTTCCCCAGAGGCTCAGTGACATTCACATCCCTGACGAGGTCCTGAGTATCACACAATATTAGATCTAGAGTTGCCTGTTCTCGGGTGGGCTCCATGACAAGTTGCTCTAAGGCACAGTCATTCAGCAAGTCGAGAAACCCAGTTTCTCTTTCTTGCCCGGAGCTCGCAATGGCCCAGTCAATGTGGGGATAATTAAAGTCCCCCATGATTACTATCCTATCCCTCTTAGCCACCTCCATGATTTCTCTCCTCATTTCAAGGTCCCCTCAAGTTTTTGATCTGGTGGACGATAGAATACTCCAACTATCATATCACTCTTTGGACCTGGTAGTTTAACCCACAGTGATTCTATGGCGGAGTCAGACCCTCTGTCAATCTCCATTCTGCTGGATTTTATGCCTTCTTTGACATAGATGGCCACTCCTCCTCCAACCCGCCCCTCTCTATCCCTTCTATAGAGTTTATAGCCTGGGATTGCTGTGTCCCACTGGTTCTCCACATTCCACCAGGTTTCTGTTATGGCTATTATATCAATGTTATCCCTAGCTGCCAGATGTTCAAGTTCTCCCATCTTTGCTCGGAGGCTTCGAGCATTGGCGTAGAAGCACTTGTACAGTGGGTCCCGCAACAGCTGCTGCCTTGTTCTTCTCCCCCCACAGCTTTTATTTTCAGTAGACGAACTGTCACATTCCACTATTCTGCCAGTATTAATACTTGCTATGTCATCTCTATGTGATTCTCTACCCTCTCCAACCTCATTCCCCGAGGATGAGGTGTTCCGAACCGGATGCCACACAGCATAGTCAGGCTTATAATAGATCTTGAACCCAAACCACAAATATATTTTTCAGTGTTTTGGAAAAAAAATAGGGTACAGTATCTTTTGAATGAAACTATGTGGTTATTGTTGCAGGTGTTCTAAGTAGCTTGAGCAAGACGAAGCCAGTGGCATCCGTAAGTGGGCAGACATCAGGGTGCTGTATTATGCCAACAGGATATCGGCAGCACCGGGTGGTGACAAACGGTGTACAGCCTCTTAACCTTAGCCAGGTAAGTTATGTTCTTCTTTCACCTTGATCTCATTGTAGTGTCTGGGCATTAGCAGAGGCTCGTAATTGAAGCAGTTAAAAAACAGTGAAGAGCTCGCCAAATGATGAGGGGAAACGGAGAATTTGCATAAATGGGAATTTTGCGAAACCTGGAACAGATCAGAATTGGGTAGATCATTTTGCTTATACAATATGTCACTGTGTTTTAGACTCAAGTTAGGTTCCTCTTTTGGCTAAAAACGTTATGCAACATTATATGTTAAAAAGAAGAAAAAGAAAAGCTTCTTCCCCATGTGGATGTGCAACAAAACCACCCTTATTTCCTTTCTCCTCTTGATGTTATGACAGTATCTAGTTTTGGACCACAGTAGACAGTCACTCAAGAACTTATAATAGCCTAACTTAAAAACAGTCATTTTCTTTATTTCCAGCAGGGCATTTGTAGCCACATACTGTCCAGTAACAGAGAATGTACAGTATCCCTTTTTTTAGGGCTAACAGTACCAGTGGTTTGCACTGTTAACCTATTGAATCCAACTGGATTCAGAATTTTAAAATTTAGGCCTTTGGGGATGTCTAGAACTCTGTTACAATCATAGTCATTATATCCCCTCTTTAAAAATGCATACAGGCAAAGCATTTTAAGAGAATTTTCCGATGTTCTCTAACTCCTTCCCAGTAATTGTGCCAAACAAAAATGTCTGCAACCCAACAGTCAGCGGTGCCCAGGTTCTAGGAAATGATTGTAAAGACAATATTGATCGAATGCTGAACAGGTGGAATGCCAGCAGGGAATGCCAGCACCATTTGAGAAGCAGAGGATAGGTTTCTCTAGGACATTGGCAGATACCATGTCAGCACTGGCAGGCAGATTGGATCAGGGGGTCACCTGTGGTAATATGGGAACAGATCCAGATTCCAAGCATGAGTGGTATGGACTGAGAGATCATTGGGCACACAACTTGGTGGGCAATACCAACAGCCTCCTTCCTTGGGAAAGCCATGGCAACCCTAATCAGGAGACATTGAGATTTCTACCCTCACTACCCTTGGTGCTGGAGTGCTTTTTAAGTTTCATTTCTTAAGAAATCACTTCAGGATGCCTGGGAAAGTTTTACTTTCACTATCTTTAGCAAGCTGCCACCTGGCCTGTTGCTTTCGAATCTAAGGGGTAAATGGGACTCAGAATAGGGTAACACCCCTGTACTGACAGGATTAATATCTGCAGTCTGGGGAAAAAACCCAGAAAATTTATTTTCACATGTATTACCAGAACTAGCTGCTAGAGGGACCCAGAGGTTGTGCTATGAATTCTCACAGAAGAATAGATATTCTTCTTTGGCACCCTCTATTGACCAGTTCTGGTAATGCATGTGATTTTTTTTTGTATTTTTTTCTTTTAACATGCTATATATAGTGTTTAATATTATCCACCGCCTTCAACATCTTTGGGGGGCTTGAAATCAATCATCTGTTGATATGTGTGTCCTACTGTGTTGGGAATTATTTTATTACAGATATTCAGATATCAATTTAGGGTTTGGATAGACAGTATTCAAAAATATTAGAATATGGCATTATTCGGTGAATTCCAAACTTTTCCATATCTGAATGCATATTCCTACATGCCAGCAAGAAGGAATCTCAGTGTGTGGGCAAAATTCCACCCTTGATGAGCAATGGAAATTCTCAGATGCCCAGAACGTTGAACCTCTCACTTGGGGTACAACAAGTCCAGGTACTCGATAATTGCAGAAGGAACTCCAACCCTCTAAGGTAGTATCAGTCCGAGTTTCAAAACCACAGTGGATCTTAGAATAGCCAGTTCTACCCTAAGGAGAACTGAATTTTCAATTAACAACCAGAATACACCAGGGAAAGTATTTAAACTTTATTTAAAGACCAATTAAAAGACACGCCTAACTGAAAGCAGCAAAATACTTTTAAGTCAACTAAAGTAAAAAGTTCAAAAGGAAGTTAGGTGATACCTTTATTAGTCACTGCTAAAAAAATATGAGCTAAGCTTTTGATAGCAACTCACTATCTTTATCAAAGCATTGTACCAGAGATGCATTGTTGATAGTAGGTGTTGTCTATCAGGTGCTGAGGATCTTTTGGTGAGATGAAATACACCACATGATGGTATCAAGATAATAAGTAGAAGAAACGCACATATAAGAAAATAAGAAATCTTAGCCTAAGCTAAACACTGGGAAAACTAATCAACCAATATGGCAAGGTTTCTGAACTGGTATCTTTCTTACTAACAGCAATGAACTTTGTACTCTGTAGTGTGGATTCTTGCCTGGCCTTTAGCCAGCCAATTTTTTTCCACTGGATTTTCTAGAAGACATGTGCTCTGTTATATACTACCTTTCCTTGGTGAAGCAGGGGTAGTTTACAATTTGACTTTGAAATGTACTCTGTCTTTGAGGATCTAGGCTTATCTCTTCTCAACCCTGATGATAAGAGATATGCTTGTCTTTCTTTTTCTCTGATCTCTCTAACCCAAGCCTGGTTCTGAGGGTATGGTGGAGCTTGTTGATGTTTATTTAGGTATTTTTAAATGGCTTCCTTTACGATTCCTTCACAGGACTGAACTAGGTTATTCCCAGTGTAATGCTGTTTAAGAATGCTTTGTTCAATATGGAATTCCCTTGCTTTGCAGAATCAGCAGGCAACTGTACTGGCCTCACAGGAGAGAAGTGGTAACCCAGCCCCACGCAGACAGCAGGCCTATGTCGCTCCCCTGCCAACAACGATTGCTCAGGCTCCCTATACGTTCCAGCATGGCAGCCCGGTACATCCTCACCTGGCAGCAGCGCCCGCAAGCCAGCCTCACATGTATACGTACGCACCGACCACTGCTGCTACATTGGGCTCAACCAATTCCATTGCTCATCTTTTTTCCCCTCAGGGCTCTTCCAGGCACACCACTTATACCACCCATCCGAGCACGCTGGTGCACCAGGTTCCGGTCAGCGTGGGGCCCAGCTTGCTCACCTCTGCCAACGTAGCACCAGCTCAATATCAGCATCAGTTTGCCACCCAGTCCTACATTGGTGCTTCCAGAGGATCTGCGATTTACACTGGATACCCCTTGAGCCCAACCAAGATTAATCAGTATTCATACTTATAGCTCATGGGGAAGGACCTGACAGTAACCGTTCCCAACTTGATCATAAAGATGAAGCAATCTGCAGTAGGTTTGGTGGTATTCCAACAGCTCCACAACAAAACTCTCTGTCAAGTCAAGGGATGAACATGGTGGGGGACCAGCTACTTGGTGACAATTTTGTTTATGCTCTCCAGAATCTGGTTTTAGTGTTGGTGGAGCCCTGCTGTTTGGGGGAACTTCAGGTAATAACTGGGCAGTATCTTTTGGATCACACATTAAGATTTTATCATTAATTTTTATGGATGCTTTAAAAAAAAGAACTAAGGCCTGAACCCCCTTTATTTAAAGCTATTATTATGTTAATTAAAGGGGAAGGGGAGGAGAAAATCAGTGACTTTTTGAAATGGCTGTGTGTTGTTTTTTTAAAAAGAAAAAATTATTATACTTACCCAGTACTTGTTTAAATTATTTTAGCAGCTTGCACAAATCCATATTGCCACTAAAATGCACATTTAACTCTAGGTTGCTAGGTCAAATTTATGAACTTGAGTTAGTATTTTAATTGAAACTTTAAATTTCACATTCTTGATAGGCAATAGTTGAATTTTGCAAAAGCAGTTCTTCCCCTGCCCCCAAGTGTGTGTGTATTTGTACATATAGATATAGATATAGATATATCGCTCACCAGTTTCTTGGTTTTAATACTTTCTGGTTTTAAGGTTAGCATAGCAAATCTTTTGTTCCCATTTGAATCATTTTTCCCTTTTTCTTTGTAAAGAATTGAATTCGAATGCTTTTAAAAATAATTTGCAAAAGCATATGAACTTGCTTTCTGCTGTGATCAGTCTGTGATGTGGTTATTTTGGTCAGAAAGCTCTTCTTCCTGGAAATGCATTTTTGTGAAGAGAAACCACTGGATTGTCTTCTGATGAGGCCTCACTGAAATGAACAGGAGGTAATGCCACAGTAGCTTGATTCCACACATTTCTTCAGGCCTCTAGCTTACATCTTTTTCCCATTTTAATTTTTACAATATTTGGAGCTGGATTCCTCTCCAAGAAATGCAGGGACCTGTTTCCCATCATGTTTTCCTTGTGTGGTCCATTTAGTTAAAGATGGAATCCAAAATCTGCCAAAACATCAACCTACTGATATGTATAACTTTTTTTTAACTTCTGCAAGCATATCCCTCTCGGGTCTGGCTGGCAGAAAACTTCAAAGCGCTCTTATTAAGACTTGTATACAGTAAGTGCATGTAGGAATTGCAAAAACATGACACAATTGCCGATTTTAAAGGTTTATTACTGAATTTAAAACTATTTTAGAAGTTTTTGTAATGGTGATGTTTTAATATTTTACAGAAAATGAAATATGTACATATTGACTAGAACAAAATATAACAAGGAAAATTTCCTGCAAATCCCGAATGTTCTGTCTTCATAATCAAAATGTGTAGTGATTATACTTGAACTCTGTACTTAGTGTTTGTCTAACTCTTAAATGTTTCTGAGGATGAAATTGACCTGTTCCTTTTGTATTTAAACCAAAATGAGTTGATACATGTTGGAATGTATGTGAAATAATGCAATTGTTAGAGCTCATCACTGTAGCACTGAGAGAAAAAAAAATGGAGCAGCATGAGAGACAAGGATACCTTCTGATTTGTTTTGCACAGGTATGTGTGATTGGTGTGTTCCTCCACCCCCAACCCATATTGTAGTGCCTTAAATGATTATGTAGTGTGACTAGAGTTTACAGTGAGCTTGCCTTATGATGGACCAGCAAGCCCTTCCGTTCTCCGTCAGACTGAAGCAATTTGTTGAACATATTCGACTGAGCATAGAAACAAGTGGCAAAAATTATGTCGCTTTATGTCTCAGTGCAAATGCAAAAGGAGCTAGGGACACGATCCACCCAAAGCTGGGTACCTATTGGTTTCATTTACAAAGTTCAGGATTCGTGTAACTTGCTCCCACCAACACTGGTGGCTCAGTTCAGGCATCAAGCTAATCTTGGGCTTGATCTAACCATAGCTTAAATTCAGACCATGGTTTCTGTTTCCAAGTATGCCATAGCGAAACCATGGTCTAAAGTGACTTGTTCTCTATCTCCTAAGCACTCATAGCTTTGTGTTTGTAAGTTCCTTCTTATGTGGTCCAGCCACCTTAAGAGGCTGTAGTTTTGTCAGTTGAGATGGCATGGCAAACCATAATGGTTGGAATCTGTGGTTGCCAAACCTGTTTCAAATCATGGTCTCTGATTCTCTGCTTTACTGATTATTTATAACCCATGGTTTGAAAATTCAGACATCATCACAGTTATTTTAGGTAATCTTCCTTTAACTATTGTTTGGTATGATGTCTGAATTGGGCTTGTGAGATCAGAAAGTACTTCATTTTAGCTGGATTATATCCTAGATGTTTTATTTAGAGTAAGTTTTTTCTTAAAATGTTATCTACACTGTTAATTGTTGATGTATCTTTAATAGGCTATTGTGCTGGGAATGCATTGGGAAGTTTATCTGATGTTGCAGAGGTGATTAAGCACGTGCAATTACTTTTCCTTAGATTATATTGTAACATTATCTTCCCCCTTTGTGTGTAGCAGATGTTGTTTGTAAAATATTACTAGCCGGGTGTTAAAACTTTTTTTTGCCAAAGAAAGCCTGCTGGAAAGCACATAATATCCTAAAATTTAGTTTAACACCACTAGTAGAGCAGTGCTTTTCAGAAGGTTGTTTCGTGAGGAAGTGCACACTTGAACTGGCCTGCTGGAGGCGTGCTTTTAAATCAGACTGGGTTCTGTTGAACTACTGTTTGTTTCACCAGTGCCATTACGAAGCAAATGATCTTGGCCAATAGAGAATCAACCGACTTGGATAGTGGTATTGCTACAGCAATAAAAGGCTTTGACAGCCTTGAAATCCCAGTATGTATTCCGTCCAGTCTGGACCATAAAGTTAGTTTTTGTACATTGCAAAGTTCTCAGAAATGTCAGACTCATTTCTGAAACTGGTGTGCTATAGATTAGCCCAAATGTGAACAGATTGTAAATAGGGCAATAACCAAGACCAAACTAGTCGGGACAGAGGATTCACTAAATAATTTTGATGAGGGCAAGATTTTAGTGTTGGTAAAGAAATGTATCCCAAATTGGACTAAGTGGCACGTGGACCATAAATTATATGTACTCCTTTCAAAATGAGGATCTCTTATCTTTAGCAATAGAAAAGAGTGGTTGGTTAGCATCATGCCAAGTTGGGAGCCTTGGTTTACCATAAAGTTTCTCTGTTTTAATCTTCCCACCCCACCCCAAATATTAATGTGAGAATAACCAAGAAACCGTGGTTCTTTACATCGTCATTGTCAACAGTGCTTTCTGTGGCTTCAGGATTATCAAATAGCTTTTCTGCTTAGTGCCAAGCCCATTATTACTTTTTCTTTTCCATATTCTTTGGCCTGCATGCCAGTCCATCCCATATAAACCTGGAAATATTTTTATTCAGGTCCAGACCTAGTGGGGCATTTTCAGTATAGGCAAACTTCTAATCAACTTCTTCAGAGAAAAGAAACATGCAGTACTGGTAAAAAAAAAAGTTTGTTGTTCAGAGCAGGAAGTTCCTCTTCTTATTTTGACCCCCTCAAAACAAAAATGTGTGTCTACTGAGCTAAGGGTTCCTCAGTAACATAGGAAGTGTTTATTCCAAAACGGACACAGCTTTCTTTCTCTAGAACATAATTAGAACCTGTCAGTGTTAAATGATGCAAATAATTTCCCAAAGAAATTTCTCTACGGGCTAAATTCTCCCCTTTGTAATATTTTGCTGCAGAGATCAGATTACTTTGTGGCTCTGGAAACAATCAAGCATCTAAATGGTTCTAACCTACTAAGGCTTCATTTTTACAAAAAGCAGATGCGGTGGCAACTGTTAGCTGGACAAGAGACTTCCATGAAGTATTGTGTCATCAAAAAGTGAGCCCTTGCCTAACATGGCAAGCTGGTTTAAAGACTCGTTTCTTGGAATCTAGTGTCCTGTGTGTAGGATTTTTAGAAAACGGCAGGATGTTGTCTTGTGGGTTTCTGGTAGAATCGTATACATTTGCCACCTCATACATACTTTGTGAAAACAGGCTTTAGGTGCATTCTGCTTCCCAGTGCGTATCCAGCTTGCCTTACTGTGGATGGAGAGGTCCGATGTTATTAGTAAGCCCACAGCTACAAGTAGGCGTTAATGAATATTCTCTTTGTGCACAAACAAATTTGTAACGTTTCAAACATCTTTCTAAAGCAATTTGGAATACCCACCATTACTTCTGAGGCCAGATTTTTATCTGCTGCTGAATGTGCATGCAGGCCCCAGGAAATCAGTGGGACTTGTATACTTGCAGCTGTGTTCAGTTCTGCAGCCTGAGTTTGTTTCCTATAAACTTGCCTTTTTGAAAGACAACAGGAGGAGATGTTTGCCTAGTCACATTTGTGATTAGTTAAATCCATCTTTAATGCCATTCCTCATGGCTGAACTCTCACCTCACAAGCTGTTGATATTCCACTGAAAAAGCAAAAGCAACTTCAGAGCTTTACTGCTTGCACATAGTTGACTCGTGCAGCGCTATACCTCTGACCCAATTAAAAGACAGACAGACATGAAATTAAATTGCTTTTTGGTGACTGGGATTGGCACAGCCCTGCTTTCTCATTATAATTTCTAACTTATGAATGGTGCCGCATGTTGACTTAGTTGTTTGTTTGTTGCTTAACTTTATATAATGTGTGATTTCAATTCAGCTTGACCTATTATCTAACTCACTACATGTAGCAGTGCATTATATGTAATGTTAGTATTTCTGCTTGGATCCTTAATATTGCAATGGAAGTCCTACTTTATTAAATGTATTTGATATGCTAGTTTACTGTGTAGAATTTAACTTTTTTCTGGTTGTGCTCTTCCTTTTTACAAGCCGCTAGACAAAGGTAGTTTCTGACAATTACTGATCTATGTTTGTATTGCCAATGTACTTAGGGGGTAATGTAAAAATCATTTTAACAAAAGGAAACACAGATATTTAAAAAATTTAATACTAACTATATGGGGAAAGGGTCCATTGTGAAAACATAGTTTATCTTTGGATTCAATGTTTGTCTTTGGTTTTACAAAGTAGCTTGTATTTTAAGTATTTTCTACATAATATGGTAAAAATGTAGAACAATTGCAATGCATCAATAAAAAAGGGTTAATTTTCTGTACTCTATTAACTTTGTTGGTTTCTGAGTCATTTTATCAAGTTGAAGACTGGCCTGGTTAACCTCTTTAAATCCAAAATTCTATCTCAAGATCAACTTGAGTGTGCAGATTAAGAAAAAAACATGCTACCTACATATCTATTAAACACTCTGGAATTTACTTCTGACCAGACATATATAGCTTAATATCATTATTCACTCTAGTCACAGAAAAAAATCAAGCAGTTGTATCTGGCATGGAGGATTCTGTCCACATCCTCTGGCTTCACAAATTAAAATATATCCGTTATGACCAGACAAGAATCCAAAGTTACAGCCATAGGACCTGCATCATCTACAGCCTCCAACTCACAGTGGATTCAAACAAGAGGACACCTGAAAAGAATAAAATCACAGTAGGCTACTGCAAATCCACCTCATGCCAGCAATGGCTTGCTGATAAACACGAGAGAGACTTACTTCTCCAGGTCTCTGTAACACAGCTCAGGTCAGCATGCTCATCCAGGATCAGGTCCTAAATGGCTGGTGTTTTCCCATTCATTGACATTCAGAAGCAGCACTTTTGACCCAAAAGGTCACCACCAAAGCTATCCAGGAAATGGGAGCAGGGAAACAACTGGGAGATAACCAATGTTCTGTTTTGTGCTTCTCTCCTTTGATGACTTCATTTTCTTCCTTTGCTGTGTTTCCATCTGCCATCTTTTGATTTTTCCAGTGACTGCTCTCTATTTCTTCTCACCCCCTTCCTTTAAAGCAGTGGTTCTCAACCTTCCTAATGCCGTGACCCTTTAATACAGTTGCTCATGTTGTGGTGACCCCTTGCCCTACTTGGAAGAGGCCACGAGCCCCCTTTGCTAGGTCACTGCTGCATGTGCCATAGAGAACTTCCCTCTACAGTCTACAGCAGGCATGTACTAACTTTGGCACTCCAGATGTTTTGGACCACAACTCCCAGGGTCCTTTATCATTGGCAATCTAACTTAGAATACTGGGATTTGTGGTCCAAAACATCTGGAGGGCTAAAGTTTGGACATGTCTGGTCTACAGGCACCCTCAGCCAGTCACAGCCTCTGGTGCCATTGACTGACATCCCCTCCAACCTATCAAGCTGTTACTCACTCTTCCTCCTCCTCCTCCTCCTCCTCCTCCTCCTCCTCCAGACCCAAGCTATTTGTGCCATTTTCTTCACTGGCTCATGGCGACCCCTGTGAATTGGCCCGACCCCCAGATTGGGAAGCACTGCTTTAAAGGATATAACCCTCTCCTGACAGAGAGTGGCCTCTATATACAACAGACTGAGGAATAGCAAACCAGCAGGCAAATGGGAAAAGACATGCCATCTCTTATTATTTATTTAAAATAGGTATACTGTATTTGGCCTTTCTCCTCCACAAGAGGATCCATGGTGGTTGACAATATTGAAACAAACAATATTAACAACAAACAACAATATTAAAACTTTTAAAAATGCATAACAGCAGTCCCATTTTTAAGCATTGCATCTTGGATGGCCAGTTACTGAGGGGAAAAACCTGCTTCTTTCAAGCCTGGGGTCTAGCCCTCACTGTCCTGTCTCCCCTTAAGGGGCCGCCTCTCTTTGGGACTACACCCGCTGGTATAAAGAGTGATTTAAAGCCCCAAATCTAAGGTATAGTGCCCCGCCACAGCCATTATTAAATGGGAACCCCTTAATATATTTTACTTGAATGGTGTAGTCTGTCACCTGTCAGGTATCTAGCAGCCACAAATGGCACAACCAATGAGAGTTCAGTACATCCACAACAACAAAAACAACAAAATCAAATTACTGAATACAGAGTCTATACTTCGGCAAGGAAGAAAGGGCACCTTTTTGAAATTGCTTTCTAAAGATTAGTCACAGTGTCTATTGTAACTGGGGCATGGTGGCTCAGCGGACTAGAGTACTGAAAATTGTTGGCTGCAAGGTCAGCAGCTCAGCTGTTTGAATCCTGGGTGCCACGCAGCAGAGTGAGCTCCCGCTATTAATCCAAGCTCCTGCCAATCTAGCAGTTCGAAAGCAGGTAAATTCAAGTAGATAAATAGGTACCACTGTAAAAAGCAGGAAGGTAAAACAGTGTTTCCTTGCAGCCATACCAGCCACATGGCCATGGACTTGCACAACTCTGGCTCTTTGGCTTGAATACAGAGATGAGCACTGCCCCTAGAGTCAGACACACTAGCACACATGTGCGGGGGGGGGATTCTTTATGTTTTTTACTTCTGTTATAAAGTTTGTATTAACTAGACTGCAGATTTTGAGATTTATTTTTATACAGCCGCTAGATGGCACTATGAGGCTTTGAATTACTACATTTTTATTGCATGAAAAGCCAAATAGGCTTATTTATCCAGCAGACCTTTGGGTTTTATATGCTGCTAACCCTTAAGAAACGACTTGGGTCAAATGAATCCAAAACACAGTGGGTATGATTGAGAGAGATTGTGTATTCTACTTTTCATACTTTTTTTTAGCATGAATACTAAATACCTTCCCATCTTTGTTTTTTATTAACAACAATGGCCACTGACCACTGAATTGGGGGTATTGTTGCAGGAAATGATAGTTGTGCATGCAGTTGTCCATTTCTCTCTTAGCAGGGAATGCACTGAGCTCAGCAACACAGAACAAAGTCTTTCTTAGCACACAAAATGCCAGGCTTAATCATGAGCATTCCCAATTTGGGCTGCGGGACTCATGTAGGATAGAGGCAGGGCCAATTCGGATTCTTCAGATTTTTTGGAGAGTAGTTCTGATAAGCACTGCTTTTTTGCATTCTATAGTAATATTGGCTATCACACAGATATTGATCGGGAGCAGATTTGCTGGAAACCGGATTGCTTTGCAAATACATGCAAACAGCAGCTCATTTCTCTTTTTTCATTTGGAGGTGTATTCCCCCACCCCCACAATCAATTCAAGAAAATGCAATGCATTCAAACTTAAACGTTTCCTGATCTCTTCCATTTGTTAACTATTTCAAATTCAATAAATTAATACTCTGAGTATGAATGTCAACTGCAAACATCCAAATCTGCATTTTACAATTCTTCAACAGAATATAGCCGAGAAATCCAACAAGGTGTTTGGTAATAAGTTGTAAAAATAAATGAATAAATAATAAGAGGGGAGGAAATCTGGTTTTCATTTATGTTTTTTTCCTAACAAAGCTACGTTTTCTTAAAATACAGTTCTTCAAATTTCCTAGCCACAGGACATATGTTCTGTATTAATCAGCCATCTAATGAATAGCTGCATTTCATGAAGTATTCTGGGAAACATCATACACCTCTTCCTGAGTTACTGGCAAGGTATTTTGGGCCTTATCAAGACATAAGACAAAATTTCCTATTTTCAATATAGAGCCAAGAATATTCTGTCCAATATAGCCAGTAACCATATTGGGTGAGTTATGTATGGATTTGTAGTCCTAAAAGGTTTCCTCAACTTTAGCTTTATCCATATGAAACAAAATGATTCAGCGCATATGTATTGTAGAGCAATATTGTATTGCAGGAGCCTCATGGCACAGTGGTTAAATGCCTGTACTGTGGCTAAAACTGTGCTCACAACCTGGGGTTCAATCCCAGGTAGCAGGCTCAAGGTTGACTCAGCCTTCCATCCTTCTGAGGTTGATAAAATGAGTACCCAGCTTGCTGGGGGCGGGGGCAATGTGTAGCCTGCATACTGTAATTAAAACTGTAAACTGCCAGAGACTACTTGAAGTGGTATGGAGTAGTAGACAAGCAGAACACTTTTTTGGCAGAGGTGTTGTTCAGTCGTTAAGTCATGTCCGACTCTTTTTGACTTCATGGACCAGAGCATGCCAGGCCCTCCTGTCTTCCACTGCCTCCCGGAGTTTGGTCAAATCCATGTTGGTTGCATCAATGATACCGTCCAACCATCTCATCCTCTGCCATCCCCTTTTCCTTTTGCCTTTTGCCTTCAATCTTTCCCAACATCAGGGACTTTTCCAAGGAGTCCTCTCTCCTCATGAGGTGGCCAAAGTACTGGAGCCTCAGCTTCAAAATCTGTCCTTCCAGTGAACATTTGTGACAGAGGTGAGCATGTCATATTTTAGGAAAAGTTGTTTGCCCAAGGATTTCTAGATATACGTCCATGTGTAAAGTTGCAACTTGGAATGGCCAAATAACATTTATCCATGCACCTTATTGCATCACAAAACCTGACCTTCTGCCACATATCCACACGAGGACAACCTTTTAAACTATGCCAGCTTGTAGTGCATACAAGTAGATGAACAGCCCTTTGCCTGGCATTTCATATGATGTCAAGCACATTTTGAAAGAAGGCATGCCTTCAGACACTACTGAGAATTGCCTAGTTACTTCTATACCATCCAACCACATTACTAGAAATGAAACTTACAGAAATATAAAGATTTTGTGGCCCATGTCAACTCATCATGGTTGACTCTTTGGGTTTAAATGACTCTTTGGGTTTAAAAGTTTAAATGTATATGGATGGTCAGGGAGAATTTTCCATTCCTGTCTTTAAAGCATCTCTGCTTGATATGCTATATCTCACCATGAATTTTAGATATATAATAAAATGCATGAGAGTTGCATCATTTATGAAATCTATGGTCATGGCTTTTACCTGTAGAATGTAGGTACCGAAATATTTAAATTCTGCTCAGGTACACTTTGTATATAATGGCCAGTTGTTCAACAAATGGGAATTATTCATAAATGAGGTTCTATAAATATTTTTTGTACATGAGAATTGGATCTTGACCATGAAGCTATCAGCTCAGTGCAACATAACTTCATAAAAACTACATAACTTAGCACATGGAGCTGCATTTATACCATATTAGCGAAAAATTCAAGATAATCTAGTAGGTAGTGAAGTTAAAAATAAGGAAAGAGACTACATAAACAATTTTAAATGTTCACTAGTACAGCAGAATGAATTTACTTTGGGGATTTTCTTGCAACTAAGTCCTAGCTAAAGAATATTTGCACCCACACAAAGGATTGCTATTCTCTACAAAGATGGTAGTTTTGTAGACTCCCTATTAGCAGCCCCTTATTGAAGAATATCATGTGTGATTCATGCTTCATTGGAAAACAACAATTGTTGTCTATCATTCCTGGAAAAAGAGCTAAGCTTGTAGACAGAAAACCTAAGGCCTTATAAACACGGTTAAACCACAAAGCCTATTTATCACCCATGATTATGCATTCATGTCCTGAAATCATTGTTTTATATTAGAACATACCACTGTAAATCATAAATGTGATGGATTTGGCATTTTTGATTGCATATACAGAGCTAGTACAATAAGTATACAGGTTGGATGAATGTTAGCTGTATATAGAGCATCTTATATATGTATAAGACCACATTTGTCATGTGAAGAGGTGAAACATCCTGGAATTCCTCTTCCAGAAAACGAAGTTAAATTTTTAAACTCAAAAGCAGGGATCAAGTGAGTACAGGAATTTGTTATGCAGGATGAGGGATCAGTTTTATGGGCCTGGCAAAACTTAAAGTATATCATGTTCATCACAAGACTGCAAGTTCTAGGCCAGAAATGGGGAAATTTGGACCAGCCAGATTTAGTTTCCCTTGCCATCAATCCTTGATGCCACAGCAAATGATGAGGAAGGCTGAGAATTCTAGTCCAACATCATCTAGAGGGCCACTATTTGCTCATCTTTTCTGCTAGCCTCCTCCTGAACAACTACTTATTAAGAACACTTACAAGTCTAATTTTCTGGTCCAGAAAGATAGTTATTCAAGATGACACACACTGTAAAATAAAACAAAACCACAAAAGAAGCCAAATAAACCAAGGAAGCTAATAAAGCAAGGAGATGTATGAGATGAAATGCAAACACAGACCTCCCCCAACCCCCCCCAAAAGACAACAAAGCACAGCCAAACAATATTCAAACAATGGCATTCCAAAATAGCAAGCATTTTCAGATGGTGACAGAAATTAAAGTGTAGTGTTTATGGTTCTCCTTTAATAAGGCAGCACAGTACGGAAGGCTCCTTCTCCATTGCTTTTCAACAGTAGTACTTTCCATCCCTACCCTTTAGTGCTTTACTTTTTTCTGGCAATAAAGGAGTTAAGAGTCAAGGCTGGTCTCTTCCTCAGATGGAGCTGCCTCTCCCCTCCAAAAGGAGACATCTGGATTTCATAAAATCTACCCAATGGGGCTGTGTTCCCTCCCCCTTTTGCAGACAAACTGTCAAAACATTCCAGTGGTGTGAGCTAGAATCCAGTGCTGAGATCCCTGACAAAACGCAAAACATCAGTTACAATCATGGCTCACCAACATGCCTTGCTTCTTCTGATTACCCTGGTGGGTGCTGTCAATGGACAACAACAGCAACAGTTAATGGATTACATGGAGAGGAGACTGGCTGTCTTAGAGGTGAGAATAAGAGACTAGAATGATGAGCAATGAACCCTTCTTTAGGATTTGTTTAGGTAACAGCATGGAGAGTTTCCATGTTTAATGCATGGAGAGTTTCCATGTTTAATGCTATGGGCACTGGGCTGCCTCTAGAGTTTCTGGAACATCTACCTCGGTTAGAAGACACCATAATCCAGGGTGTCCAAACTTTTTGCAAGGAGGGCCAGATTTGATGTTGTGAAAATGTGTGGGGGCCGACTATTCAACCTGAAGAGGGGAGAAAGGTTGTGGTCCATGCGCATCTGCAACAGCCACAAATGCTCCGGTTTCAAGATGCCTAAGGGTCCGGCGGCTGTTGCATGGCCCGAGAATCGGCCCACACGCACCCAAGATGCTGCTCGCATAAGCTGCCCTCCCTCACAAGGAGGTGGGTAGGCAGGAAGGGTGATTGAGGGGATGGATGGAGGCAGGCAGGGCAGGCAAACCATAAAACTGCAAGCTGACATATCCAGCCAACACAGGAAGGGGATGGGTGACAGGCTGAGCTGGCAGGGAGAAGAGGCTGAGGGCCGCTTGAAATTTTAAAATGGGCCGCATTTGGCCTCTGGGCTGGATTTTGGGCATGCCTGCCATAATCTAATGTGAGGCTCAGCCTAGGCTACAGAGTTTTGAAATTTATTCTTGAATTGAAATATGATCTGAAGATCCCTAATAGATGGCCCTGCATCTTGAGAGATGGTAGATAATAGCTCCTGACTATAATAACTTGAGAGTATATTGAGAACGGGGTAGATACAGCTGCTCCCAAGTGCTGGTGTGGTCTTTATTCTTTCTTTCATGTGGGGAAATGAAAGAAAACCATGTTCCTTATTTTAGAGCAACAAGCATAATAGAGCTTCTTATTTCAAAAGAAAGTGATTCTACAGCAACTTTCTGTACATTGCTTACTGTAATCTCATTATCTGATAACCCTCCAAGCGGCTACAGGGAGTGTTCCTATACGTATACACAACACTGAGTGGAAGGCAAGGTAATAAAAATGTCAAGACAAAATATCTTTATAATATATTCTATTTGCTTTAAAAACAAAACAAAATATCATAATGATGTCTCAGATTAAATTATTTCAAAATGAATTGATATTTTAATGTTTCTGGATTTTAAACTCAAGCACATGATTCGAGAATCGGATTAACGTCTCATTTTGCTTGATGATGGGAGTGCTTGTGATCCTGTAGTCTGTCAAATCAGATATGACCTGGCCTCTCTTTACAAAGTGATCAGTATCCCAACACTGAGAAATTATTTAGCATGCCAGGAGTTGATTTTTCTCTCTAAGTCTCCCTGAAGCCTCACCTGGAACATTGCCGGTCAAGGATCTGTATTTCCTCTACATGATCCCTCAGGATTTCAGGGTTCAGCTAATGCCAAGATGAGCATGCATTATGATTAAATGTTTAGATAATTGGAGAGGTCTTTTCTCTCAATAACACCACCTTTACAGATGGGTTTGGTGGGGACATGAGAGAGAGAGAGAGAGAGAGAGAGAGAGAGAGAGAGAGAGAGAGAGAGAGAGAGAGAATCTGTTATGGTTCCCAGACTTTGGAATTCCTTTCATAGGAGTTTAGCCCGGCTCCATCTTTGCTGTCCATCCCCAAGCAGGGGAAGACTTTTCTCTTCAGGCATGCTTTCCCTTAATGACTAGCTGCCTGAGTGAGGGTTTAAAGGATTGTTGTACTTGACTGCTTTGAATGTGTTTTGGTCCTGCTAATTTTTATATGGTGTTTGTTTAATCCTTTTGTATTTGTATACTCAACCAACACTGTCTTTTAGTGAGGTAAGCTGCCTTGCTTCCTTTAAAAAGCAAAGTGTGTAGCTTATGATACTGCCTCATAGCATTTAAAGCATTGTCTGGGTGGTTTACATGTTAATTATTGCAGGCTACACATTTTAAGGAGAAATCAACCAACCAATTAAATCAGTTTCAGGAATTCTTCAGTGGTATGTAGATCAATAGGATGAAATAATGGCTGAAATCCAACAGCAGATCATATCACACTGATTATATCATTAACTATGGCAGTTCCCCCCCCCCCCATAAATTAAACATTTTCCTTTCACTGAATGTCCAAGTTAACATGTCCAAGTCCCCCTTGGGGTTTCTGTAATCAAGATGAAGCCCTTGGGAGCCATGTGATGAGGAGGAAGGTATTTTATTTCTGAAAATTGCAACTGCTTTGAAGATTGTACTAGTAGTGTTGATTTTTAGAAATTAAAAATGGCTTCTCCTTGATGACAGGGACCCCAGGGAATCTTTGGGACGTTTAGGTGGTAGAAATTAGAAAGTATTAAGTTATGAAAAACGGCAGATAATATAATCAGCCTTATGTGGCATAATAACAAGCACAATGGTGTCAATACCTCAAAAATCTGGTCTGAATAGGCTTTTTAGGGAGACATTGGACTGAATAGTCTCATTAAGTGACCAGTGGACTGAATAGGTTCACTAACAAACCTATTCAGGCCAGGGTGGTGTGAAACTAAGCTGAACTATAAATTGGAAGCCTCACACCAATTTTCCTCAGACTGATGAAGCTATTTGGAAAATAAGTGAAATTTTTTGATCTCAAAAGAAAAGAAGTCTAGTTGCCTTTACTCAACTTCTGGATAACCTTACCTGGATGACCAAGAATTTTCACAGTAATTTGAGGAATGTGTTTGACATTCAAATCTAGAACAAAATCAGCCCCTGACATCAAGTGGAAGATTAAGCTGGGATGATTTGCATTGTCATCCTCTATGCTAAGCTATTTCTGGAGAAATTTTCCAGAAGATGCCTCCTCTATTGCATTAAAAACAGAGTCCTGTCGAACTTTCAGAGACTAACAAATGTATTAAGGCACAAACATAGAAATTTGCTTTATCATTTTTGAACATTTTGACCAGAAATAACAGTGCTTAGGGAAGGGGCTTGTAAATTATCCCTGCTTAATGTTTAGTAACGGTGTTCTACGCTAAAGCATCCCTTGCGAAAGCATTTCTGAAAAAAACCAATATAACATTATCTACCTTGACCATAAGTTCTCCATGTCCCTTCCTTTCACCAGGAACGGATCACCCAATGGCATGATCAGAGTAGCCGTTACTCCACTGAACTGAGAGATTTCAAGAACAAAGTGATTTCTATGCTGGAGGCAGTGGAGAAGGAACGAGAAACACTCCGTGCAGAGGTAGAAAACACTGCTGTGCGGGTTGACCGGTTGGAGAGAGAAGTGGATTATCTTGAAACTCAAAATCCTGCCCCACCCTGTGTGGAAGTAGATGAAAAGCTCACAGACAACCAGGTGTCGACATCCAAGATGCGCAAAAATGAGAAGTATGACCAACTGACAGGTGAGCAAAACCCTTCATAGCATGTCTTGTACAAGACATGATTGTTTTTTGCTTGGGCCAAAGTGGCAAATAGTTCCATCCCACACTGCCCTGACTCAAAGTAGATAGTACTTGAGGCCAACGTTCTATCCCATTGCCAGTGCTGAAGTACAATTCAACCACAATTCTTTTTGGTTTCTATACATGGAATGAAGTATGTGTGTCAACTATTTTTTTTTGCCTTTAGCAACAAAATATGCTGTCTCTGCTCTCCTAGCACCAAAAAATCTGTTCCAGATAATCATGGAAGGCAGACCTTCAATGTCTTTTAACTTAACTATGTATGTATGTATGTATGTATGTATGTATGTATGTATGTATGTATGTATGTATGTATGTATGTATGTATGTATGTATGTATGTATGGTGTAATTTTCAGATCAAGTGATGTTTTAGTGCCACTCTGTTCTGAGACCTCATTTGGAATGCAACGTCAAATTATTGATATTACATTTTAATAAGGATATCAGAAAACTGGATTGTGGACATAGGAGGTCACCAAGACTGTCCATGTTCTGGAAATCAAGCACTATTAGGAGTGGATTGGGGGAGGAGGTGAGTATATTTATCTTAGAAGAGACAGGCTGAGATCTTCAAATATTTCAAATAAGATCCCGGTGAATTGATTAATAGTACAAGAAGAAGATTTGACTAAACATTAGAAAGATAATTCCTGAGTCAGCTGTTGGATAGTGGAATGAATTACCACAGAAAATTCTACTTCACCAGAGGTTTTCAAACAGAAGGTGGATGGTAATATGTCTGGGTGGCTCTAGCAATCTTCCAATCTGGAACTGTAGAGTTCTGAGTATGTTTGGATCAATTTATGCTAAACACTTCTTTCTTTTCTTTTCTTTTCTTTTCTTTTCTTTCTTTCTTTCTTTCTTTCTTTCTTTCTTTCTTTCTTTCTTTCTTTCTTTCTTTCTTGGACATCCTGGGCTTAAATGTTCATCCATTCTCTTTGTTTATGTCTTTGCTGGTGGGACTGGTAGTTGTGTTTTAACTGTTGTTCGCTGTTCAGAACAGTGCTTAGGCATTTGAAGGGTGGCATATAAATGTAATGAATATAATATAAGAAAGAAAGAAAGAAAGAAAGAAAGAAAGAAAGAAAGAAAGAAAGAAAGAAAGAAAGAAAGAAAGAAAGGTGATCATTTAAGGATCACATTCTATTCAAAAACCTTACTAGCAGCAGATGAGCTACTGGGCAAAGATGGGTGACCGTGCAGAACATTTACCACTGAATAACAGAATAATGAGTTAATCCTGGAATAGAAAGGAAGACCTTCTGCAGCAAATGACAAAGCTGTACTAGAAAAACAAAACCACAATTACTTGAAAGGGAGCAAAGGACACATCTTTTTCAGCAGCATGATGGTGACAATGGCTGCCATCTTGAATTACAATTATGTTACTGCTGGTGTCAGATTTAGGGCAGACAGTATTTTTGAGTCATACAGATACTCATGCACTTCCCACAAATCTGACCTTCACTCAAGATATGGAAGGGATCTGCCCCCCAACTATATTCCTTCTATTGCCAGCTGCTTTTTATGTTTCCTCTGAACAACAACATCCCATAAATTTAGTTCCCACCTAAGCAACAATAATTCTGCTTATCTTTAGAGTGTCACCTCAGTTACATCCAGATATTTTTAGTCTGTAGCACTCCAGAGCTCATTTCAGTGCCCTAACTCCAAATTATACAGAATTCATCTAGTTCATTGGTTTTGACTGAAGATAATGTGTTAACAAGTGTTCACAGATGAGGGGTAAAGGATGCTTGCTAGAGATGGGCACGACCAGAAAATTTTTTTCGAGTTTCAGGTCATTTCCGTTTTTTGTGAAATTTTTCAAAAATTTGTCGTTTCATCGTGTCGTTTGTCGTTTGTCGTTAAGAGCATGGGGTTAGGGGGTAAGGGCTAGGCTTAGGGTAACGGTTAAGGTTAGGGTGGGTTAGTGGGTGCCTCTGGCCCACTAAGAACACAGTGTGCTGGCGTATGGGTTAGGGTTAGGGTTAGGATTAGGCTTAGGGTTGGTGGGCTTTTTATGCCCTCTCTGGCACATCCAGAAGTCTCAGCAAAACCTGGCCATGCGATTGGTGGAATGGCTCCAAATATTTGCATGGTCCCATCCCATGGCCAGCCCATCACTGCGTGTGCGCAGGTGTAAAAAAATAAAAATAAAATAAAATAAAATAAAATCAATGGAGACGTTTTGTTGCAAGAAAAACCCACTGCTGCTACTGTAAAAATTCAAGCCTTTAAAATAGCTAATTTTCGCATGTTTCTGTGGTGCTTTGGTGGGTTTTTGGACCATGATTTCAAAATAAATATTGCGGTAGCCATTTTGGATTCCCCGCAGCATGGCAAATGGAAACGCCGAATGCCCCCTCCAGCCCGGTACCAGCAGTCCAGGACAGGAGGGAGGGAGGCTGGAGTGGGGACCCCCAGAGAAACCACCCCTCTGGTAGGTGCCCTCAGGCAGGAATATTTTCGCCAGCTTTTGGATTGGAATTGGTTTTTTTAATTTCTAAAACTTTTTTCTGTGTTTGGCATCAGCCGCACGATGCCAGGAACAGACAAATCAGACCCAATTTTTCTTTTTTCGGTAAAGTTCTGGGGAGTAATTGCTGTTGCGTAACGGAAACGAGTAACGGAAACGGAAACGAGAATTTCGCCAAGTCGTGCCCATGTCTAATGCTTGCCTCTCAGAATGTATTTAATATTTTAAAATCCACAAACAGATGCATTGTGTAGCAGTTGTGTGGACTGCACAGGTCCATCAAGCTACAGTACTTTTGGGCAGCTTTGCAAACCCACCTAACTTTTAGAGGAAAATTCCTCTGGACACTCCTGAATGTGGTGTGTTCAGAAATAAAAGGCATGAATGCACCAATCAGTACAGATGAATTTGGGAGAATTATAGGAAAATCAACATATAGGAGCTGTGTCTTTGCTTTTGTTTAAAAAAGGCATAGGTGTTCCCATATATGTCTGCAGTCAGGGTCGAACTGATTTAAATAAAAGCAATCAATTTTTTTCAGACAATTTAAATAAAAATATATTTTTAAAATTTGAACAGTGATTTTAACAATGATTTAAATCAATGTAATTTAACAAATGCATTCATTTTAATTCAGCCTGCTTCCATGTACTGCAATGTGCATTTACTCGGTGGCATTCTGGAGCAAACCAACGTGTTTTTAGACTTCAGAAGATCTGTCTGTTCATCTTCCCCAGATCTAGTAATAGCATAGCTTCCTCTTGACACTTGATTATTTCAGTTTTACACTGTCTCCTTGGGTGGCTGATGGGTGGTAGGCATGGTGGCTGTTCTGCAATCAGGAAAGAGGGAGGTGGTCTGGTTTCCTTCACTTTCTTGCCCTGTTTGAAATTTCCCACAACTGCAAGATCAACTTTTCTCTGCAGTCTAGCCCCTAGAGAGGAAGGCCATGAAGGCTGCTCAGTGTCTTTTGCTAGTCTGCCTTCATTTGTAATCCTTTCCATGGGTTTTAACACAATGCCCACAGCAACTTCAGCAGCTATGATTGCACTGCTTAGGGAAGTCAGAAATTGCAGTCCAAGACATATGGGTTGCAATAGTAGCCAAGAGGTTTGTGGAAGATAGACATTACAGCCCATTACATTTGGAGGTTAAGGCAGACTGACCTGTGCCATAAGCTGTGGATATAGCACACTATGCTCTTGGTACAGCTGTTGAAACAAGCAGGACTGGTCCTACTTTTAATCACAATGAAAGATTCAGCTTTGATAGACAATGTTAGATGCAGAAAATACTGGTCAATGCTCTGTGTGTTATCTCAGAATTTCCTGTGCTGCTTAAATTAGCCTGTTCCCACAGGTAGCAGAGGACATGACCTGGTTATAAGATTCAGTGTGGAATGGGAGGTACCAATATTGTCCTACACTTTAGGCTTCAAAGCATCTTCAGACTGCTGAGGAAATAAAGGTTAAAGAAGATGAAAATCAATTTTAATAAATCCTTTGTTAGAAGTATGATTGCGAGAGCTCAGCTTCATGTTGTGGTAGAGAAATCAAACCAAAGTCAAGAAAGCAAACAATACAGTTGGCCAGGATAAAACAAAAACAATACAGGCAGCTTGTTTTTCAAGCAAGAATTTTTTGGGCCCAGTTACTCAATTTGGAGGCTGCACTCAAGATTTCTAGGACAAAAGGATATAAGTTATAACCAGAATCCTGCTGGGAAAAAGCTAGGGACAATGGTAATTGTATAATTGGTTTGTGCCCTCCATTGTGGTGTGTTTTCCATAACCAGTCACATGGTGGTTGAAAAAAATGGTGATTTGATCAACACTGAAATTGGAAGCACAGGCTGCTGCTTGGGCAATTACCAGTGGGCAAAATTCTGTGAGTTAGCATAGTAAGACACAATAGAATAGGTCCATTGAATCAACGAGGATTTAGTGTCAACTCCTCTGTAATTTAAATAGGCCTACTCTAACTGTGACTTACGGCGCGTTTACACGACCCCTAAGATCCGCTGGCAACTTAAATTCGGACCAGAGATCTTGGGGGTTTGCTCCTCTTGCTGTGTTCCCACCCCTCCGCACGCCATTGCTCCTGTCTGCATGAGGGGAGGGAGGGAAAAAGGGAGAAAATAATGCAGGCTCACCTCTGCTTTGCCCGGGAGCAGCCCCGGAATCATTCCAGTCTCTTAAAGGGGCGGGGGGGCAAAAAAAATCCAAACAGAAGGCGAGGACAGCCCGGCACTCACTGCTTTACAATCTGCATCAGAAATTTTTTTTATCTCCGGAGACCAGGTACTTTAAAAATACGCTGGGGCACGTTTAGGTGGGCGTTGTCGTACTTAATTTTTTTAAAAGTGCGCAGCTGGTAGGAAAACAATTTTAAGCTCCACATCTGGGAGCCCTATGCCTCGGATTTTAGGAGTTGTGTAAAAGCACTCTTACTGTGCTAAAGTAGCAGGCCTATTTAAATCAATGCACATGAAAAAGTTGACTCAAAAGCCACACATTGATTTAATGGGTGCAATTCACTACACTATGCAATGGGACTTTGGCCACTGACACAGTGGTTAAATACCCTGTTCTTGACATAAATTCAGTCCCAATGTATTGAGGTAAGCAGCTCAAGGATCTCAGCCTTCCATTCTTCCAAGGCTGATAAACTGAAAACCCAGCTCTTTGGTGGTGGTGGTGGTGGTAGGGAGCACAATGTGAGACATGCTTAATAAATGCACCCAGAGTGTTTTAAGAGCTATGGTGTGATATATAAGTAGTACATTTTGTGCAAGTTTCCCCACCTCACAGGATTGTTGCCTAATTTTAAAGTTCATTGGATAAATCTATGGCAGCATCAGATCACAGAGGTGTCCCTCTGAGCAACTCACTCATTAGCACTTTTCTGGGGAGACCTGCTTTGGGGAGTTTGGATGTTCCAAATTTAGTCTTCATCAACCTTGGAAGTTGTGTGGAGGACAGTCAGCAGAAGACTTGCTGCATGTTTGGTGTCTAGAGATGGTTGCTTTGTATGAAGCATGCAGCACTGCTGGCAAACTGTTCCTAATCCCAGTTGTTCCAGGCAGCCAGTCCACTTACTGGGCTCTGTGCACTGCTGGGATCCTTCTTGGATGTTGGCACACTCATCAACACTGGAGCCCAGTCTGCCTTTTCCTGCCTCCTCAGGCAGTGGACCACTCAGGTGAGGAGATGGGAGGAAGAGTATCCCCATGCACCCAATGGGTGATTGGCTATCTATAAAGGCTGGGAAGGGCTGGCCAGGCTCCAGCGTTGATTGCTTTATCAACAACAAAGAAGAACCCTGGGGATGTGCTGAGCCCAGTAAATGGACTGGGCAGTTGGAGTTAGGAGTGAGGGGGATTAGAAGCAGCTGGGGAGTGCGCTTTGTGCTTTGTATGAAGTATGAAGTGCCCCTCTCTACATCTGAACGATCAGGTGAATTGCTAATGCTAATAGTTCAGTGTTTCGTTTCATTCTGGGCAGGCACATTTCTCCCAAGTGCCCCCTAACAAATCCCCAAATGGCCCAATTCATGGGGTTCTTTTGTTTCATGGTTTATTTTGTGTCCATCTCTAATCAGGAACGTATTCTGAAAGTTATGATTTGCTAACATGATAGTATTTTGTGTTTTAATGGCCAAAATCCTATTGGTGTGCACATAATGTCTGCATAGCTTTCCATGTCTGATCGTGGCTAACTAAGAAGGTACCAGGATGTATCTCAGTAATCTGCTTTGTTAGGTGTCCAATTGTACAGCACCCCACCATCTTGTCTATAAGCCATAATTATCTACAGCAAGTTAAGCAAACTTTATGTCAATACCAACAGGATTCTGGCCAATGTCTCTCTGGCAAACTTGTACTATAGGGAGAATGAAAGATGTGTAACAACAACTTTGTAATTGTTCTTCACAGATTGCAGTGACACTGTGTCCCAAGTGAAAGCCATGAAGATTCTGAAGCGGTTTGGAAGCACAGCTGGGCTCTGGACCAAAGATCCTGTGGGAAATTCAGAGAAGATCTATGTGTTTGATGGAACCAGCAATGACACTGTTTATGTCTTTCCCCGAATGAGGGAGTTCACACTCTTTTCCGCTACCCGAAAGGCTGCACGGATCAAGTTGCCCTACCCTTGGGTTGGCACTGGACACTTGGTATATGGAAGCCATCTTTATTATATCCGCCGACATGGGACATTCCAGGTCATTAAGTTTAGCCTGGTCAACAAAACTATTGTTGACAGTTCGGTTTTTCCAGCTGAGGAGCAGATCCCTGTTTTCGGTCTTTCATCATACAACTACATTGATCTGGTGGCAGATGAGGAAGGGATCTGGGCGATTTATGCCACACAAGAAAATGAAAGAAACATAGCGTTGGCCAAATTAGATCCTGCATCTTTAGACATTGAGCAAATGTGGGACACACCATGCCCTCGAGAGAATGCAGAAAGTGCTTTTGTCATCTGTGGAGCTCTCTATGTTGTCTACAATACCCGGCTGCCAAGCCGGTCCCGTATCCAGTGTGTCTTCGATGTCAGTGGCTCTATGGGACCCGAAGATGCTGCCCTGATCTACTTCCCCAAGCGGTATGGCTCTCACTCCAGTATGAAGTACAACCCCAAGGAGAGGCAGATCTATGCCTGGGATGATGGGTATCAACTGATCTATCGCATGGAGATGAAGAAGAAATCTGAAATCTGAAAGGTTTAGGACTGTGGTGGAAAATGAATCATAAATGTCATTCAGTACCTCAACATGTTTTAGCTGCCACCTGATGCCAAGTGGCACAGAGCATGTACAGTAGCTGCAACAAGCACTCACCAGGCTGGACCTTTTAGAAAAGAATGACACCCTGATAACAGTAAATGTTTTAAAAGCACAGATTTCCTGCATTTGGAGTAGGAGAGCTGCGCCAACTGTTTTTCCAAGTCATTTAAACCCCAAACAGCATAACCTTTGACACAAAGACATACTGACATACCAAGTGATTTTTTTTGTTTGGGAGAAACCATAAATGCTTTGGATTCAAGCTAAAGTCCATATGACTTTAATCCAAATCCAAAAGAAACAATCCTATTGCGAGTTTATTCTGGCAGTGGGATGCATCCCTAAGGTACTGGTAACGAACTAATTTTAAAGAGGTATATTTTCTGGGAAGTCAGCAATAGCTGATACAATGATTCTTGTCACTATTTAGTTTGTAACTGAATAAAGGCTGAAAATCCTTATCCTTTGTATGTTTGAAGTTGTAAATTGTGTTTCATGCTATTCAACAGTTTTGTTCTGTCGTTTTTGTTTTGGTTTGGTTTTTTTGCTTAACCCTCCCACTTCATCTGATATTGGGTTAGAAACAGGGCAGGCGCTAGGGTTTTTTGCGCCCTAGGCGAGGAGCGGGGGGTGGGGCGGGCGGGCGGGCGGGCGGCAGCGGCTGGGTGGCAGGGTGGCGGGTGGCAGCAGCGGTGGGGCAGCGGGGCAGGGGGCGGGCGGTGGGCGGACGGCACCCCGTGTCCATTTTGGCGCCCTAGGCAACTTCCTAGTTCACCTTAATGGACGCGCCAGACCTGGTTAGAAAGAAAGCCATATATCCCCTATGGTTGTCTCATCAGGCAGGGATTTTGAGAAATGCTACCTCCTATCTGCCAAGCCTTGGCTTGAATCTCACCATTGTCTGCAAAGTGCAAATGCAGCTGCAAATGGAAGTGAATCCTCTGCCAACCTGACTTACTTGACCGAATAGATCATCTTGCCGCCTGGGTTTGCAACAGGGAGGTGAAACAACCTCATAATGGAGGCCTAACTCAAAAATATGCTGACCAGCTAACTGCTTCATGCTGGGGAAAATGCCCTTATGTCAGTAGAACCACCTTCTAATGATTTATTTTAGAGATCTGCTCTCTCAGCTGAATTGCACTACTGGCTAAGTTCTGTTGGCACAAGAATCAAAATGTGGGGAGGATTAGGTGGAGCAAATGTTAGCCATACTGTATCTAGACCTTTCTTATTCTAAGGGACATAGCTACTATGTTAGTATGATGGTAAGCCAAAGTGGGGAGAGATCTAAATTGTTATCTTTGAGCACAAATGCCACTGGCCCACTGCCATCTTGACTAGTTAAGACTACACTCTAAATTTTTAGGGTTGAAAAGTTCTTATGCAGAGAATTGAATAGTTCCTCTATATTTGTGATATGTTGTTTTGCATAACGCAGACCATGAAGAGTCAGGAAATTCAAGGTCTCCTTTAGGGCGTTTATACACAACCCCTAAACTCTGGGGCAAATGGCTCCAAGCTCCGGAGCTTAAAAATGTTTACCCACCAGCTCCGGAGTTTACAGGAAATTAGGTACAACCACACCCACTTTAGTGCGTCCCAGCGCACCTTTCAAGTACCTGCTCTTCCGTCCTGAAAATTCCTTCATGCGGTGTAAAGATAGTGAGTGCGGGGCTCTCCTCCCTTCTGTTTGTTGTTTCTTTGGATCCCTCCCCTTTAAGAGCTACTTTTACAGAGACAGAAATCTTGCAGGCAAGAGCGAGAGCCAGAAGGAGAGCCAGAACGGAGGTGAGGCACGATCTTTTCTTCCTTTTTTTTCTCCCTCCCCTCACGCATCCAGCAGCCAGGAAGTGCGGAGGGGTAGGGAAGCAGGAGGAGCGACAAGCCCCTAAGATCTCTGGTCCGAATTTAAGTGGCCAGCGGATCTTAGGGGTCGTGTAAAAGCGCCCTGAGTAAACTAGCCCAATGTGCAAAGAACTAAATGACGTGTTTAGAGATGAGTCATGCCTGATTAAAATATATGTGAGATTGAAAATAAAGGTGTTGGAGGGAGGGTAGAGATTGACTGACAAGCTGGAAGAACTGCTTGAACATAAGGAAAGCATTGTACAAACTTTAGACCTTTCCTCCAGTGGAAACTTTTCTAACATTTCTTGGCTTGCTGCCCTATCACTTTTTCCAATTTTAACTTGTGTCTGACTGGAATAAGATTTATAGAACAGCTGGATGCAGGCATAACTCCAAGACATTCCCAGCAAGTAAGGATACAGTGGCTATTTCTTCTTTGGTGTAACCAGATGCTTGGGGCCTGGTGGGGGATTTTTAGATGTAGCAGAGTATAACTGGCTCTGGCTTTTTAAGTCTGGGAGAAACTAGAGCTTCGAAGAAATCTGTAGGTAGAATGAAAAACTGATGCCACCTTTTTTGCTTTACATGTCAAATTTGCCGTCTCATTTCCTGACATAGGTTCCTCTGTCTTAGATGATGCAGCATTAGAAAAGGCTGCTTTACACTAGATTAGGATCAGAGTTTATAAAAAAAATACCTCTTCCATCAATGACTCCCAAAATTCCCAATGCTTCTGTTAGATGGATGAGTCTGGGAACTCCACTCTCCTCCCACCCTAATAACTTGAGCAGACTGGGTCAGATTGATTTTCTAAGACAACCAGCAGTTCTGCAGAATTTTGAGCACTTTTTTTCAGATCAATACACATTACCCCAAAGAATCAACCCTTCAGAAAATATAGAGCACCTTATTGTGACACCACTATATAAGAGCAAAAGAAACTCTACTTTGGCTGTCTAGAAGGTAACGACCCTGTGATGCACACATTCCCAGAATCCCTACTGAACTGAAAGTGAAAGTTTGGCCCTACTTTTTATGGCATTGATTCTGATTAGATAGCAGCAATAGAAAGGTGCTTTGCAGACTCAGGGTGCAATGTGACAGGATATTCTGGACTCAGCTGGTGTGAGCCAAACAAGATTAGCTTTAGGTCAAGTGAAGGTTTCATATACCATTTGTTTCAGCTCACTTCCTGGTTTCTGAAGGACCTTGAGTGTGGGGTGTTGTCTGCTGGTGGTGGAATGGATCCACACTGTGATCCCCTTGACCAAAGTACAGTCCCTTCCATCGTGTCTCAAACATGTCTGCTCCATACGTCTTCACAAGGATCCAGTCACCCGCTCGCACTTGATGAAGTGGTGGTGGTGTGGTGTCCTCAGAGCTTGTACCTGCTTAGTTAGAAGGGTTTGAAGGGTGCCTTGCGGCCTGTTAGATAAAGACACAAGTGTGCAGGTTCGTTCAAATTTATTAAAGATTCGGCTGGTGATGCAATGACGGGAGTCTGTTGGTTTTCCAAATCTAATAAAGTTTTATTCAACATGGCATTTAAAGATTCATTGTCGTTTCTTGCATACAATTCTGGAGCATGGGGTGTTAACAAAGGTAAACTTGGATAACTGGAACTTACATAGTTTTGAACTCTCTTGTCTTGAAGAAAGGGATTTTTAGATCCCCCTGATCTCTCTAACGAGTATTCCTTTTCAAACCCAATAAGGGTTTCTCCATCCTGAGTGATCGGAGTTGTAGGGGGGACTCCCAACCCCAATCTAGGATCCATTTCAGAGGGCTAAATGGTCCAGAACAGCTTCTATTTTCATATTTTCTCCCGCTGCCTTTTTGATGACCTCGCCCCAGATATCTTCCAAAAGGGATGGAGGGATAGATTTTCCTGTCTTCTTCCCTCAGTATCCCAACTGTCCCTCCTCTTCCCCTCACTCTGTCCGTTAATCCCCTAACTGTCTCTTTTCCCTGCCTGCTCCTCACCTGGCCCCTCCCTTTCTCCTTCTCCTCGTGCAGCTCCTCCTCTTGTCCCCCTCCCCTGTCGGATTCTCTCTCCTCACCTCTGCCTACTTGTATTCTCACTGATTTTCTTTGCCATTTCCCTGCTCCTGCTTGGGTTCCCTTATCAATCTTCGTTTCCCCTTCATCTCCCTGAGCTACCGTCAGTGTCTCTTTATTTTTGATTTCTATGGCAACCTCCTCTATATCCCTCTGAATATCTTTCCATATTTCTACCCTCTTTGTAATGGCCATGTAACCCTCAACCAATCCTATGACTGGTTTTTGTTTTTGTTCCTTTTTTTCCTTTTCTCCTTCTTTTATCTCCTCCTCCCTTTTCAGTCCTTGACCCGGGTCTTCCTCCACCTCTGTCACATTTTCCTTCTCCATCTTAATTGGGCCTTTTCCATGACCTTCTCCGGCGGACGCATCAACCTTTGCTCGCTCCGCCTGGCCCTCCGTTTCTTGCGGCCTGTTAGATAAAGACACAAGATAATCCTTTAAAGCAGTTCCCCCAGGGATACCTTTTAGCTGTTCAGTGGGACTGGAGGGAAGGTTCCAATAGGACATGGTTGCCCATAAAGAGCTTCACATGGCCAGTCTACTCCTAGGAAGGATCAATTTCCTGAGCCAATTTGTGTAAGTGAGACTTTAACATCTGAGTAACATTTTCCACTGGATTCTGGATGCCAGGCTACATGCAGGAGCCATTTTATATCTAAAATGTTGTGCAACCTCTGGATGATTTCTGCCACAAAGTGTGGAAATAGCCAATTTAGGGTAGTCCTCCTTCGATCTGGCTGGTTTGTGCTCTCTGAATCAATTGTTTCAATGCATTGTGTGCTAGAAGCACACTGTTTGAATTAATGTCTCCCATGGGGAGCAGGGTGGCAGGGTTTAAGACATTAGCATTGGACATCCAGTGGCCTCCCTTCTGCTCCAATACTGCGCTAACAGCATGTGGGGCATAAAGAGTCAGTGATTTATTTATTTATTTATTTAAATACTTATATCCCGCTCCATCTTCCCAACGGGAACTCTGGGCGGCTAACAACACAAAAAGCTAAAAGCTAAAAAGGCTAAAAAGCTGAAAATAACCAGGCCACCAAGCAAGGGCGGCGGAGGACAAGATGGCGGCAAACGATGAGGCAAAAACAAAACAAAACAAAACAAAACAAAAAAAACCACTAACTAATAAGGTCACCATATGCTTCCTTGAAGAGGAAGGTCTTCAAAGCCCTCTTAAAGGCGGGCAGGGACTCCAGCAGGCGCAGCTCAGGAGGGAGATGGTTCCAGAGCGAGGGCCCCACCACAGAGAAGGCGCGGTTCCGCGTACGCGTTTTCCGCGCCTCTCTGGGTGTGGCCACTCTCAAGGAGCGCGCCTGCGATGATCTCGTGGGTCTGGATCCGGATGCCCTCAGGGAGATGCGCTCCGCCAGGTATCCTGGTCCCAAGCCGTGGAGGGCCTTGAAAACCAAGACCAGAACCTTGAACCTGATCCGGAAGACAACGGGAAGCCAATGCAGGCGGACCAGGACTGGGGTGATGTGCTCGAATCTACGAGCACCCACCACCAGCCTGGCCGCCGCATTCTGCACCCGCTGTAACCTCCGGACCAGGGTCAAGGGCAACCCCATGTAGAGGGCATTGCAATAGTCGATCCTCGAGATCACCAGGGCCTGTCAGCTTACTTGCTTCTCGACTTGGCTGTGCAGCTGCCCTTGTTACCTAGGGCACGCTGTCTAGCCCCTGACATTCTGGTCCAGTTGTTTGGACAGATAGACTGCTGGTCTCCACCAGCTCCCTTTCATCTGGGTCAGGTAGACCTCAAGCCAGAGCTTCGATAAGCTTGAGCTTTAGGTTCTGGAATGCCTTCCGCATCTCTTTACTTGACTCAACCCTTTCACCCCTCTGTTTTAGTCCCACAAAATAGGGATTTAGCCAATTGTGCAAAATTAGGAATCCAAATACGACGATAACCAGCCATTCCTAAGAAGGTCCTCCATTCCCTTTTAGGTTTAAATAAGCCAAGGTATAAGACCTCAGTCTGCATAATGTATGCTTTGCCTTGGAAACTTTGCCAATAGGTTAAAATCAAATAACAATCTCATTGCCATTTCTACAGAGGCAGGGAATTCCATGGATAAACCCTTCAATTGGCACTGATTCCTTTGGTTCCATTCTGACCTATATACAGTAACTGAGGAAACAAAAAAACATTTTTAGCAAATGGGCACCCAGTTCAGTAGTGTTATGGGACTCAGTTAGCTGTTTCAGGGATAAAACAATGTTAAGTTCCAAACCAAATTCAAATTCCAGATAAACCAATCCTGCAGCTGGAGGCTCTACATTTTCTCCTGGATCAAAAGGCTTGCTACTCATCAGTAGCTCTCCTCCTCTGTCTCCATTTTCTGAGTCCAAAGGTGCAGACTTGAAGCTCACACCAAGCTCTTCAGTCCTATCAGCCACAGGGGCAACTATTGCCAGAGGCACCAAATGACTGCTAGTCAGGGCCTCCTCAGAAGTCAAAACCTGCTTATCTGCACTTTTCTGGAAAAGAGACCCACATGTGGTCTCACACAATTCTTCTGTAATTAAAAGCAAGTCTAAGGAGATTATTGTAACATCAAGCTGGCCCAGTTCATTCCTTTCATGGCAACACTGAACATGCTGGACAAATTTGTTGCTAGACAATGATTCATTCTGCATTAAATGTGCAGCAGATTGACCAAGGGAAGCTTGTCTAACAGTTATATCAATGCTTCCTCCTGTGGCTTGGATTTTAGGGCAATTTTGTTTTGTTTTCTGCTCAAGGTAATTGATTTCTAGATCCCAAGCCTTTTCTGTCTTGTGACTACACAGATCCTTCTTATGTTTATGGATCTGGGCTTGTGCTTGGTTGAACTTCATTTCTGATACCAAGTGGGAACTCAAGGTTTTAACTGTTGCCTCAAAATTAATAGTTTTCTGGGCTAAAAGTCCCAGATTCCCCTCTGTAGCCCTAACAGTAGACTTCCAAGTGCTATTTCTAGTAGTCACTTGAAGAGGCCCCTGGGGAATCGGGCATCCCTAGCAGATGTTTCTAATATCCCTCAAAACCATCAATTGTTCTGGGCTTCTGTGACTTCCACTGGTTATTGGAGCTGGGGGATGAGAGTGTAGCTGACCTGTTTCTCCAAGGAATCTGCTCCAAACACCTTTAAAAACATGTGTAGGTTTGCAATAACATTGACTCATATCTTCTCCCATGGAACACAATGCATGCCAGGCCTGTGATCTGTGCTGTTCTTCATTAGTTGAAGAATTTTGGTCCTGCCTGTTTCCCTGCTGTCTCCTATCATTCTTTGCTGAGGGTCCCTGGTAGCTATTCCTACCTTCCTGCTTAGGAACCCTTCCTTTGTGCCTCTGCACCTTTTCCCACCTTTTCTTAAACCAAGCCTTTATGGCTTTATTAACCACATTTGGAAATTCACTGCCTGTTAAGGCTTGTTGTGGTTGTTCACTGACCCAATGTTGTGGAATTTCCTTTGCCTGTGTTCTCCTTTGAATTTCAACTCCCAGGTTGGTTATACCTGAGAATAATTCCTCTTCCCAATCATTTGTGTTCACATTTAATAATTTCGCCTGCCACTTTCCTACATTTCCAAGGTCCTGTGCCCATGAATTACTTGCTGGCTGGACCTGCAGTGGTGCTCAGGCAGCCACCACAATTTGATCTACCCCTGGCCTCTCTGTATCCACAATCCTCCTTACAGGATCATTAGGACGATGTAAATAAACAGGTGGTAGATTCTCTGGTTCTCCTGGAGCCCTTGCCAATATGCGATATGGAGGAGGGGGCAGAGAACCCTTTGGACTGGCATCTGATGCCAGGATTTTTGACTGTTCCTCCTTGTCTTCCTTATATTTTGGCTTCCTGACAATTAAAATGTTTCCCACACCAGGATATTGTTCTGGGTTATCAAAAATTTTCAAAAAAAGATTTGCCACTGCAATGTCTTCTCCCATTTTCCCTGGTGTGCGTTGGCACTATTCTATAAGTCCTTTTAAGTTTTCATGGTGCAAGCTTCCTCCCTGTGGCCACCTTGGCTGTATGCCCTTCTGTTCAGGCCAATCTTTATTACACAGGAACTTAACCCTTTTCTTGCTTACTCTGGAGCTTGGTCCGGTCAGGGACTTCAAATTCTGGGTTACCAAATCTAACGGCGTCCCGTTTTTCATGCCTTTTCTAGAATTAGGCTTACTACCTTCAACCCCCATCCTGTTAGGTAGATTTCCCTCTTTGGGCGTCTTACGTAAATCCGGCTCACTTTCACACAAGCTATCAAACAAGCTTATTAACAGTCGTTCAGAAGTTCATACACACTTGAGTTTAACAGACTTATAATTCCAGGCGCCTTGAAATTATAAGCTGAGAAACCCACTTGAAGAGAAAAAAAGATATACAGTAAGCCACACTCACACACATTCACAGCCGGGGGGGATTTTTCCTGGAAACCTACACTCACTTGCAGTTTCCGTAAGCAATCAGATTGCCACAAGGGCTCTCAGTTTGTTGCTGCCTTGCGCTGCAATCAAACCAACCTGATGCTGGGAGCTCAAAACATCCCGTTTATCTCTGCCCCTACAACTGAAGCCACTGTGCCACTCAGTGCTTCTGGGAACTGGCGGCCTAATTACCTGCTGGTCCCCAAACCTTCTTGCAGCCTTACGCTGGAAGCAAGGTCCAGATTGGTAAACCACGTTAGTTACTTACTTCTGTTCCTGACCGTTACGACCCAGTGCACCTCCGTTGTTCGCCTGGTTTCCTCCTTGTGTTGCTGGCTCCGACGTTGTGGAAATCCTCCCTCTTGCACGTTGCAGGGATAGATTTGCGCCAAGCTTAAAGCTTTCTGATTAATTAATTACCCTTTAATTAATTTTAGCTCAATTTCCCGGCCAATGCACCAAAATCTGTTACCAGTTTTTACAGATTATTTTGAGTCCGTGCTTGGCTCGGAACCAGTGTCCAATAATTAAATTTAATTAAAGTAAGGAAGCGCAAACACTGAACTGTTCAAGTCTGATTTATTAAAGCAAAGCCAAAAGCAGCAGTCAGTGGTCTCACCCTGGATGGTGTGAGTGAGCCCTGAACATTTGTTTAACAACAGTTTTATACATTCAAACCAGTTCAAAGTTTCCCTCATTGGTGGGTCATTGTTCACAGTTGCATCCAATCTCCTGTGCCATCAAGCCCTTGATGGTTCAAATCCTTGAGTCAATGTTCCATAGATTGGTGTCCTATTGTTCAACGGGGCCCAGTCTGGCAGAGACAGGGCAGAGACAGGGAATGTGGAACTCCAGACAATGAGACAATCTCCTGTCCCTCAGGCACAGTTTACCTTGGGGATAATCCCCTCATCCAGGTGTTCTGCCACTTCCTGGAGTCATGTAATGTATTCCAGTTCCTATAATTTATCTAGCTAGAATAAATGTTTTGGAGCCTGATTCCTCATGGTATCAAGCCCTCATATTCAACAGGCATGTTGGAATTCAAGCAACCTTGGTGGTTACTTCACGTCCTTCCTCGAGCCGAGGAGAACTTGCCTCCGTGTTGAAATTGGTTTTCAACACGGATCGAGAAGTGGATTGAAAAGATTTCCGAGCTCCAAGATGGGAATCTCTCACCCCGCTTGGAGCGCAGTTCAGGGAGCGTGGTCGGGGTGAACTTGGATTGACCCCACAAGGACGTGAGGTTCCGTTCCTTTGAACTCGGATTGACCCCACAAGGATGTGAGGTTACATTCCTTCGAGCTCAGATTGACCCCACAAGGACGTGAGGTTACGTTCCTTCGAACCAGTCTCCAGCGGGGCCACGAACTGCAGCGAGAGGGACGGGAAGTATCAGCCCTTGTTTGCTCTGGCTCCTTCCTTTTTGTACTTCTAAGATAGTCAAGTCACTTAATAAATGGGCCAGTTCAGGATATTGGCAAATTGAATACATCCTCTGTTCCTTGGTGGAGAGGTAGATGAAGTAAGGTTTTGTTTTCGATTTTTTTTGTTTTAAGATTAAAGTAGATTATTGCTGATGTACTTAATCAGCTATTTAAAAAAAACTTTGCCTTGTCTTAAAGGGCTGCAGAGAAACTGCCCAACTGAGCCTAGGATCACTGATCAATACAGTAAATGTGTATCAAATCACAACAAAGCCTCACTGAGTTCAGTGGAACTTACTCTCAAGTAAACATTTGGAGAAACAGGGAGGGGGGAGGATCATGAAAATGTTTATCTCCCAGTAACCAAGTCAACTTCACTCTCCTTTGTTTGGCAAAAACACAGCTGGCCCTGAGGTCTGGTTCAGATTAAGCCCAGCAGCAGGAAAATGCAAACATAAGCTCTAATAAGTGAAATATTTCAAACAAAGCACCAGAAGAGGATTGCCAATGAGTTGTAGACATTATTGCAATTACTGTGAATAGAGGTGACAGAGTAGGTGATGGTAAACACTGAGAGCAATGGGCATTTCAAAATATGAATGTAGGGCCAAATTCATGTCTGTTTCTGACCCTTAAGGCCTCCCAGTAACATTTAGGTGGCTATAAATCTTGTCGTAGTGCCAATGTATTCTAACACAAATGTTTGGTTAGATCACAGTTGTCAAAATCCTGCAGCTATATTGGCTGGAAGTGTCTAGGAATTGTCAACGGAGAAGTAACATGCTTCTGATCAGTCAAAAAGGGGATCAAGGTATAGGGATGCAACCTGTCCTAGAGGGGATTACCCCCCATTGAGAAAAGAGGTGCGGAGCTTGGGGGTGCTCCTGGACTCATCCTTGAGCTTTGATGCCCAGGCCACAGTTGTGACCAAGAGTGCATTTGCAAAATTAAAACTAGCATGCCAGTTAGGCCCATTTATTGAGAAATCTGCTCCGGCCACTGTGACACATTCCCTAGTGACCTCCTGGGTGGACTACCGTAGTGTGGGGCTACAAATGAAAAGTCTCAGGAAACTTCAAGGAGTCCAAATGCAGCGGACAGATTGCTGACTGGGGTGGGTTGTAGAGATCACATTACACCCATACTAAAGCAGCTCCACTGGCTGCCAGTCACCTACCAGGCACAATTCAAGGTGTTGATCTTAACCTACAAAGCACAAAACAGCCTGGGTCCAAGATACCTCAAAGATTGAATCTCACAGTATAAACTGGCTCAGGGGCTAAGGTCATCAGGAGAGCCCTTCCTCTTCACAGGTGCGCCTCAAAAGAACACATGAAAGGGCCTTCTCTGTTGCTGCTCCCAGACTTTGGAACTCCCTCCTGCTGGAGGCCAGGACTGCCCTGTCTCTGCTGTCTTTCCGGAAGCAGGCAAAGACCTTCCTCTTCAGGCAAGCTTCCCCTGAATGAGGGACAACTTAGTATGTGACTTTATATGGATTACCTTACCATACATGATTAAATTGACTGATTTCATAAGAACACTAGTGTTTTCCATGTTGCTTTTCACCCCCTCATAATGGATTTTTCTTTTCTTCTTGTGTGCTCTTTGTAGCTCTAATGTTACATTTTAATGCTCAAAGATGCCTCTTCAAACTCCATGTTCTTAACTTGAATATGTCTTAAATGTTCTGGACTGTATATTGTCCCTCATTATGGTAAGCCACCTTGGGTCGTATACCAAAGAGAGAGGTGGGCTAAAAATATTCAAAATAAAAATAAATAAATAAATATTTCCAAACTCTGTAACTTTAATTTTGTACTAATTTGGTCGAAAACTGATTTTACTGCTGCAGTAAAAAGCCAGCATCATAGCAGGACTTTGCATGAGAAGTTTTAAGTTCCTTTAAAAAATAAATCTGCTAAATGCCTGCATAGCTGGGTCATCTTTGCACAGCTCTACAGGGATCTAGATTCTAAGGCAGGGCAGAAGTGCTGGTAATGAGAACAATCCTGGCACTGGCTTCTAGCTTTTTCTCCCCAGTTTTGTCACTTTGGATGGGTCAAGGAGTGAGAAGAGGCATCATCACCTATTCATTGGTGGTACATGCAATTTTTAAACTGCTGGATTTGTACTTGGTGGAACTGTGCTACCTGATGAGTTGTTTGATGAGTCAAGGCTCTCTCCTGCTGCAGGTCCAGCCAATTTAAATGTTAATACATGTGGCTAGCTACATCCCTCTCCTGAGTGCTTGAGTTATTCATAAAAAGGCCAAAACCTAGTTGGAATTCTCTCTTGAATCACATTTTCATATATCCACAACTCATGCTACTGATTGCCTAGTTACAACGCTGGGTAAAAATTCAATTCTTAAAAATTCCTCCAGTTTCTGAGTGTGGGATACTGTTCTCATGTATCCATGATTCAAACCACCAGAAAATGGCCCAGGATTCCTGCATAATATTGTGCTCATGAAGTCATCTGGAATAAAGGTTGATAGATTTTATAAAGCTAAGGGAAGTAGAGATGGGCACAAATCGAAAAAAATTATGTTTTGGTTTTTCATTTTTTGTTGAGGGGTCCGTTTTGGTTCGTTTTTCCCCACGAATTTTTGGGAAAAATCATTTTCATTTATTTGTTTATTTGTTTTTCATTTTACCCGCTTTTTGCGCGACTTTTAAAGCATTTTCGTGCACAGGCATCCCCCAACGCCCCAGACCAGAAGGAAAACACTAAAAAAAATTGATGCTGGCAGAGACACAGTATAGACTAGGTACGCAGGGAGGCTGCAAAGGCAGCGGCGGGCGTTGGCCAGGGTGCAAGGCAGCCGCAGAGTGACTGCACTGCAGGGCAGGGGAGGGTACTCACTGAGAGGTACGCACGCACGCACACAGGGAGGCTGCAAGACTGAAGCTAGAGAGAAATCTCTTCTTTCTCTCCCCTAAGAGCCAGGCTGCAGCTGGCAGGAACACAGGGACACACACCTGCCTGGCTGGCCTAAAGTGAAAATAACGTGTCGCAGAGACAGCAATCCCACCCTAACTCCCACTGGAGACTGCAAGGAGGATGGGGGCTGCCAGAGCTTTTTATGCCCTCTGTGGCTGCCAGACCTGCCCAGTCTGCAACCTGGGCATGCTATTGGTTGAAGTTGTCCAAGAATTTACATGATCCCATCACATGGCTTGCCTCCATTTTGTGGCTGGCAACATCCATTTTGTCATCCTTAAAGGGAAAAGAAAAATACATCGCAATGGGAGAAGATAAAAACAAACGTTTTAAGGACCCCCCCCCCGGTAGGTATTATCAGACAGTATAAATAATCATCACTGCATTTTTATGGATGACCAGGGCGTTTTTTAACATTTAAAACAGCTCATTTCATTGCGCATTGCCATTAACGAAAAATGAAACGTAATGAACCTAATTTTCGTGGTTCTGTTTAGTTCGTTCCCATTTCATCACAATGTTCGTTATTCGTTTTGTTACGTAACAAAACGAATAATGAATAATGGAAATGAAAAAAAGTTCATTTCATGCCCATCTCTAAAGGGAAGCCTGAATGTTGACAACACCAGTGGCAGCAGTCAAGAGGATCTACATGATACCATCTGGGACTCAGGAGAAAATCCCAGAAGCTGACTCCTTTTTTCATCTGTTGACTACTTCTCACCCAAACACAAAGCAATTGCTTGGGCTGTTTTTCAACAAGTGTGTAAAGCAGGACAGGGTACTCCCTGAAGTACAGCTGGAAGTGCACCTATAGCAGATATATTAGTCTAACTAGTGCACCTAGAAACTGACTAGGTAATGTGAGAATACGAAACAGAATGATCCACAAACACTTTTCCTTCTCCTAGACAGTAAAAATACAATAATAAAATAAGTAGCAATTTGCTGGCTTTTAAGTACAGTATACGCAAAAGGCGCTGCCTGAAAATATCACTTCACTCTACCTAATGGTAGGGCTCCTCCACATTCCCCCTGACACTTTTGCACTACTCATAAATTGTTGTTTTATTATTTACATGGAGTTCTTGAAGAACACTAAGCCAATGTTTGAAATTGCTCACTAATCTAAATGGCTCTTTGGGATTAGCTCTCATTTAGGATTAAGTCCTTTATTGTCACCACTGGAATAATTGCACTCCTGACAGAGGGCAAGGAAAAATCAGTTCCATTTCCCTTCATCTGTGCTGACACAGAGTTATAAGCACTAGTGAGAGCTCCTGTGTTCAGCCAGTGATGGGAAAGGTTGAAAAAGTGAATCCTGAGCTGTTCATTCCACATGTGACTTCTTACAATCCAACCAGAGAATATCTCAGCCCAAAGCTTCACTTGGTCCAGAATAACAATGGTTTAACTTCAAATTGCTCAGGAAATCTGTATGATTCATAGTAGAAGAGTCTGGTTGAAGGATAGGATCCCCCAGACTCACCACAGGCCACACATCTGCCCCGGAGAACTGAAATACCCAGAAGAAGTCAAAACAAGTGGAAGAAGCACATCGTGGCCAGAACTCCATCTTTGCCTCAAGCCAGTGTTGAAGTGAAGTGACTTTGTGGCTTCACATGATGTATGCCTTACTGCACTTTACTATAGTGGTGCCACTTTAAATCAGGTTAAGGCTTCAGCTAGGTAAGAGAGCCTTTCCTCTTCCATAGGTCTTGCTTGTTCATCAGGAGGCAAAAAGGTAACAGCCAGGGAGCACAGAGGCAGCAGAAGCAGCCAAGGCAGGGACATCTCCAAGGTACTCAGTGAGTACATCATCTTCACAGACATCTGCCATCTGGATGCTAACAAAAGAGGCCTGTTCCAGAATCCTTGACCTAATGGATTTCATCTTGTTCTCTTGCCCCCTTTCTGGATCTTCTCGGTAGTCTAAAACAAAGTGTTTTTCATGAACCTGATTATTCAACCTTTCTAAATTAATGCAGAGACATGTAGGCAGAAATTGTTTGGCAAGTTTTGCAGAGATTTGAATTTCTGGTGAAATCCCTCTTGCTATGCAGCTGAAGTACAGAGATTCACTACAGGTTCCCCAGAGAGGCCACCCCTGTTCTCATGAACTGTAACTTAAAGTCTCAATAGTTCATTCTGAGACATTTTCATAGAATCATAGAATCATAGAGTTGGAAGAGACCTCAAGGGCCATCCACTCCAATCCCCTGCCATGCAGGAACCCCCATCACAGGACACCCGACAGATGGCCATCCAGCCTCTGCTTAAAAACCTCCAAAGAAGGAGACTCAACCACCCTCCATGGCAGCATATTCCATTGCTGAACAGCTCTAACTGTCATGAAATTCTTCCTAATGTTTAAATTAAATCTCTTTTCCTGTAGTTTGAAACCATTTCCCCGTCTCTGAAGCCATGGAAAACAAACCAGTCTCTTCTTCAATGTGATATCCTTTCAAATATTTAAACATAGCTATTATATCCCCTCTCAGTCTTCTTTTTGTAAGGCTAAACATTCCCAGCTCCCTAAGCTGCTCCTCGTAGGACATTTCTTCCAGACCTTCAGCCATCCTGGTCGCCCTCCTCTGTACCCACTCGAGGCTGTCAACATTCTTTTTAAATTGGGGTGCACAGAACTGGACACGGTACTCCAGATGAGGTCTGAGCAGAGCAGAATAGAGTGATACTATCACTTCCCTTGATCTAGACATGATGCTTCTGTTGATGCAACCAAGAATCGCATTGGCTTGCTTTGCTGCCACATCACACTGCTGACTCATGTTCAATTTGTGGCCCAGGCAGACTCCCAGATCCCTTTCACAGGTACTATTTTCCAGCCAGGTGTCTCCCATCCTATATCTGTGCAATTCATTCATTTGACCTAGATGCACCACCCTACATTTCGTTAGCTTTGGCCCTGGACTCTAATCTGTCAAGGTCCTTTTGGATTTTCATCCTATCCTCTAGGGAATTAGCAACCCCTCCCAATTTGTTATCATATGCAAATTTGATTAGCCTACTCTCTATTCCTTCCTCTAAGTCATTAATAAAGATATTAAATAGCACCAGACCCAGAACAGAACCCTGGGGCACCCCACTGGTCACATCTCTCCAAGCTGAAGAGAAGCCATTAATGATCACCCTTTGGGTGCGATCAGTCAACCAATTACAAATCCACCTACCAGTGGCACTATCTATCCCACATTCTCCTAACTTCTTTGCAACTATACCATGGGGAACATTACCAAAGGGCTTACTGAAATCTAGATAAGCAATATCCACAGCATTCCCCTTATCCACCAGGCCTGTAATTCTATCACAGAAAGAGATCAAATTGGTCTGGCATGACTTGTTTTTAAGAAATCCGTGTTGACTTCTCGTAATGACAGCATTGCTAGTTAAATAATTACAGACTGTCTGCTTAATAATTTGTTCTAGGATCTTGCCAGGAATTGAAGTCAAGCTGACTGGGTGGTAATTATTAGGGTCCTCTTTTTTAGGAGAAAGAATTTAAAAAATGTTTCATTGCTTATAGTTGTGAACAGATTATTAACAAACAAAATGACAGACTAAAAAGAGAGAAAGAGGGATTAGCAGATGTAGGTTTGTGCTGGACAATCATTTCACCCATGGAAAAATCTCTCCCAACCAACCAAATTACAGGCAGTATGTGAGGTTGTAAAAACTTAACAGCATGCGCCTCACATGACCTGCATATGAGACACAACTTGAAAAATTGAGAAAAATTTCTTATGCAGATCGGTATTTAGTTGAAATAGCAGGAATCCTGGCTATTACATGGGCTTCATTCTTTCAGAAGAATCCCTTAAAGTGAATTTCTCTGTTTTTGACAAAAAAAATTCCCATTTCTAGGTATATGTTTGTTCTTTCCTCTGAAACAAATACTTTCTAATAATGTTTTTCATCTGGTGTGCAGCAATTTCCTATAATTTCCCTTTAGCACAATATCTGCCATATTCTATATAGTCAGAAAGTGTAATCTAGTTCTTTTCTGTTGGCATGGCAACGGGACAGGTAGAGCACCTCCGGAATGTTGCTTTCTATCACTTCACCTTTGTGCATTTTAAAACTGGATATGAAGCTGCATCTCTGACTTGTGCTAATGAATGAGAAGAACTGAGGAAACACTTGTTTTATAGTGAGATAAATTGGGGTAGTCTTGGTCTTTTCTTAAAACAACAACTCCTCTCCAACCATATTCATACACACGTTGGGACTAGATTTGCAGATTAGTAAATGGTGGTACACTAGACTAGACAGTGGGTTTTGAGGGCTGAGAGAATTTACACAACTTCACAACACACAACTGATTACAACATCAGTCATGTCTATTTTGGGGGAATTAAAGGTTTTGTATTCCCTCCCCCCACCCCCCAGTTCTGACAAGCCTTAAATATTTCCTTTGTCCCAGGAAAGCCTTTGGGAGCTATGAAATGATGGAGAAAACGTCAGTGTCTTAAAACTGCCAACAGTTCCTCTGATAAGTGGACACTGATCTTTGTCAGGTTATTTTGGAACTAATCTAATGGAATTGAATTATTCTGCAGTAAAATAAATTAAAAGAGCCTTTAGAATGAGGGAAGTCTCTCTACACCTTTTAGCTGTTCCTTTTAAAAATGAAATCAACCTCTGTATGTTATCTGTGGTTTCAATGTACAACACTTGCACTGCAAAATAACTCAGATTTATAATTACATCTTTTATTGTATGAAGCATTTTTACTGTTCTTCTTGTTTCTATTTTAAGAAGAAAAAAACTGAAAAACCCCAAATTCATAGTATCTTAATGACTAACACATTTATTATGGCAGGTTTCAAGACAAGCAGCCTGTGTGAATTTTATCATTAATATTTTATTTATATGTATAAGGTACTTGTCGACTATAATTGTTGAGTATATGTCCCTTACCTCCAAATTTGTATTTTTCCTTCTCTATAATGAGAGACTGAGAAAGAAATTTCATATTTATCTGAGAACAAGTCTTGCTGAAATCATTGGGATTTACATCTGAGAGTGTGTCCTCCCAAATCTCAGAGCACATCAACATTTAATTATTAAAAATGATTCAAAAGGAAAATAGTCACTGAGGTAAAATGGATTCTGATTAAGATGTATCCTGATTCAATCTGGGTAAAGAGGTCTTTGCCTATCCAATCTTAAAAGAAAAAATAACCTTTGTGTTGAATCAAATGGATGAATATATTTATACAGGAAATAATCGGTATTAATGAAGCATTCACCAGAGCTGATGTATCACAGTTAAATTGTCCATTAACCTATAGTGTGTTTTCTAAGAACATAGATCTTCATGTGTCAGCAGAAGAAGAAACAGGAGTATCAAAGTGGATTTATAAATAAGATGCATGATTATTAGCTTCTTCACATATGTGGGTGTGGATGGATGTGCTTTCCTATGTGATAATGTTCATCATTAGTACTGTTTGCATAGAGGGTGGGAAAACTATGATAAATGATAAAACATTAGCTGGTAGAGAATAGGAAACAAACCTGCACATGTAAGGTTATTGTATGTGCAAGTACCCATGCAAGTTTTTCTCTTAAGTCATTTAGTCCATGTGCAGATAGTTCTTGTCAGACTCACACACACCCATCACAAACAAGAAATTACAGTATTTTTCTATCTATAAAACACCTCCATGTAGAAGATGACTATTTGCAGAGACAAGGCAAGGGCAGTTTTGCAAATGCATGGTTCTCTCCTCAGCTTACTTCCACTTATAAGACAACCCTCAATTTTAATGAATTTAGAAAAAAATATAGTCTTATACATGGAAAATATGGTAGTCCTTATGAATATTTGCTTCCCTAAATTGCAGTTGAAAAGCTGTGAATAAGTGACCTTTTAAACTTTTTTGCCTATAGTGCTCACAACTTTCAGGTGCTACTTCATTACAGAAATTATTACTTTCATTTATTATTTACTAGATTTCTATACAGTGGTCCCCCGCCCTTTCGCGGTTCATGTACCGCGGTCCCACTATATCGCGGGACCACAGTACCCAGAAAGGGCTTGATGGAGGGGGGATCGCACACCGCCTGTCTGCGCCTCCCAGGAGGTCTGGGCAAGCGGCACACGATGACAAAGGGGCTTTGGACTGCAGAGACCTGGGCTGAGCTCCGTTGCTGAAGTCCCTTTGTCTGATCACGCGCCGCCTGCCTGGACCTCCCGGGAGATCTGCTCAAGCAGTGCGCGATTTTGGCTGCGGAGGGGCGCTGGGCTTCCGTCCCTTTGTCCCATCGCACGTCCCGAGCCCTGGGAGGTCTGCAGCGCTGGCTGTGGACTCTGCGTCCCAAAAGTCTGCACAAGCAGCACGCCTTCCACAAAGGGGATTTTGGCTGCGGAGCTCACATGCTGCTTGTCCCGACCTCCTGGGAGGTCTGCGCAAGCAGTGCATGATTGTAAAGGGACTTCAGCCACGGAGCCCAGCGCTGGGGCTCCACAGCCAAAATCCCCTTTGCATCGCCTCCCGCCATCCCCCGCCCCTCTGAAAAGCCTCGGAGCCGCAGAGGGGCAGCGGTGAGTGATCGCATTGCTCCCCGCCGCCCTGGCCCCTCCTGATCTCTCCCGCCCCCACCCGACCCGCTTCCGCATATCACGGATTTTCAGGCATCGCGGGTTGGGTGGGTCCCTAACCCCCACGATTGGTGGGGGTTACTGTACCATGCCATTGAGCAACAAGGACACTCTGAGGCTTTCCAGAACCGTGCTACCAAAAACTTATTTCTGGTTGTCTCTGGCCATTCCATGTTTTGCTTATATATCGCCCCATAGCACTTCAAGCACTCTCTGGGCAGTTTACAATTTAATTATGCAGGCTACACATTGTTTCATTTTACAGACCTCAGAAGGATGGAAGGCTGAGTCAACCATGAGCTGGCTACCTGGGATTGAACCCCAGGCCATGAGCATAGTTTTAGCTGCAGTACAGGCATTTAACCACTGTGCCATGAGGCTCTTTTAGAAAGGGAGGGAAAGAGGGAAAGACCGTTGTTATTAAAGCATAGCAAAGTGTTCTGCTTATATACTGTCCCATAGCACCTCAAGCACTCTCTGAGCAGTTTACAATTTAATTATAAGAAACTCATCCTCAATGTCTCCCAGAAACTATGAATAAATTCCAAACTACTGTTGCTCATGCCCGTTATGCTAGTTATATTTACAAAATGTTATGATCTGGTTGTTGTAAAATAGTTCCTTTTTGTTCTTTTTCTACACCTGTTTAAGTGTGGGCAGAAACTAGTGTTGAGTGCTGATTCAAGTGTTAAATATGCTTTTGAATGGTAGTGGATGGAGCCTTTTCCCCCTGGCAGAAGTTTGTTCAAAAGCCTTTGGATATATAGCAGGTGAGCCAAATCAGCCCATTTAAAAACTGCTGGAGGCAAGTCCCAAATCCACTGCCATGGGATAAGAGCTTCCTAGATGCTTTTTCTTTGTTATGAAAGTAGGGCAATTTCTGCCTTATAATTTTGAGAATTCACGTTCTCCTGGCTCAGTTTTCAGGTGAGTTAGTATTTCTTGGTGCAGAATACTGACTTCCTTCATGGTAGACTAAGCAAATTCCTAATTATTTACAACTGTGCAGTTGTTGTTGTGTTTTTAAAATTACCCCCCTTTTTTGCATAAAACTATTGATCTTGAAAAGGGACCTGCAAATTAACTTGACGGCTCACTAAATCTTCCCACAGTTGGATAACTTCCCTGCTGGACTCCTTGTGTGTGCTGAACTTTTAACCCAAGCCAATTATAATATTTCAGAAGGGGATATGAAAATCCTGTAAAATAAAGTCAACAAAGTGTGTTTAATTTAAAAAACAGAGAAACAAACACATTAGAAAACTCTAAAGGCAAAGACATTTAGTGAAGGGGAAATAGCAGTGACAGGAATCATGTTTGCTCTATGGGTTCCCTCTGCACTGGAGTGGACCAAGGCTTTTCCAGCTGGGGAAAAGTCCCACTCCTTTTTCCAGCTTGGTCATGAAGGATTGTATACTGGAACACTGTTTTGAAAAATCACTTCTGTTTAAACCACTTTTCTTCAGGAAATCTTTGAAATTCTTTTTTTTTAAACATTCAAGAAGTTCAATTTCCTGATGGACTTTCTTTTCTCTAGTGGTTTTGCTTGTAGCTGGTTGAAAGCTTATGACAAGGAATTTCTCTCTGCATGAACTTTGCCAGAAAGTGGCATAGTGCTAAATTCTTTTACCACAACAAAGTAAATCTGGAAAAAAATAAACTGCCTAGAAGAGAACAAAAAAGCACAATCACAACATTATTTACTGTGCTAACTGATGCAAAGGAAATATTGCCAGAATCCTGTTGTGTAGTTTTGCCAACAGAAGGGGAATGCCCTAACGAACATTAGCAAACTGTCTCCAGTTAAGTGCCTGCTTGGATTCCTGGTCATGGGTCAAACCAACGAATAGGCACACAATGAGGAATTTGGATGGGTGGATGGCAGAAGAAGTACCAATATCTATGCTGCTGACTCAAGTATATCATAGTCCATCTGGATAAGCCCTTAATCACATCTGGAGCAGACTTACTGAAATTAATTAGACTTAAGTGAGTGAGGATGAATAAAAATCTTAGGGCCAGAATCTCTCTTACAAACAGCCTATAATTGAGAAGATGAAATCCAAATTCCACAGTCATGATTCAGGAAGACTATTGTTTGTGACCAAACAATCATACTGGCAAAAGACGTCTGATTTCTCTCCCCATGTTCAATCACAAAAGAGCAAGTTAATTTGTAAACTGCAGAAGGTGTTAAAATAGCTAATGTGGCAACTAAATATTTTCAGAACTTGAGGATTTTTGGCCAGAATTTTATTACATATGCCAGCAGAAGCCAATTAGCATAAATGTTGAACTGCCACTATTTGTGAAGTCAGTGCTGTTATTCCTCATCACATATAGTTGTGTGATTCGGTGTGTGATGAGAAATGCAAGCATTAACATAATCAGTAGCAAAAGTAGCTTTATGCTATTTGACTCACACTGGCAAATGTAGGTAAAAGGAGGACTCTGACCATCATCTTTGAAACAGGTCTCATATATTTATTTGGTAGTTTCAATGTCAGTACTTATGTATATGATATTCCTCTTGCTTTATTGTGTATATTTGCTGGTATTTTCAATGTAACTATGCATATTGATATGTCTGTGAAGATTCTCAGTCATCCAGGTGAGTTTATCTGGAAGTTGAGTCATGGCTACTGGACTTCTTTTTTGAGAGATAGAAACGTTTCACTGCTCATCCAAACAGCTTTATCAGTCTGAATACAGCTAGTGCGAGTCCTCCATCTTATAGTCAGCTTTGATCTCTTGTCACCCTGGTCTGAATATAGTATATGCGATCTAATGCAGTGAGGAGTGTTCAGACCTCTACATTGGAGAAACTAAACAGCCATTAAACAGAAGGATGGCCCAACATAGGAGGGGTAACAGCTCAGGACCAGAATCAGCAGTACACCTCCAATTTGAAGGACAAAGGGCACTCTTTCAAAGATGAGGATGTACACATATTAGACAAAGAAGAGAGGTGGTTTGAGAGAAGAGTAAGGGAAGCCATTCATGTGAGCATTGAAACCCCCTCCCTCAACAGAGGTGGAGGCCACAGGCATAGTCTATCTGCTATTTATCAGGGTGTGCTTTCCAAAGTACCCAGACAAATAAAAAAGCCTTCACTACCAAGGTCATAGCTAACGACCCATTCTTGATAGGTTTCAGCACCTTAGGCCATTGTTCACCTTAAGGCTATGGATACTATTGTCTCCCTAACGAGCCTATGCAGGCCATTATTCATCTTATGAGCCTAATTCAGACCAGGGTGACAATAGGTCAAAGCTGACTATAAGATGGAAGACTCGCACTAGCTGTATTCAGACTGATGAAGCTGTTTGGATGAGCAGTGAAACGTTTCTATCTCTCAAAAAAGAAGTCCAGTAGCCATGACTCAACTTCCAGATATGTATATTGATAATATACCTCCTGTTTTATTGTCTATATTTACATATATTTGGTAGCAGAAGACCCCACAAGGTTTCTAATACTGTACTTTACTTTGATTGTAACGTGCTATTTTATTCTGGAATAACTAGATTTGTGGGAGATATTGGATTACATTTTAATTTTGCATGCAATTCTAGGGTGATGGTGAGGATGACTTCCAGTTTATCTTTGTTATTATATACTAATTAGTGCATTGTTTGCAGTTGTAGAATAGCTGAGCCGAAGTCATCAAAACTACACACCCTGCTAAGTTAACAAAGTAGTATTCAATCAGAACTGAAACACTCCCTGGCTAACATATTCAATTCAACCATTTTGCCAACGGTGTGAAAATTCTTTCCGTGGTGAATCTGCAGCACTCCTAGTGCTCTAAAAAGATGGCCAGAATGAGTTTTACTTACTCTTTGGCTTAATTTTGCAAGCATTTTGAACTTTCCTACCTTAAAGCCAAATATGATTCTGTCCAATACATCTCAATTTATAGTCACTCTCAGAGGACACGTATTATTGTTGCCAAATAACTGCAGGCAAGTGATTCCAGGAATCGCTTGTGTGTCCTGAGGTTGTTTGCATAGCAAGATTTATTAACTGTTCTAAATTTGCTTCAAAATCAATTCTTCATGTATTAAAATCAAGAGGGAAAGGAGTGTTTCGTTAAAAAACAAGCCTATTAACTGAATGTTTGTGTTATCTGACATGCTGAAGCTTCAGTATGATATAAACTGTAGCTTCATAGTCAGAGATTCATCAGAATGACTCTGTTGTGATTATCTGATTCAATGAAGAGAGGCAGTCACAAGGGTGACTCTCCCCTTCAGCTGAGAGTCTGTGGTCTCTCAACAGTGTTTCTTTTCAGAAAAAAGAGATCTCCAAACTTAACATCCCACCATATAATTTTTATTTATTTCAACCTGTGTGCCCTCATTCTCCCAATTAAGGGACCCCAGTTTACTCCATTGGAACTGGCCCAACCCAAATTCCAGCAGTCCAGGCTCAATAGGTCACACTGCTCAGAAATGGTTTCACAACAGGCAGGCTCCTATTGTGTTTCCTGTCCTCCCACGGTCTCCTGAATTTGCCTTCGGTCATGTGCACCACTTCTGTGTTGTGGTTATGACTGGGCTCAGGTCATCAGTGGAGTTTAGTTGCCCCAATGATGGTGGCCACCTGGTCAGGTTTGGCAGGGTACCAGTTCAATGCCCTGGCCTCATCCCCTGTCTGGTGGGAGCCTCAGCTCCATCAGAATGTGGTCCAGGAATTTTCAATGAGGACACAGTCAAAAGATCGCTTCTCTAAGCAGCGTCTCCTCCTGCTCCTCCACAGCATCTTCCCAGGTGGTCTCTTCTGACCCAGCTCTCTCTTCCTGGTTCCCTTTAAGTTCCTAGAATCCTCCCATCTGCAGTTCTCCTCCTGCCTTTATTCCTGCCAACAGGGCTTAGAGCTCTGTTTCTGCCTGGCTGCCAAGGTGGTCCTCATCGACTTGCTTCCTCTCTTGACCCTGAGCTTGTTGGCCGGCCTTGGCAATAGCCCAAGGGCTGGCAGAAGGTGACTCTGGTGGCTGTCCAGGGGTTATAAGATGAAAGCAGAGGGGCCCTGCTTGGAGTGTCAAGGGTGACCCGTTCATAGAGATGGAAATAACTTTGGGTGCAGTCACACTTGCCAAAAGGACCCCAGTAATATCAATTCTGCTGTTATTTAAATCATTTTTAAAATTTTCATTCAGATGACACACAGGTAACATCAATTCACTGGGCAAGCCAACTGGGTTTTTACCAGTGGAATGTTTAAAAATGACCCAATCCATGTATTGCTTCAATCCTTCTCGTTGTGACACATATGATATGAACGTTGCAGCTGATTTACTTTGCAATTCGGTCAGGGTTTTGATGCCATGGTCACTGCAGGGCTGCTTTTAATAAAAAGCTTAGTGATAAATCACTTTTTCTCTTATACTTTTTTTCCGACAACAGTTTACCAATGTATCACTTAGCTTCCTAATCACTTCTTCCTTATTGTGATTGTTGCTCTTTTTTGTGTGGCTTATATTACCCTTCCCTTCAAACCTAACAACAGGCAAGGTGCTCATGGCCAGTTAAGAATCCAATTTGCATACTGCCTTCTATTATTTATTTATTTATTCATTGTACTTATATAATGCACAATCTAAAAACAAGGCTACTCTGGGAGGTGTACAAATAATTCAATAAGCACATAAGAACAGTATACAATATAAAAACACGGCTAATAAACAAAACAAACATAAACTCAATCACCAATAACATCATAAAAGTCACTTCTACATTTTTGTATAATTATACACAAAGGTATATACTGCTTTAGTGATATATCACTTAAAAAAATTCAAAAGAAAATTTTAGGGATCTGGGGCCCCAGAAACAGAATGGAAAGTGAATCAATTTAGATGAGACAGCACGTGTCGCATACAGAATTGGTACAAATAGCAAGAAATGTACCAATTGAAATGGCAATCATGTGAATGGGCCTAGCTGTATATATACGACATAACTATGAACACAATCATATCAAGATTAAAAAGGAGAAACAATTCAAGAGGTCCATATGATTATGTCTTTAGGTTTTAAAAAAGCATGTGTGGAAGAAAATGAAGCTGATGAATGTTGATATGTCTGCTAGAAATTCAATCAGCTGAAATAGCCTGTCTGATTCCTAAAATAAGGAGGGGCTAGACATGTTCCCTGTTGCCAATTTCTGACCCAATTATCCCAATTATCTTTTCAGTAATGCCTCAGTTCTAATTAATGAGATAAGCCAGACAAGAACTTGGCACTTTTTGTAAGCTGTAGACTCTAGCCTTTGAGTAATGTATCTTAAGCTCTCTGTCTTTGGTAATTTGTATGTTTTTAGGTAGTTAGGGTAGTTCCTTCTGGGCTCATGGGTGAAGAGGTGTGCATCTATCAAATCTAACAAACCTCTCTTTCCCTGTCACAACAGGCTCCTGGCTCCTCAAAGAGAGATGAGGAAATGTGAAGAGTGGGTGCAATTTTATCATCGCAATAATAGATTCTAAAGTGTATGGTGGATAGGGGAGAGCAGAGAGTAGCCCGTTCAGTACTGATATGCATTGAATCTCAACTGTGGAAGTTGCTGTAGGGAATCTGTGTGAGCCCACATGTCAGCGGAGGCAACTGCCTCATGTTTTGGGGTTATTTTTTTAAGACAGCCACTGAGTTGTGTAATTTTTTATTTTATAGGCAGTCTGTTTGGCTTCTCTGTGCATGTGCCCACCTCTCAGCTGAGGCAGCCCGCCTGCAAGGTGGAGGGGATGGAGGCAAAGTCGGTATCAGGAAAAGGCAGGAAGACAATGGGGGCAGTGGGGAGGGAATGAGGGGAGGTTGTGAGGGGAAAAATCAACTCGGAAGTTTGATTGCTCACAAAAAAAATGTTGATTTGGGAAAGTTTGGATTGAATGACCTGAACTGACATGAGTCAAGGTATTTCAATGAACTTCCTGGTTCTTCTTCTTCTTCTTCTTCTTCTTCTTCTTCTTCTTCTTCTTCTTCTTCTTCTTCTTCTTCTTCTTCTTCTTCTTCTTCTTCTTCTCCTCCTCCTCCTCCTCCTCCTCCTCCTTGGTTCATTCCATCTCTAGTTGCAAGTTGGTACTCAAGGTGAAACAAGGTGCAAATGGAGAAGTAGGACACTACAAAGCAAGAATAGTTGCAATCACTTTCTTTCTTTCTTTGTGTCAGAAGAACCAAGACAGATATATTTATTTATTTTTATATTTCTATACCACACCAATTTTTCCAAAGGACCTCTTGGCAGTTTACATAGAAATAATATGTAACAATGGTTAAAAACAAAACGAACAAATAATAAACAGTAATGCAATAAAAATAGGAATCAAAAAGCCCGGCAATAGGCACAAAAGCAGAGGAATGAAAGAACATCAAGATGTAGGGAAGAACAAAACATGCACTACTAAGCAGAATACAAACAAGTTATAAAATTATTAGCCTGTTGCTTAAAGCAGTCATGTTTGTCTCTTTGTTGATCTGTAAATTATTGGGAATTCACTGGAGGATTTTTACATCAGGTTGACCTTGGCTGCAGAATGAAGAATAGACAGACAGAAAAAATGCCTTTCTCAGCCAGCTGAGAAGGGATGAGTGCACAGACTGCTGCGTTTCTCCCAGAAGGCTTGTTTTATTCATCTTATTTATGTTCACAAGTGATACATTGGAGCATTTACATAGAAGGTTACTTCCTCTCCAGATATGCCACGTTGGCCAGGAGCATGTGCGCATCACTGCAGCCCCTCCAAAACACATTCTTCAAAGAAAGGTTTCCACAGTCGATCTGTAAGTAACTGAAACATTTTTATTCTTCCTCTACAAATGTCTCAGTAGTTGAGACTTTAAGTGCCAGTTAGTGAGAAAGAAAAAAGTTGGACTAAACTCAGGAACTTGAAACTGCTCTGTGAAATCCTGCAATTCTTTTGTACAGCTAGAGGAATCTAATCAGAAATCCAAAACTCTGCCATAGTTTCCCCCATACAGTGCTTAGCTTTGGTAATTAACTGGATGAGGAGGAACAAACTGAAGCTAAACCTAGACAAGACAGAGGTTCTTCTGATCAGTCAAAAGGGAGATCAAGGGATAGGGATGCATCCTATACTGGATGGGATTGTTCCCCCAACTGAAAAGAGAGCTGTGCAGCTTGGGGGTGCTCCTGGATTCATCCTTGAGCCTAGATGCCCAGGTCACAGTGATGGCCAGGACTGCATTTGCACAATTAAACTAGTATGCCAGTACATTCATTTCTTGAGAAACCTGCTCTGGCCACTGTGACACATACCCTGGTGATATCCCGGCTGGACTACTGCAATGCACTCTATATGGGGCTACCAATGGAATGTCTCAGGAAAATTCAATGGGTCCAAAATGCTGCAGCCAGATTGCTGACTGGGTGGGTTACAGATATCATATTACACCCCTACTAAAGCAGCTCCAATGGCTGCCAATCAGCTATTAAGGACAATTCAAAGTGCTGGTTTTAACCTACAAAGCACTAAATGGCCTGGGTCCAAGCTACCTCAAAGATCGAATCTCACAGTATGAACCGGCTCGGATTCTAAGGTCATCAGGAGAGGCCTTTCTCTCCGTCCTGCCACCTTCACAGGTGCATCACATAAGAACACATGAAAGGGTTTTCTCTGTTGCTGCTCCCAGACTTTGGAACTCCCTCCTGCTGGAGGCCAGGACTGCCCTGTCTCTGCTGTCTTTCCGGAAGCAGGCAAAGACCTTCCTTTTCAGGCAAGCTTTCCCTGAATGAGGGACAACCTATTATGTGACTTTTAGATGGATTATTATGCACAAACACCAGTGTTTTCTATGTTAGTTTCCATCCATCATAACGGATTAATTTTTTCTTTTCTTTTCACATGCTTTTTGTAGCTTTAAGGTTACCTTTGAATGTTGTAAGATGCCTTAAAAATGTTCGAGTATGTCTTAATGTTTGGGATTGTATATTGCCTCTCATTATTGTAAGCTGCCTTGCCTCTTTTTCCAAGGAATAAGGCAGGGTAAGTATATTCAAGATAGATAGATAGATAGATAGATAGATAGATAGATAGATAGATAGATAGATAGATAGATAGATAGATAGATAGATAGACTATCTGACACAAACAGTTCTGTCTTCTGTCATCTCACTTCTGCTAGTTCATTGTTCCTGGCATCTACTGCCTAAAAAGGCCCAACTCGCCCTCCTTAGTAGTTGAGATAGCCTTGCACAGACAAATACCGTATATACTTTATAGCCCAAAATTAGGGCTGAAAAACTAGAATTATATTTGAGTATACACAGTACTTAGAATTCAGTTATTTGAGTTTTCTACTTTGTTATCTGTGGCTGAGGTAGGCTGCAAGAGAAACCAGGATGTACACCCATGCTGCAGTAATTTGTTTTATTGTAACATTAAATGTCACCGCCATTGCTCAGTTTGACAGAAAGCTAGAAGGCATCAGAGTTCATAGTTCAAATGTGCATGAAATTACCTTCCTGTGGAGGAAAAAAAGTTTACTGAAAAAACAAAAAAGCAAGAGTGTATTGTTTAAACTGTGGTTCTCTTCCTATTTAATGCCAGTAATGCCTATAAACACGTAGCAATTTCTAGCATGAGCTTTCAGCTACAGGATCTCTCAAAATGCTTGCATTCCTTGATTTGTTTTTAACTGAGCTTGTTTTTCATCAGCAGAAACACAGCCTCTTTCTTTCAGTAAACACCACAAAAATGGATTTCTCATTTATCTGATATATTATCACCATAAGGCTCCAATCCTGTGCACCTCAGGGCTGCAGGGTTTGCTGAAACCAATAGATTTACTTCTCTATAAACATAAATATGCAGCTGACTGGCCAAAACCCTGCTGATCTCACAGGATTCCATTTGCAACAGCTGATGTATTCTTAACTTCCAATATTTCACCAACACAACGCATGAGAACTGCATTGCGCTGGCAGATGTAACTAGCAAAATTCTGGCCATTATATAAAACAGATTTTAATATATAGATTTTTAATGTAAAGTTCAGCGCTTGGTTCATCTTTAAAGCACCACAATATTTTTTTTTAATTTGGTTGGTTTTGGCACTACCGATCCACACTGGTTACCACTGCAGGAAAGGGAAAGAATACATCAGTTTTTTTCTGTTTATTCTGTGCTCTTGAAATATTTATAAGGATCGCTGAAAGAAAATGTTTGTTTTAATGAACTGACTCTTAGAATTAATTAAACTTTGTGCCTTTCTTACTCTAAAGCAGAAAAAAGGGCCAGGAGAAAAAAACTGAAACATTTTCAAACCCACAACTGATTTGTATCTTAAGTACAATGTAACTCTAATTGGCAGCTGTTTACACAATCACTTTCTTCACAGCCAAAAACTGCATTGCTGGTGTTGTTATGTACCATCAAGTCACTTCTGACTCATGACAATCCTATGAATGAACCATCTCCAAAATGTCCAGTTCTCGATAGCTCAGCCCCTGTGAACTCAACTCTGTGGCTTCCTTTAGAGTCATTATTCCATCCCACTTCCCCAGCATTATTATCTTTTCCAGAGAATGCTGCTTTCCCATGATGTACCTACAGCAAGGAAAAGTAACTTATTGTAAACTTGGGGTAACAGAAAATGCCATGAGAATGTATAGGCTATCAGTGCCTTTGTGGTATTTTCACCAATGGAAGCATTATATACACATATTTTAACAGCAGGACAAAACAAGGACAAGTTCTTTGTTTGCACAGGTCTTGTTTATTTTCTCACCTCCGCTTAATTTTGAACTAGTGTGGCTTTTCTCCTGACAGCTCCGAAAGTTTCATGGAGGGAACAAACTATCTTCCACTCAGTGCTTGGAGTGAGAGAAGCAAAATTAAATCCAGGCAATTTAAACAAGCATATTACAATGCTGCTATTGTATTCAAACAAGAATGAGGGATAATTTCTTCTTTTAATTCTTTCTTAATGGCTGGTTGGCAAGTATAATGATAGGCTTTTAAGCTTCCGATAGGTATTTCTGCCCACATAACATCTGGATGAGATCTAACTCATCTCACTTGAATTACAAAGCAACAACAGAGCTTATCAAGGGATTTGTACCACACTAATAGGAGGAGTACTTGGGTTCCAGAGGATTGGGTAGGTGTCAGAAAAAAAGAAGAAAAAACCCAGAAGCGTGCAGCAACTGCTTATATATTTGCATTAACCTTTCCTTTTCTGATAAGAACAAGGAAAGGTAATAGCAAGAATTCCAATGTTTGGGATTTTTTTTCTCTTACAGATTTCCATTTGTTAGAAGGTATCTTGCTCACTAATCCTGCTGCACATGTAAAACATACTCTACAACACATTCACTTTAGTTAGGGGCCAGATATTCTCAAAGATCATGACCCAAACGGTCACTATGAACCAGATGTTTTGGGGGCTCATAATTCCACAATCCTCCACCCTTGGCCAAGCAGCCTAAAGTTTATGAGAGTTGTGGTTAAATATATTCTGAGAGAACCAGGATGTGTAGATGGCTGCTTTAGATGTTAAACACTTCCTTCTCTACCACCACTGTAGTCATTCTGTTCTTCATGTTCTCATGTGGTTTACTGGAGGAGGTATATTTTAATCAAAACACACTACAGCACCTCGCTACTCTGTATCGTGAACATTTACTTGAAGGCAAGATTATCTTATGCCTCCTCTTGAAACATTCAGCAACCTTCTCCACCAGGGTCTATAAACAGTGCTTAATGCTCCACACTCTGCCCTCGGTGTTCTGTGTTACATTAATTAAGACACCATAGAAAATGCCTTTGGGCAAATCTGAGACTCAAGCAGTCTCCTTTGTCTTTGCTTCTCTGGCTTCAGTGCCCATCATCACAGAAGGATACAGTGATCCCCCACCTATCGCTGGGGTTAGGGACCTGACCCAACACGTAATAACTGAAAATCCGCGATATACGGATGCAGGTCAGGTCGGGTGTGGGGGTCCTAACTGGGGGCTCTTGTACTTACCCCCAGCCTGGTGCTGCCCCGAATGGGACTGCAAGGTCCTTCTCAAGCTTTCTGGAGGCCCCTGGGAAGGCCCCCCGCAGGCCCATTCGGGGCAGTGCCAGTCCTGGGTAAGTATGGGAGGCCAGAAACAGCCTTTGCCTCTTACCCAAGGGGGGCTTTTTCATATAATATGGTCCCACAATATAGCGGGACCGCAGTATATGAACCACGATAGGGCGGGGGACCACTGTAACACCTATTTTCTTTTCCTTCCTTCCTTCCTTCCTTCCTTCCTTCCTTCCTTCCTTCCTTCCTTCCTTCCTTCCTTCCTTCCTTCCTTCCTTGCTTTGGCTCATAACTCTCATGATTGTTTGGGCACACATGGCCATTGTGGAAATTCTGAGAGTTATTTATTCATTTATTTAAACTATGTTTACCTTGCCTTTCTCTTTAAAAAGACCAAAGGTGGAGTTGTGGCCCCCCAAATAGGTTTTTTCCATGCTCTTTTCCAGGCTATATGAACATCACCTGTCCAATTAATACAAAAATACAAACAACTTCAGCTGTCCTATAAAACAAAAGCCTACAGAAATGGTGATCCCTTCTGTCTGACATGATACTATCCTGACTGGTAGAAGATGAGACTGGGATAATTCCTAGCATCTGATCCCCTTGGCATCTAAAATTCTTAAAGTGACACATCTATGCTTGAAATATTTTTCTAGCTTTGAGTGAAACTGTATCAGGTTTCAAAGGGTGAAAAGATCTTCCTTCTGTAGGGGGGAAAGTCAGAAAAACACCTCATTATTTTCTGTCTTCCACATTCCCCATAGCTTTACTCTCCCTTATTTGCTTCCATTTCCAACTCCTTTCTATTTATGTATATCATTTATTGTTATGTTCCCCTAAGCATTTATGTTATGTTTTCTAACTCTAATAGAAGTCTGTGGTTCTATTTTACAACCCACTTGAGATCCTGGCGTGGCTTTCAAGAACATACATAAAATGAATGTTATTTTCCATTCCCCATTTTTTGCTGCCTGTTCGATTTGGCAGAAGCTTAATCCTACATAATAAAAGAACCAAGTCTGAGTTACATGGTTCACCTTCTAGGGAATTCATCACAGCCATAAGCAAAGTGTTACATTGATTAATCACATTCATTGTAAAGAATCTGCCTTTGTTCTAATTTGAAATATTCCAGATCACCTCCTCACTACAAGCAGAAACTTATTTTTCCATGACATGGGACTACAGTAGTATCTTGGGCAAATTAGGAAAAATTTTAGTCCATTACCCTGATTCTCATGAGGAAAAATTTGCTTAAATCTTCCATTCTAAAAATAGTCCTAGTACAGTGGTGGTGAACCCTTGGCACTAGAGATTGGCACAAAACAAATTTTTTATTCATTTCATTATTCATTATTTGTTTTGTTAGGGAACGAAATGAATAACAAAGGGACCCATCAAAGAAAAATGAAACAAAACGAAATGGAAATTTCCATTTCATTTGCTTTGTTTTTCATTCTGGTGTATCTTTTCTTCCTGGGCCAGGCCAGAGAGGAAATAAAAAGAGGCACTAGCGCCTCTCAGCTGGGAAGCCCTGGCCCCAAGCCAGTGCTTCTCAGCTGTAAAAAAGAAAAAGAAAAAAAGCCCCGCAACGGGGACTATTTAAAATAATAATAATAAAACAAAACTATTCAGCATCCCCCCTGGGACCCCCACCCGAGCTGGGACCAGGCATAACCTCCTCCACAGGTGGAGGACCTCAGCATCCCGTTGGCGCAGGCAGGCATAAAGGTGGAGGACGAAGCGGATGAGGCACCTGCTCGAGGTGGCTGGAAACTTCTCCCAGTCTCCCTCGCTTGCCACACCGACACCTCTCGGCCTCCCCTGGCTCCCTCTACACCACGCTCTCTCACTCTTGCTCGCTCTGTATGCGGCGTCAGTGCATTCCCACCTCTCTTGCCATTCCCACGACATGGGCTCCCTCACCGGCGCCTGGAGCCCACCTGCTCCCCACGGCAGCTCCTCCTCGTCCTGCTGTTGCTGCTGCTCCTGCTGCTGCCGCTGCTACCCCAGCAAGGGAGGGCGCCAGGCTCTGGGGAGTGCTACCAGTCACCGTGAGAGCGCCAGGCTCTGGGGAAGCGCTACCAGTCACTGCCCACTTTGCCCCCATCCATGCCCCGCCCCGCCCAGAGGTGTGTGTGTGTGTGTGTGAGGGGGATCTCCGTCTCTCTGGTGGCAAGGGCGAGGAGGAGGAGGAGCGCCCCAGGTAAAGAGAGTGCGACGGTGGATCGGTTTTCCCTCTGCTCCCTGTTTCGCTGGCTTGGTGGTCTGGCTCCCTTCCCTTCCACTTTCCCTTTCCCTCGCCTTCTCTCTTCCTTTCTGGCCCTCCCGAATGGGCCAGCCAGTTTCCCCAGCCGGGGAAATAAAACAAAAAAAATAGAGGCACCAGCGCTTCTCAGCTGTAAAATAAAATAAAAGAAAAGCCCTGCAATGGGGACTATTTAAAATAATAACCCCACCCCAAAAAATAAATGTGTCCCTCAGCTGCACCCAGCCAGAAAAAATGAAACAATTTTTTTAAAAAATGAAACAAATGAAATATGAAATGATTTTTTTAAAAAAATTGTTTCGTATTAAATGAAATGAAACGAGGGCCGGGGCAACAACTAACAAAACGAAACACCATTTTGGTATTTCGTGTCCATCTCTACTTGGCACTCCAGATGTTTTAGATCACAACACCCACAGTCCTTTGTCATTGGCAATCTAGGATTAGAATTCTGGGAGTTGTGGTCCAAAACATCTGGAGTGTCAAAAGTTTGCCACCACTGGCCTAGTAGATTAATTCAAATTCTATTCTCAGAGTAGGCTGTTCTCTTTGTACTTCCCCCTTTCTTTTAGTAGTGAAGCAGAAAATAACTCTTAAAATAGTTTTAAAATTTATATCCAAATATGGTGGCAGGGCACTTGTTGAGATTAATAGCTCAGGAGGACCATGGGTCTAGTCATGTGTCTGATGTGCTTGAAATTAAACCTGCTCATAGTTCAGTAAAATGCATTTAAGATGGTCCCAGATGATTGCTAGATCATCTTTGGATCCCCTCCCCCCTGCAAGTCTACTACTGTAAAACTGAGTTTACTAAACACCTCTGTATGTTTTGGGAGGACCTCAGCATCTATTTTACAACAGGGACACAGTGGTAAAAATGATCTGAGACTGGTAAAGCTGGATTCTAGGACTGCAAATCCAAGCATCCTCTAGTCAGCAGAACCTCATTCTTCTAGTTCCTAGATTGCATTCTCCATTTGGATTGATAATTGAACCAAGGTACATAAATCCCTTAACAATTTTCTTCTGGTTCCGGTCCTGCTTCAGGAAGACAACTTGATAAGACATGTGGCTTATCAGGCTGAATTTCTCCTTGGAGGGGAGACAAAGAGAGGCACCACCTGTTTCTGACCATGGAGAAAGTGGCAGCAGACTCCGTTGGTCCAGGAATTGTCTTATCATCCATTGGTGGAAAACAGGACACCATTAACTAAGTTGATGGCTACTGCAAAGCTGCTGGAACTGGACAATTTATAGCTGTATATTTTGGCACTCATGAGTAAAACTGCTCTCCTCCCTTTATCTCTCTATGTGAAGTTTCATCTTGGTGATGCTTGGTGCTTTTTCGTCATGGATGTATGGAAGATGGAGCTACTTGAAGAAGTGATTGGATTCTTTGCCTTGTTGCTTTAGAAAATATTTTTTTTACTGAGCTGGTGGAAAATATTGCTTTGATTGTTTGTTTTTAGTGGGAGATACCTAGGAGAGCTGAGTTGACAAGGAGCCTAGATAACTGTTTTTCAAAGGACTTATCTGACTTTGGAATGGACGTAGCATGTTTTCAAAATAAACCCTGCTGCAGAGTGAAAGCAGAATTTCTCTCTCTCTCTCTCTCTCTCTCTCTCTCTCTCTCTCATCTCCCTTTGCACTTCTTCTTCTTCCCATCTCCTTACTTTTACACATAATTTGTAAAGGAACTTCTTGGTGGATTACAGGCAATTTTAGAAGGAATTTTAGAATCTTCCACATCAAACCAGGATATAGAATCAGGGCAGATAGTGGAAAGATCCAAACTTGATCATATTATAGAGCCAGAACAGAGAGCTGATTCTATTCTACAGACAGTTAAAATATCTGTGCAGGATGAATTTGTGGATAGACCAAATCCAAATCCAGAGAGAGAGAAGATAAATACATCTGTCTTAGGTAAGGATACAGAGGAGGGAAAAGTCCTGGAGCTGTCTTGCAAAAGTCCTGCAAAGCAATAAAGAAGATAGAAAAACAACACATGAAACTTAGTAAAAAGAGAAAATCCAGAAAGAGGACTATTGGCTTAATGAAGTCATTACATAGAAAGTCGTTGGTTTCCTGTATTTCAATTGTTTAAAGCCATTAACTGATTGTCATGATTTTGAAATGGATAACATAAATATGAAGACCAGCCTGAAGACATAGATAGGAACTTTTACGCTTAATGGCCAACTCTGCTGCGTACTTATGTGGGCGGGGCTCTTTTGCCTCAGCTGGCTGGAAGGTAACGCAAGACCAGCATTACCGGGATCTCACGAACTTGGGGAGCAGTGCGAGAATTGCCTCCATAAAAGGAGACACCTCCCGCTGACCGGAAAGGAAAATCTATAGACCAAGACATAACCCCCTTATAATTGCCATCAAAGGACTGACTCTAGTTATAGAAGGCCTTTGAAGTTATGTAATTCTTAGAAGAATAGGTAATTATGCCTTGTTAAGGATACATTACGTTGGTTAAAAGGTTTTTTTGAAGTTGCTTAGCTAATTGAAGAATTAAAATATTAGGATTGAGTATACTGCTAAGATCAGATAGGTTATTGCAATATTGTATTTGGTTATTTCTATCTTTTGTATTAGATGAAAATAGATATGAGTAAAGATAGATAGAATATTGATGGAATAAAAAGGAAACTAAGTATGAAAGCATGAAAATATGTTCTAAGATAAGAAAGGAGATATGAACTACAATGGGCTGAAATGTTGGGAAAGTAATTGTGATTGACCTATGTAACATGACAGGCGATAAGCAATATATGTGTTCTGCTATATCATCTGCATAGCTTATATTGTTGATGCTTTCCACCAGTTTTCATTCAGCTGTCACCTAAATTTAATCTGGCTTTCCAGATAAAATGTTTTGCATACAGCTGGAACAGATACCTATTTTCATGTAACCTATTTTCTTTATGGCCAGCCTACCACTGCTGGGCTTTGCTTTGTCCCCAATTATGAAGTGGGAATGGCGCACACTGCTCACAGTGCTTCAGTCTGTTATCTCCTCCTTCTGCCTCTTTCATTCTTCCAAACTGCTGCTCCACGGTTGGGCTCAATCCACTCAATGGTGTGATACCCCATGCTGTTGGTACAGTTCCCACCCATCACAGGCCATCAGCCACTCCAGTTTGCCTGCCAGTGCTTCCCAGGCAACTTGACCACTCCTCAGTGCAACCTGTCTTTTGCTTCCTCTGTGATGCTAGAATTTCTTGCTGACATTCCTAATGTTCAAGTTTCAACCAGTTTGCCCATTACAGTCATTTCCTAATACCTAGACATCACTAGTTATCAGTGTAGAATCTTCTTGTTTGTCACAATCACTGGGAAGGTGTTAAAAGGACCCAAGAAATTTATTTTAAAATGTCTTTCCCACTGTGTTTTTTAAACAGGAAAATAATTACTGTATAATATTAATATTGACTATAATGAAGTTCTGGTTATTCAGAAATTATGAATTTCTGGATGATTAAATTTAATCACTGACAATTGAGCTAAATATTCTACATACGTACTACATGAACCTGGTGCTCTCCTTGTATTTTGGATTGCCACTTCTGCTACTCCTACCACTGGGTTATGGTAAGATTTATCTGAATTGCAGTCTAGAATGCCTGGAGGGTATTAATTTGTCTACTCTGTAAGCTAAATAAGAAACTGCACAGGCAGCATTTTTTCATGAGTAGTTTTGTTACATGCTGCCAGGTTGCATTAGATTTATAGTGACCCTACTAGGATTTTCAAGATTTGTGAGGTATTTGCAGAGTAGCTTTTCCATTCCCAACCCCCAGTAAGTTTCCATGGCTGAGAGATATAACCTGAAATGACCTGCAATTAAAACAAGGGGAATTATATTCCTATCATGTCCTGTTTGTGAACCTCCTGGAAGCATTGTCTGGATTCCCGGTCACTGTTGCATAGCACAGTATTGGAGATGACTGGCTATCAATTTGATTTAGCGTGGCAATTCCTATACATATGACATATATGGGTTACTTTATTTGGATTTGGGGGAAATATGACAGATCTTATTTTAGCACAGAGCATGACTAGAGGACCATCCAGTATCCAATAAGTCTTCGGTGATATAATTACTTAAATAATCTTCCCATAATAATTAGCTCTTGTTGTTACTAGGACATTCCACTGTAATTTCCCAAGGTCTCTCAACTCTTACAAATCATCCCCTCTCTTCACTGTGTCTCCCTGAAACATCCTTGACCAAAATCTGTCCTGACTTGGCTGATTTCCACAAAGAACTCAACCATATTAAAGAACTACAGCCTTGGGTCTCTCTCTCTCTCTCTCTCTCTCTCTCTCTCTTTCTGTGCATGCATCACAGCTAAAATGATATAGTTTGCTTGTATCAGCAACAGCTTCCCCACTAGGGAGCAGTGACCTTGCTTAAATATCAGTACAAGTAAAGCATCTCTATTGAAAATATTCCGCATACACACATGCCTGTTCCAGTGAGACTAACAGGATATTGGTATCTATTGCTCAGTTTAATTGTCTAGTTGCTCAAAGACTTGTGGTAACGCTCTAATATCCCACAAAACCCATTGTCCCTGTCCATACCCATGTCTGTTCCCTATCTTTCTTCTGTAGAAAGATTCTTGGCCTGATACCACAGGGACTTAAGCAAAATTCAAAACAACACGTTGAAATGGCAGGTGCTGATATTGTGTGGAAATACTCTAAGACGGAGCACTCACTATTCATACAGGTGACATGCTCTTATAAGTCAGAACTTCAATGTGTTACTGTTGACTACTAGGTGAGACTGGAATTCTGTTGGGGATTTACACCAGCATAAATGTAGGTCTGTAAACTGTAGTGGTGGATTGCTGTTAGGTAACCAGTTACTGTTGACATCACTAGTTGTCTATCAATTCATACATTTAGAAAGCACCCAAGAAAGTGAGGGGCAATTGATTAGCAGCACTTTCGGGTTTTAAGGTCATCAGGAGAGGCCCTTCTCTCCATCCCACCACCCTCACAGATACGTCTCATGAGAATCCATGAAAGGGCCTTCTCAGCTGCTGTGTCCAGACTCTGGAACTCCCTCCCACTGCCTCATCTCTGTTGTCTTTCTGCAAACAGGCAGATTGGAAATTAACGCCTGGACCCAGACCCTAAAGTACTGGCTTAGAATCCTTTTTTGTGCAGACCAACTGGGGTACATGTCTAACATGCTGTCTGATTCTTACCAAAGCCAGTGGCAATCCTTCATTAATCAAAAAATTAGGTCTGTAGGTATCCCGCTTGACCACATCTTGACGTTAGGGCAGAAACAGGCTCTAAGAATTCTTACTCAGAGGCTAAATGACATAGAGAGGCAGGAACGTTTCTCCCTGGCACATAGAACCTGCTCCCCTTTGTCACAAGGTGTGTTTCCAACGTATAAGACCCCCACGGCATATTTAACCTCACTTAGTTCACCACAGGCTTGTAGAGCTTTCATGTTGGCCAGGATGAATGTATTGCCATCAGCACTCCTTCAGGGTAGGTTTATGGGGATTCCGCGCCAAGAAAGATTTTGCCCATGTGGAAACCAGTCCCCGGAATTTATCCAACACATGCTTTTATTTTGCCCTTTTTATGATCATATTAGAAACAACTTAATTGCCCCATTGCTGAAGAAGTTCCAAGGCCACCCTTCTAGATGGTTAGTCCAATACTGTTTAATAGACAAGAACTCTTATGTTACAGCCCAGGTAGCAAAGTTTTTTATGGCCACTATACGCAAGAGAGCAGAGATTACCTCGACCATCCATCCATCTTCCTGATGTTTTTAGCCAGTCGCAGTTTTACTCGTTTTCACTGTTTTTATGATTCACTGTATATTTGCTTATACGGGTCATACGACCACAATAAACTTGAACTTGAACTCTGCAAACAGGCAAAGCCCTTTCTCTTCAGGAAAGCTTTCCCTGAATGATGGTCTACCTATTATGTGTCTTTTATATGAATCTACAGGATCACATAGACTTTGTGTTTATAACTACTTATAACCTTATGGGTTTACACATTGTTTTCAATGTTAGTTTCCATCACTCATAATGTTACATGGAACTTTACTCCCCTTTAACTGTTTGCATTCTCTTGTAGCTTTAATGTAATGTTGTCTATTAATGGTGTAAGATGTCCCTCAATTACCTGTTCTCAATACTTGAACTAGACTGTATACCCTGTTTCCCCAAAAAATAAGACCTTCCCCAAAAATAAGCCCTAGCAGGATTTCTATGCATTTGTTAAATATAAGCCCTACCACGATAATAAGACCTAGTGATGGGCATGGCTATGCATATACGCTGCATAGCCACGGCATGCATTTCGGCACAGAGCGGTAAGGAAGATTGGAATACCCTTTATCTGCCACAGCTCCTTTCTCCGAGCCATTCACACTTGCACGGGTATGCAGGTGGCAACCACATCACTCCTTTCTCCTAGCCACTTGCGCATGCGCGTGAGTGCATGTGGTAACCGTGGTCGCAGACATCCTATTGCACACACACAAACGGCTAGGGGAAAGGAGTTCACGCATCACTACACCAGCCCCACTGACCAGCAACAGTCTTTGGGCCTGTTTTTCCTGAGTATCTGTACCCCCAGGTAAGGTGAGTACAAAAAGGAAGAGCTATTCTGTTGAGAACAAGAAAGGCATTGTCGGGGACTCCCAGGGCAAGAATCTTACGGCTTTCTGCAAAGAGAAGTTGGATATCCGAATGGTCCAAAATGGCGGGCAGAATACGATAACCTCAGTCTATATGTGGACAGAGGAAATGCTAAGAAGTGCAAGTGTGGTTCAGGTCAGCAACCTTTATTTCCTGAGCTGGAAAGCATAATCTGTGAATGGACTGCTGACAGGAGATCAAAGAGTAAGACATCCCCTGAAAATAAGCCCTAGTGTGTCTTCTTGAGAAAAAATAAATATAAGATGGTGTCTTATTTTTGGGGAAACACAGTATCCCTCATTCTGTAAGCCGCCTTGGGTCCTTTTTCCCAGGAGAAAGGCAGGGTAAAAGTACTCTAAAATAAAATAAAATAATAAAATGAATCATCCGTGTAACAGGTTGTTGATATTTCTTCTGGCAATTTCAATTCCAGCTTGTGATTCATCCAGTCCTGCCTTTTGCATACCTGTAATATACTCTGTATATAAGTTAAATAGGCTATGTGACTGACAATATACAACCTTGCCATACTCCTTTCCCAATTTTAAACCAGTTAGTTGTTCCATATCTAGTTCTGAGTTGCTGCTTGTCCCACATATATTTCTTAGGAGACAGATAAGGTGTCAGGCACTCCCATTCCTTTAAGAACTTGCCATAGTTTGTTGTGGTCCACACAAAGTCTTTGGCATAGTCAATGAAGCAGAAGTAGATGTTTTTCTGGAACTCTCTAGCTTTCTCCATAATCCAGCACATATTGGCAATTTGATATCTAGTTCCTGTGCCCCTTCGAAATCCATCTTGCACTTCTGGGAGTTCTCTGTCCACATACTGCTGAAGCCTCCCTTGTAGAATTTTGAGCATAACCTTGCTAACGTGTGGAGAGCAATTGTACGATAGTTGGAGCATTCTTTGGCATTGCCCTTCTTTGGGATTGGGATGTAGACCAATCTTTTTCAGTCCTCTAGCCACTGCTGAGTTTTCCAAATTTCTACAATTTAAGTCTGAATGTTGCTATAAGAAGCTGATGATCTGAGCTGCTGTCAGCACCAGGTCTTGATTTTGCTAACTCCATCTTTGGGTGCAGAAAACATAATCAATCTGATTCTGGTATTGTCCATCTAGTGATGACCATGTGTTTGTTAATCATTACTTCACCTAAATAAAGTGTAGTGAAGGTTCCCCAGGACTGCTGAGAACTCTCATGTGCAGTGAGTTGTTTATTTCACTAGCTCCTTGAAAACATATTGATTGTTGTTCACCTTTTTATAATAGGCACAAAGATAGATGTCAAGCTGTGTTGGTATGAGGAAAGAAAAATGACAAAGTTAACAATGACACACACCAAGTAAAAGGAGAAGTAATGTGGCTTTTAGTATCAAATATCTGAAATATCAGAATATTTCTGGGACCGTAGTCAAAGCTTTGATACCTGCAGCAACAATTAAAACTGTGAAAAACTGTGAAAAATTGAAATTGCTCAGCATGAATTCTTAAACTAAATATTTGAGACTACAAAAGCACCTTTTAAATCAAATCTTAAAGCACAGCCAAATCCTGGAACTATAATCTGCATCAGACCTTCCCCAAGGGATCAAATTCAAGCTGTGTGGCAAAGATTTTCTCTTTGGTTCCACGAGAACCTTTCTGACTTGAGATGTAATAATGTTATTGCAAACTATAATGACTTTATGCAATATAATCCATCTTGATCAAAGCATGGAAATAATTGCAAATTGCAAGTCAGTAACTGAAACTGTCTGAAAAGTAGTAAAATGTTGGTTTGTTAGTGTATTAGTAAGCTTTTCTTGATATGGTTTACATGGTCAGGCTGTAAAAATTTGGGGTTTATATACTTTTGGGTGTTGCCCTTCAAAAGGCGAACAAAATGAAAGAAATGGAAGAAGAATTCTATGAAGACCAGATAGACTTATAGCTAAGGCAAAAACAGCTTAGTGGTTTATATATCCGGCTGCAGGGCCAGAGGTTGGGAGTTTCATTCCCTACTGGTGCGTTCTTGGCAGGGCTGGACTTGATGATACAGCTCTGCAGTTCTACAATGATTATCATGATGATGATGATGATGTCATGAAACAAAAGTTATGTGTTCAGCAAGCTATTTCTCACAGCTTTGGTGGGAAACTGCTTTTGTCTAACTTGCCATTCACTAAGGTCGTTACTTCACATGTTTTGTTTCTGTTAGTATTGCGCTTAGGAGCGGTTGTTGTTGTTGTTCAGTCGTCCAGTCGTGTCTGACTCTTCGTGACCCCATGGACCAGAGCTCGCCAGGCCTTCCTATCTTCCACTGCCTCCTGGAGTTTTTTCAAATCCATATTGGTTGCATCGATGACACCGTCCAACCATCTCATTCTCTGCCGTCCTCTTTTCCTTTTGCCTTCAATCTTTCCCAACATCAGGGACTTTTCCAAGGACTCCTCTCTCCTCATGAGGTGGCCAAAGTACTGGAGCCTCAACTGTCCTTCCAGTGAATATTCAGGGTTGATTTCTTTCTGGATGGATAGGTTTGATCTCCTTGCAGTCCAGGGGACTCTCAAGACTCTCCTCCAGCACCACAGCTCAAAAGCATCAATTCTGCGGCCATCGGCCTTCTTTATAGTACAGCTTTCACTTCCATATATCACTACTGGAAAAACCATACCTTTGACTATCCTGACCTTAGTTGGCAAAGTGATATCTCTGCTCTTTAGGATGCTATCTAGGTTTGCCATTGCTTTCCTCCCAAGAAGATAAGATAAGATAAGATAAGATAAATCTTTATTGATCCCACATCTGGGGAAATTTACTTGTTACACTGCTCCCAATATAAAAAACAAGATGGCTAGGTGTAAGGTATGTGTGTGAGAAAAAAATGTAAGGCGTGTGTGAGAGAAAAAAAAGCTAATAGAGATTAAATAAAGAAAAACCCAATGTACAAATATTACACTAAAATTTGTATATAAAAATAAATATAAAGAGAAGCTTCAGTATACCCCATATGAATTTGTTAAACTGTAGAGTTGAACAGTCTCTGTCAAGCCCCAAACACAGAGCACACACACAGACAGAGTTCAGTTTGTTGCCAAAGTCTTTAGTGGAGAATCAAGCAAGTTCAAGTCCTTTGCTAACAATCAAGTGCCAGATAAATAACAGAATCCAACTCCCAGCAATTACCAGTCCAAGTCAAAACCAGAATATCTCACGGAAACCAGATGCCAAGCCAAAGGGAACAGACCAAGCCATTGTCCAGGAAACCAGTCCAAAGTCAGGAAACAGAGCCAAGGTCAGAAACAGACAGGAACGTGGCTGCAAGTTCAAATGACGCATTGCTCCCACTGAGAGCTCAAGGTGAGCTTGCCAGCTTTATCCCAAAACAAGGAACACACCCTTACTTCTGGAAAGGCTTCTGCTAGTACTCAGGGCTTCCTGACCTGATTCCCCCTCTAGCATCAAAGACTCTTTCCCTAGCTCTTCTGGTAGCAGGTTGTTGCAGAATCCTGCTCATGGCCCTTCTAGGAGGTGAAGATATGTTTTCAGCTGAGTGATCAGACCCAGCTGCTTGCTGATTTGAGCTGCAAGGCTCCTCCAGCAGCTCTTCACCATTTAACCCCTCAGAGTCATGTTCTGCGGCAGGCAGGGTCCTGACAGTCTCACCGCAGTGGGAATAAATCATCTGCGATAGCGCTCCTTCCCACACCAGGGATGTCTGAGTCTGCCACTGAAGGAGCTACGCAGAGCCTCCACTGTCTGGTGCAGTGGGTGAGAAGTATTGTTCATAATGGATGTCAGCTTGGCCAACATCCTCCTCTTACCCATCTCCTCCACAGAATCCAGAGGGCATTCCAAAACAGAACTAGCAGTCCTGACCAGCTTGTTCAGTCTGTTCTTATCCCGTTCAGTACTACCTGAATTCCAGCAGACTACAGTGTAGAAAAGAGCTGAAGCTACCACAGAGTCATAAAAAATCCATAACATAGGCCTACACACTCCGAAGGACCTCAGTCTCCTCAGGAGATGTTTGACCCTTCTTGTATAGCGCATCAGTGTTATGAGTCCAGTCCAGTTTATTATTTAAGTGAACACCACCCAGGTACTTGATGCTGTTCACTATCTCAATATCTAAGCCCCGGATGTTCACTGGTGTAAAAGGTAGTGTCTTTCTCTGGAAGTCAATCACCATTCGGTGTTTGTCACGGTATAAAACCATGAGGTAACACTTGTCACAGGACAAGTTATCACAACCATGGGAACACTGAAACAGGGACAAAACCATGTGATCGCAACCAACGTCATCATGGTACAAAACTAGTCACAGAACAAAGAGGCATGTGAAGTAACCGCCTTAGAAATGTATGCTTTATACACAAGGAATCATGGAATCCTATACAAGAAAGGTAAATCTAAAGAAATACCTACCAGATCACCCAGAGAGCTCATTAAATCCACAAATGGCCACCTAGGTGCTTCTGGGGATTGTATATTCAGAACATTGCTCTGCTGGTTCACTGCCTCTTTAGAAGGAGGCTCCATTTAAAGGTCTCCTTTCCATGAGGGGGAATAAGGCCAAGAAAGACCTTCTAGAAATCAGAAAGATCAGTTGGAATGCAGCCTTTTGTGCCTACAAGGAAAGAACACAAGTCTCTTATGGTGCAAGAGATAGTTTGCAAAGTCATACATTGGGCAGAGCAATATAGAAGAGGTAAAGAATTTGGTGGCATATAGATGGTGCTGATAGTACTGCAAATGTAGTTTTTAAATCAAGAGGACATGGCCTTCCAAATTTCTTGGGTTAGAATTCTCAGCACCCCTCTCACCATATGGTATACAAGCTAAAGCTCCCAGGAGTGACCATCCACTAACAGCTGGAGGGCCGCCCTCTGTCCCCCATGTTTTAGATAGCCATTCTGAATCCAAAGACCTTAACATTCCTCCTTAAATTTTTAGTCTTTGTTTTCTTTGTCATGAACTGATTATTTCCAGTGATTATTCTGTTTATTTGAAAGATTGCTCTGTGGACAAATTACAAATTACATTACAACCCTTCAGGTTTTCTGGTAACCTTATTTTCTTTCAATCCAGCACTGGAACAAAAAATGTGGTTGAACCTAAGGATCAAATGCTGGCTCTCCAAAGAGAGTTAATAATAATAATAATAATAATAATAATAATAATAATAATAATAATAATAATAATAATAATAATAATAATAATAATAATAATAATAATAATAATAGAAAGTTGCTTTTTGCAGTCTCATCATAAGACTTTTTCACATTATAACTTTCAGCACCAAAGCACATAACCATTATATAGACATACAGTATTTTCCTCCTGAAGGGAAATCCACTTTTCTCAGCACTCTAATAACAACATAACTGTTATTTTGAAAACGCAATGCTATATCTAGATAGTGTCTCTATTGTTGCATGTGGTTTTGAGCGTAGTTATATAAGCATCATTCATGGTCACTTCTTGAACAGTGCCTGTGGTGTATAAGCAATACAGATTCTTTGCTTGTAAGAGAATTTCTGAAGGTTTAGACTCAGAATGCTTCCCCACTGGATTGTGGCAAATAAACACATAGCAGCAGCTGTGCTTTTTCTTGTGCTGCAATGCTTCTGCCAACTTCCCAGCACATGAGGGGGGGAGGGAGGGAATCTGACTGCTGTATGCTACTTGTTTAAAATCTCCATTTTGTCCTTGAAGTTTCACTAATCAAGGACAGGAAAATATATTTCACTTGCTGACCTTTAGGCTAATGAAATCATTGAGATCTTCAGCCATGGTGTTGGAAGGACGGGGGATCTGGGGAGTTGCAGGTATCCCCTGGTTCTTTTTCAATTTATATGACAACCATCTTCCTGTTTTATTAGCATTTAAAAATGTTTTTCTCTTTTAATTTGTTGAGCAATCTCTTCTGATTCCATTAAGTTTAGTTTGTGTTTAATCACTTCCATTTGATTTTTGAGTATATTTTTATGTGGGGATTTCTGCAGTTCTGATTCTAGCATCTTAAATTCTTCTTTCAATTTGGTTTGTTTGTGTATTTATTTATTTATTTATTTATTTATTTATTTATTTATTTATTTATTTACATTATATGTTATGGCCACTCCCCTGAAAACAGCTTTAGCTGTGTCTCAAATGGTTTGCAAAGAGGTTTCCTCATTTGTGTTTTCTTGAAAGTAAAATTGCATTTCTTTTCTAGCTTTCTCCAAGAGCTCTTTATCTTTCATTAAGGCTGGGTTCAGCTGCCTAGATGCCCTAAGCACATCTGATCTTGCCTGATTTTGGAAGCTAAGCAGGGTCAGCCCAGGTTAGTACTTGGATGGGAGACCATCAGGGAATACCAGGTGCTGTAGGCTCCTGAAGTAGGAACTGGCAAGCCACTCCAGTATTCCTGCCAAGAAAACTCCATGGACATGGAGTCACGAAGAGTCGGTCACGACTGTAACGACACAACACATTTTCCAGGGAATCTGTTTCAGTACCATCAATTCTGTTTGTTCATATACTACTGCTTCGTCTCTAACTACCCCCAAGATTTTATCTCTTGTCACTCTCTTGACAAATTTTACATGAACTTCACGCATAGTTTTATTACTTCTTGCATAGCTCAAATTGACTCAATAGACTTGGGTCTCTTTCACCTTCCATTTCTTCAGTCTCGATTGTTGAACCCTTTGGGGAGTCCCCTAACAAGAGAAATTCAGCCTCACGGGAGCAGAGCTCCACTCTCCCATGACTGTCCTGTCACAGCATCACTTCTGGTCTCCTGGTATCCCCAGGTTCTGTTCTCTTCTCACTTCTCCCTCCTTTATCATTTTCCTCTCCAAATTCCTTCTTGTTAGTTTTGCTATTAGCTCAGTTGGAGATCGCAGGAAGTACAGAGGTTTGTAGTGTCCCCTCCATTATTCCATGACAATGTCTTAAATGTATGGAGATGAAGGAGACTGCAAAAATCTTATTTACCCAGCTCCTCATTGGAAAACTGCAGAATGTCATCTTTTCAATCTGAACCTGAGATGTTAAGCATTTCAAGTATACTCTTGGTCATTCTTCTCAGGAGCAGAGAATTATTACCACTAATTTCCCCACTCCACCCTTGTCTGTATTACTTTCCATTATCTTTCTGCTCCATCCTGTCGTCTGGCTGCCAGACATGTGTCACTACATCTAATATTTCCATGTTGTATCTAGAAGCCCAGCTTTTGGCCTCCCCTACCTTTTGGCAATGCCAGCTTCTCCATCTCCAACTCCCATTTTAATAACTCCCCAACTCTCCCAGCCAACATGGGCAATGCTGGTGAGAGCGGAAGACGCCGTCTAGAAAAACACCTTTCCCAAGGTCTAGAATAATGAATGTGTATGTATAAGATATCTGGATTTGTTATATATGGGGATGTGTTTCCAACCTACAACTGTGCAGTTCTCTGGAGTGCTACTAACACCCATGGCATGTTTGCTGAGATGTAAGTTGTAGTGAGCTCATTGGGACTTACATCGAAGCAATTATATATTGGAATGCAACCCAGCAATGGATTGGAGCCAATTTATTAAAATGAAGTAGCATCAAGCATATCAATCCTATGCATATTCTTGTGATATTTAGTAGGGTTTATTTCCTCATAAGAGCATTCAGGAATACAGCCAAAGTCAGTGAACATGAAACAGACGATAAGTGGAAGAGATCCTGTTTGCAAAAAGTAAGGGAAGAACAATTCCACAACAGGAAGAGGGAGAGAAAAAAAATATAGGGTTGAAGAGCATAGATAGTTTGTCATCTGAGCAAGAGGGTCTGTGCCTCCCTCCTCCATTCCAGGGTGGTGTGCCCATCTTGCTCAGGCCATGGGCCATGCCTCTTGAGGAGGCAAAATGTGTCGGAGCTAAAGATGGATGTTAAGTTTGGTTGGATATGGTAATTGCCAGAGGCAGTGTTACTACATCAGGTTTCTCTGAGGAAGGCGAGGGGATTTTAGATGCAGCCACAGAGATAACTGTCATCTAAATATCAAATTACTTACTTGATCAGTGAAGAGTGAAAGTTGCAGCTGGTATAATTCTGGTGGCATAGCTTCCTATTTCTGTGATCCCCTAAGTGCAGAAATCTGGAACTTTCAAGCAAATATGCTCTTGCTTCTGTGACAGATACCTAGTGAACTGGAGTTAGATGCTACAGTATAACTATGGTAACAAATAGGTGGTGGGGAAAATGACTGCTATTATCTCAGATAAGGGTCAAAAGAAATAGAAATTACCAAATATTATCTTTCTGTTGAAACAGAAAAACCTATTATTAACTTACTTAATTAGCCACTTAAGCAGATCACATGGCTAATAGCCAGCTAAGACCTCAGGTTGCAGATAAGACTTTCTTTGCCTGACACTCACCTCTAAATAGCTTGCACTAATAAAAATGTAAGGCAACAAATGTGCATAAAATGGATGATTTCATAGCCTTCTCCAATCTAGTCCTTTCCAGATATGTTAGTTAGGTTGTAACCCCATCATCCAAGTCAACATATCTAGTACTTGCAATGGCTAAGGATGATGGAAGATGCAGTCCAGAACTTCCAGAAGGCACCAAGTTTGTAATGGATGAAATATAAGAACCACTGTTGATGATAATAATCAATCACTGCCATACACCTTAAGGCCACTCCTTTCCATCTGATAACTGAGATAACATAGGCATATATGTGTCCAGGTCATGTCTCAATATCAAATAAGGCATTAAAGGAAATGCATATTCTTTGTGATTATCCTGTCTTCCTGCCTAGACAGAGTCTGTTGAGATTCTCAGTCATCCAGGTGAGGTTATTCGGCTGTTGACTCATGACAACTAGACTTCTTTTGAGTGGGATCAAAACATTTTGCTACTCACCCAAGTAGCTTCTTCCATCTGAGAACTGAGGGCCTTTTCACACGACCCCTAAGATCCGCTGGCCACTTAAATTCGGACCAGAGATCTTAGGGGTTTGTCGCTGTTCCTGTGTTCCAACCCCCTCCGCACTCCTGGCTGCTGTCTGCGCGAGGGGAGGGAGAAAAAAAGGAAGAAAAGAATGCCGCTCACCTCCGTTCTGCCGTCCCGGCACTGCATTCAGATCTCTTAAAGGGGCAGGGGGCAAAAAAAGAACAAACAGAAGCAAGGAGAGCCGGGCAGTCACTACGTTATATACGCATCAGGAATTTTCACCTCCAGAGAGCAGGTACCTGAAAAGTGCGCTGGGATGCGCTTAGGTGGGCATGGTTGCACTTAATTATCTGTAAACTCCGGAGCTGGTGGGGAAACAATTTTAAGCTCCAGAGCTGGGAGCCATTTTGCGGCGGAGTTTAGGGGTCGTGTACAAAGGGCCTGAAAAAGCTACTTGGATAAGTAGTGAAACATTTCAAATCTCACAATAAAAGAAGTCCAGTTGCCATGACTCAACTTCTGGATAACCTCATCTGGACTGAGAATCCCCACAAACACACTCTAGGCAGGAGAAAAGGATAATCACAAGGAATGTTCATTTCCTTTAATGTCTCATTTGATATAGATCCTGGACAATGTTTCTCTAATGAAAACAAAAAGGGAGTGGAACAAGATGCAACACATAGAATATACGTATTTGAATTCGTCTTGGGTATTAATTTCAGAATTAATATAACTCCATGCTTTTCTTTTACGGTTTACAAAAATTATATATGCAATTCTATATATAAATACATTTTCCTGTTTGGGGCACTTTTTTTTCAAGTGGATCTCTAAATTATATATTCTTTCTCTTGCTGTGTAATTCTACTATTCTTTTTCTCAGTCAGTGGTATATGAGTTTGTTGTGTTTAAAACATTTGGTTTTGGATTGTTATTCTTCAACTAGAAGCAGAAGTGGCAAATATGTAGTTATTGCTAACAGAAAACAAGTGGCTTGTGAAACATTTTGACACTCCCTCTAGCTTTTGTTGAGGACAATGAAAGTACATAAACATGATGCTCTGAGTAATTCTGAAAGCACTAATTTTAGCTTTGGATTTATGGTATAAAGATATTGTAACAAAAGGTTCTCTTACATTATGGAGAGAAAATAATGTCCAAAGCACAGCAGGTCTAACCAGTGGAAGCTGTCTCTGTACTTAGTGGAAAAAGCTTGTTGTAATAAATAGCCCAGCCTGCATAGAAACGAGCTTGTATACAACAATACCCATACAATGATTATACCTCCTGCGTGTAATTACAGTCCCATGATTGTTTATCATTAGAATAGTTCCCCTGTGGGAATGGTAGCTCTTTCAAAGTTCATGTATGCATAGATGCCATAAAACCTTAACTGTCAAATTCTGTGGGGAGACTCCACTCTTTTCAGGTCTGGTCACTGTATACTCTCAGACCAGGCTGAGTCGTTGAAATGCTTATGGTCATGTTGACTGAGAAATCTCTGGAGTTCTGGTAAAAAAACATCCTGTAATCTCAAGACTATACTGCCTCCAAGGAATATTCTCATTATCAACTATGAAAACTGTATCAAGGACATGTCATTCAAGGGGTCAAGAACTTAGTCCTTTTGGGCTCTCCACTCTGGGCTGCTTTTATATTATGTGGTGGTGCATTTGTCTGTTTATTTTTTTGATTTTTTTGATTTCTCACACACCTTTCCAGCACAAAGTAGTGTTCAAGGTGATTTGCATAAGGGATGTGCCATCTGAATTGTTGGACTACAAATCGTGTTATTCTACATTATGGGACTCCCACCTGAAAGGCAGACACCTAAATGTGGCTCATTTTGGAGAAAGTCCTCAGCTGGCAAGCTTTGAAGCCTAGCTCTGCCTAGCCTCTTTTTCAAAATGGCAGCTCCCTTTTTGAACAGCCAGCTACCAGAGGGAAGCTTATGCTAGGCCACAAGGCCTGCAATCTTAGGCATCTCCCGTGTCTCTCTGTCTGCCTTTCAGGTGAGATTGCTGGAATGAATACTGTAATTACAAGATCTGTAGTCACCCCCAAACAAAATAGCATATCCTTAGAGCATAGTGATCATATAAGGGTCTCCTCAACTTTGGCAACCTCCCCTTTGCACATCCAGTGTTGTGCAACTGACTATGTGATTCTTCATGACAGCTGGATCAAGGAAATGCTTCTAAGGCTTGTAGTCCAAGGGGAAGTCTGAAATAGCATTTAGAATTCTGGTCTAGAACTCTTACCAATTGCATATTTTTCCTGTGCCATGGTTCCTTTCTGGCCTTCATTAATACAAATTAATCAGAGTTATAAGGTCAGTTATATATTGACCTTTGCTTTAAAATGTCACTTGGAAGGTGTGGATTCTAAGCTTTCCCAAGATCCCTCTGAAAGATGACTCTGTATTCCTGTAGGGAGAGTTTTCTGTATTCTTACAAATGACATGTTAAAAGATAGCAATGCCCTGGAACTAGGGTTGCTGGATTTCAGGCTGTTGGCTAAAATCAGAAGAAATTCCCTCAATCTCCAGGTTTGATGTAGCTCTGCTGCTTTTGGATTCTTTATAAGTTGCATTATTCTTTAAGAGTTTGTCCAAGATCTGAGTCTGTGTGAATGGTTTGAACTGAAGTCTTCAGGCCTGATGTTCCTGGTTGTGTATTGTTATGTCCTTATCCTTTTGTGTTTTGATTTTGTTTCTAAACATAAAATCTTGTTCTGAGTTAGTGGTGCCAAATTAAGTGTTCAGAGATAATCCTACCCACTTGTTGCTTTGCTTACAGAAACACCAGTGAGTCTGAAGAGGAGAAGGCTTGTATGCATAAGTAACACCACAGATTTCCCAGGGTTCTTGCTCATGTGTACAGTATACCTCTCTTCTTCAACGTTATAGCTGAACAACTGAGCAAAGTGTTTAGGCAGAGGAAATAATAACAGGGTAAACTTTACCTAATTTGGTCTCAGTAACATATGCCCACACCCCCACACACACGCACGCACACGCACACCCCCACCCCCACACACCCCACCCACACCCACAGAGAGAGAGAGAGAGAGAGAGAGAGAGAGAGGTGGGGGAGTGGGGGGAGGGAGATATAAGGAGGAAGATTCAGTCACAAATCTCCTGCCATTTTTTTCAATCTGGACAATGGACAATGATATTATGTTTAAATTAGACATGGGCACGACTCGGCGAAATTGTCGTTTCCGTTTTTGGTTATCGTTTCCATTATGTAACAGAAACGGTAACGATAATTAAGCCGTCAGAACTCGAACTTGAACCGAAAAAAGAAAAATTTGGTCGCGTTTTTCGTTTCCATTTGTGGCATCGCAGCGTGATGTGAAGCACAGAAAAAGTTTTTAAAAGTTTTTTAAAAAAAACCCGACTCCTGTCCAAAAAAGCAGGCGAAAATATGCCTGCCTGAGGCTTTGCCACCTACCAGAGGGGTGGTTTCTGGGGGCTCCCCGGGCTCCCCCCCTCTTCTCCTGTCCTGGTCTGCTTGCACCAGGCTGGAGGGTGTTCATCCTCGTCGTCTGTCTCACTGCATGCCATGCGGTGGGGGGGGGGATCCAAAATGGCGACCACAATTTTTCTTTTGAAATCGTGGTAAAAAAAAACACACCAAATCACCACAGAAACATGTGAAATTTATTTATTTTAAATGCAGTGGGTTTTTTATAGCAATAAAACGTCATATTGATTTTATTTTATTTTATTTTATTTTTTATTGTTTTAGACCTGCCCATTTGGGCTGGGCATGGGATGGGACCATGCAAATTTTTTGAACCATTCCACCAATGGCATTGCCAGGTTTTTGACTGACATTTCTGGATGCCGGCACCTTCCAGAAATCGCAGTCGGGTATATGGATGTGGTTGAGGGAGGAGGGCTGGCTGCTGGTGCTGGTGTGATCCGATCGAGATTGAGGAGGGAGGCTGGAGGCTTTAGGATTTAAGTTAGGCAGGCAGGGAGGGAATTGAATTTAGAAAATAATTTCTTTGATTCCCTGCAGCTTTGTCTGCTGAAGGGAATAGCAGTTTATTCTTTATTTCTTCTCTGGCAGTTTGAGGATTTTTTTCTGATATTGGATAAAGGGGGAGCTTCGACTGGGAGTGGGAAGTGTGGATTTATTTTAAAAATATATTATATACTACCATTTATTTTCTATTTTCCCAACTTCAATTTGCTTGCACACAGACACATTTGGGGTGCAAGCCAAGAACAGAACCTCTATCCTAAGTGATATCCTAACTGCCCACTCGCCCGTCCGCCTGCACTGCCACCTGCCTGCGGCCCGCGCCGCTGCCCGCCCACTCACCCACCTGCAGCCACCGCCCGCCCATGGCCCCCCGCCACCGCCACCTAGCCCGCACCTCACCCCCACCGCCCACCCCCACCCCGCCCGCCACCTAGGGCGCAAAAACACCTAGCGCCGGCCCTGATTGTGGGACACCCCTATGCTCTGGGAAGTCAAATCGCACTAAATTGTGGCGGAAACGACAAACGACAAACGACAAACGACAAACGGAAATGACAAATTTTTGAAAAAATTCACGACAAAGGGAAACGACCCGAAACGGACCCGTTCCGACAAACAAAAACTCAAAACATCATTTTTTCTGGTCGTGCCCATGTCTAGTTTAAATAGTACCTTGCTCAACCAACACACTGATGGTAGATATATCTTTATAATGTCAGAAAAATGGCCAGACAGAAATGGCAAACTGAGAAAATGATCTCATTAACTTCAGGGAATACATTTTCTTGTTCCTGCTTCAACACTGTGAAGTTGTCTGTTCCTGACATGACCTTTCTCTGCTGGTATTCTGCTTTTTGGAAATGAACCAGCCAAAAGAACTAGATTAATAAATAAACAATTTCACCTCTGGTAGTATCAACTCTCAAGACTCAGTTCCCCCACCAAGATTTTGTGCTGCCTGCCCCCACCACCAAAAAACTGGTCCTATTCAGCCTTAGGTCAAGAATCGGTCATTTCCTCTTCTTCTTTGAATAATAATGGGAGATCCCTTTCCCTGTCAGGCTAAGGCTTGGGCCTTAGGACAGCCGTCTAGTAACTGTACCTTTTTCTTGTAGATGGACAGATGTACCAGACAGAAACAAGCAAATTATGGTCTGAGAGTCTACCCAACTTTGAAATACAGTAGCAGAGTGTACATATCAAACACATTTAAAAAGCAAATAAAGCCATTGAGGGGGGGGAACCACTGATAGCATGAATTAATTTGGCATTTAATCTGCTCCTTGTAACACTAACCAACATCAAGTTTTCTCCAGGGAAAACAACCTCCCTCCCAGCAGCTGGCTCTGCATTTCAGGTCACAGAATCCAATCATCCATGCATATTTCCTGTAAGATTTTGGCATTAGACAAATGTCGCTGCTTTTCTTCATTAGTTTCCTTCTAGGAATTGTTGGTATTTGTAGCAGTGAATGTCATTCTTAATAATCATAGGGAAACAGAGATGAGGTGATTTATTGATCTGATTCAGTTGGGTAAAATGGATCTCAGGATGCTCATATCCTTTGCAATTTAGGGCCTTTTTACACGACCCCTAAGATCCGCTGGCCACTTAAATTCGGACCAGAGATCTTAGGGGTTCGTCGCTCTTCCTCTGTCCCCACCCCCTCCGCACTTCCTGGTTGCTGGCTGCGTGAGGGAGGGAGAAAAAGAGAAAGAAAAGAATGCCGGCTTACCTCCGTTCTGTTCCCGGCAGCATTCAGATCTCTTAAAGGGGCGGGGGGCAGAAAAACAACAAACAGAAGCCAGGAGAGCCCCACACTCACTATCCTTACACCGGATGAAATATTTTTCACATCCAAAAAGCAGGTACCTGAAAGCTGCGCTGGGACGCGCTAAAGTGGGCGGGGTTGCACTTAATTTCCTGTTAACTCCGGAGCTGGTGGGTAAACATTTTTAATCTCCAGAGCTGGGAGCCATTTGCCCCGGAGTTTAGGGGTTGTGTATAAACGCCCTTAGTTGTCTTGCTGGTCAAATTGAGCTTATGGACATGATTAAACAAAGATATCCCTCCTTTTAAACTAGATTGTATATAATCTCTACTGCATAATAGAGACAAGGGTTGCAGAGAGATGGTTCTAGCTAGGCACAACTAGCAATACACAAACCTTTTTATTTCTGTGCACAGAAACAGAATGGATAACATACTCCGATGACTACCCAAAATCTGGATTTTTCACAACATCCCTTAAAATCCTTTGCTTACATGGATGAATTTGGCAATGTCATTTTCTCTCACATTTACTTTTATAAAACCTTAAGTTCTTTTCCTGCCATTTATGGAGAATGTCTTAACAAACAGACAAGAAACCGGCCAGAATTTGTTTGCATATTTGGGAATAGCTACTTAGTGCTTTTTCTGAAGGGTGGGATATAAATACTCAAAGCGGAACAAGCTCAAAATGTAAATAAACAACAATATAACAAAATTGTCAGAGGAAATAAAAATAATTTGTGAGACGCTTTGGAAAAAAACAGTTGCTTGCTTATCACCTATCTAAATACAAAAAGGACACAGTTGAGTTCCACCATTTCAGGGCTACTACCAAAGACAGCCCATCACTGGCCACTACTTACCTCATTTTAGCTGGTTCAGCTTCCCAACAGGGACAGCAGTGAAAATCCCAAAGGTCAAAGCATTTCCATCTATCAATATCATCTAGTAGTCTGACGGTGAAGGGGGAACATCTGCCAACGTACATTGCCATAATAGGCCAGCTCTGAAATACTGATTTAGATAGGATGGCCTGCTGGCAGTATGCATCAGTTCCTGCCTGTTGTGCAGTTTTACTGAGCCCCTGGCAGCTGGATTAAATTTTAGTCTAGGTCATGCAAAGCATTCATCAATATTATTGTATTTTGTAAATCTAATTCTCCCTGGTATTAAGAAACAGAAGAGAACATGAACAGTTGTTCCAGAGTTCAAGTTCTCAATTACTGGGAAGCTCTTAAAACTAGATGGCAGCAATTTAATTATAGGGTATGCCTATTTATGGCAGGATGGGCAGACAGTAAATAAAGAAGTGTTTAGAGAATGCACAGGTCTTTTATATACAAAAGGCATTTGGTTCTTCCTGTCTCAAGTATAGCATGCCATTAACATAAAATATGTAAAGAATACAACAGGAAAGTAGAAAGTGTATTGTTAGAAAAGCCAGGACAAGTGTTCAGATGGGCAGTAAATGAAAATACAATCAATCAACCAACCAACCAAGCAACCAACCAACCAAAGAATCAATCAATCAGCAGAGTAACAAACAGCAGGGCTATATCTAGACTGGGGCAGCTGGGGCTTTGTCCGAAGGTACCAGAATTTTGAAGGGACTGAAATTTAAATGACATCCCTCCAGCCCTATTAACTTCCCCTTTTTGAAAGTATATATATTTATTTCTTTTGGGAGGATACCACATTATTCTCCCCTTTCATGTAGGGGGTTCATGCCTATGGGCTTGGGCAAAGTGGGAGCGTGCTGGTGCTGCCAAAAAAGTTAGTGAAGCCTCTTTGCAGTTGCTACATTTTGACACAAACAGTGCCTTTTGTGTGTGTGGTGCTCCTCCCAAAATCTGTGGCTCAGAGTGAACTTTTATTAAATTAGCAGGATCTTGACAAGCAGTGGGAAAGGCCTGTTTCATTATCACTACAGGCAATAACATTGATTTACATAATGTGACCACTGATCACATTTTCCCTCTTAAACCACATCTAGAATGAGAGTTGAGTTTGCTCTTGCTGGAGCCATTTGAGCGAAACCTGGCGTTCCAAGGGAGTCTTACACTGACATGAATCCAGATGAAGCCTGCACCACGTGTAAATCACCAGCCTGCAGAGTTACTGTGCTCCAGAATGTATACTTACTTACAATCCAGGGTTCCTCAAATCAGGTAAATTAATGGTCTCTCCTTCAAAACAATAAAATATATTTCACCTCAGATGTCTCTTATTTCGATGCAGTGACTGTTTTAGTTTGAACTGTCATAATAACTCACTTGTTCATATAAAATGGAGGTTGAGGATTTATTGAGTGCAGTGGTTCTCAATATTTTTTGAATCACATCCCAAGTAACTTCTGCCACCATTTTGCATAAAAAGGCATTTTATTTGGGTAAAGTCATCCCTTCTCAGAAAGTAGAGGCTTCTGTCTTCCTCTTAGGGCCTATTTCTCTCCCCCCCCCACACACATAAGTATTCCAGTCTGAAAGATCTAGGAAGAAATTATTTAACAAGGACAGCAACACATATAAGCTGACTCATGACCCCCCGAGAAAACATATCCTGACTCCCTTGGAGAGTCTCAGTCTCCAGGTTGCTAAACACTGATTTAGTAGGATTCCAAGCATCTCATTCTCATTCTGGGGTGCCTTCTTGCTCGCTTTCCATTGTTGTTTGTTTGTTTTTCGGTTTTAGGCAGCTGCTGCGCCAGAAGATTTGAAAGGAAGAGACTCGACTCATTTTTTTCCGTCAATCCCTTGGCTTGTCCCCACACATGCAAATGTGGGAGGGGGTAATTCAGCAACAGTGGGATCTGTTCCATTCTCCCAAAACCATGTTTTCTCAATCTCACTACAGGAATCCTATGTGGCTTTTTCCCTAATGACTCTTGACCCACTACTTGCAAGTTTGTGACATATTCCATTAACGCATTCGGTGAACAGAAGTGAAAATGCAAGTTGTGACAGCATGTTAAATGTTGAAACCTCCCACACAGGACATTCTTTTCCACTCCATGAACAGCAGTAGAAAGCTTGCCTTCCTTACTTGTTCACTTCTCTCTTTAATACAAAATCTCCCTGCCTGTCTGCAGCACAGCTGTGTGAAATTTGGCAGATTCTTCTTCCCTTGTGACCAGCCAGTAGTTCAGTCAAACCCACCTTGGATGAAATTCTACCTTTCGAGAATATTTTCAACAGAATCAGAGAGGCTGGCCCAAGATCTGTACCAAAAGTTGATCATAGAGATGGAATTTAATTTTAATTTTAATTGCTGGTATCGCACTCATGAGGAACTGGTTAAAACATAATTCTTCTCAGAAATATGTGCTTCATTTCTTGGACCCAGATGGTATAGAATCTTCATTCTACATGATGCCATTATTCCAATCTCCAGCTTCAGAAGCACGTGTGAGTATGTGCTTGTGTATATACTACATTTCTCTGTTTTAATACTTCAAATTGAATTTTAAGCCACTAGGGAGTAGGGACTATACACTGGGATGAGTTTCTAGGAATATAATGGGGAAAGAAGATTATGATTATTACAACTTTATTGTGTATAAACAATAAACTGCAACAGTATCTTTAAAACCAATCACCCTTTATTAAACTATTCCTAATTATTAGAAAGAAGCAGTGGAATTGATCCACATGCAGAGTGTTTGTGGTAAGTGAAAATAAACAGAATTCCAGGGATGATTTTTTTAAAAGAGTCACATCAAGATGCTAGGCACTGAACAAGAACACGCACAATTTATGTCTAGAGAATCTAATCGGTCATTAAAACCCATCCTGTGGTTGCAATCCACAGGGCACTTAAGCATGCCTCATTTATCTCAATTAAGGAGGAAGGTGCATGAGCTCAAGTTGCATTTCATTTTCCACAAAAGCCACTGGTTTGTGAGGTCCAGCTTTTTGATAGACAGTGGTGATTTCCCATACCTAGCAGAAATCTTTTGCCACCTCTTACATCACAATGATTTCTCTGCCTAACAAATATCATTGGAGCATACGTAAGGTCCCTTCTGGCTCTGTAGTCCTAAAATGATGATGGTAATGATATGCGTATTCCCTCTTTTGTAGTTCTTGCAAACACATGCTGTCTTCCCCACCTATGCATTAATTTCCTGACATGTTCCCAAGATCATACCTTTGAAATAAGTGCTTATATCATTTAAGCATCTAAAGTGGTCAATAGCTTTTGAATTTCCTCTTAGTTTCAAACCCATCTGCAGCAATTCCTAACAGGCCAAAAATAAACAAGGGCCCAGTGAGATGAAATTATGACTGTTAAGATGTGCAGGATCCAAGCCCCTTGCCCTGGAACTATCTTTGAACTGGCCTTTTCTTGATCAGGCATAACTCTGCTTCCTTTCATGTCCTCCTCCTCCTCCTCCTCCTCCTCCTCCTCCTCCTCCTCCTTCTTCTTCTTCTTCTTCTTCTTCTTCTTCTTCTTCTTCTTCTTCTTCTTCTTCTTCAAGCTAAATCCTTTTGTTCTTACACAAGGGCAGTTCTGCTGTTGGAAGAAGCTTGGGCCCAGTCCAGGTCCTCTAGGCATTGCAATTTTGATGAAGCGGTACACTGCGTTTTTGTGTTACAAAGAGGCAACTTTGGGCCAGCTGTGCTTTCTGAACCTATGTTACTTTGCAGAGTAACAGTGAAAGTCAAAAGCTGTGCAGAGTGGCTTGAGGTAGCTGGAAAACAAGTGAGGTATAACTGCAACCATTGCAATAAAGCTATACATTTTGGTCTCAAGATATACAGTACAGTACTGTACTTGGCTTAGTACAGTCTGACACAGTGTAAAGGTGTGTTATATCAGTGCTCCCCAACCTTTTTATTGCTGCGGACTGGTAAATGTTTGATAATTTTTCCCTGGCCCGCTTGTTTTGATTTAATAATTTTAATTTAATTAAAATGCCCCCCCGGCCGCTGATGCACATGCGTGCTAGTCGTTTCCCACTCTAGGGGGCGGTGCTCATCTCCGTACTCAAGTCGAAGAGCCAGTGTTGTGCGAGTCCTTGGCATCGCTGCAAGGAAACACTGTTTTTACTTCCTCGCGCTTTCCCCCAGGGGGCGTCTCTTTATCTGACTTGCATTTCACATGCTTTTGAACGGCTAGGTTTGGAAGCATATACAGTAGACCCTCGTATAACGGAGGGTTTGTACAACGAAAAATCCGTACAACAGAAAAAAATATGCCCCCCCGCGGCCACCTCCGTCAACCACCTGCGGCTGCCCGGGAAGAGGACGGGGGGCGGTCGGGGAAAGAGGGGAGGGGAGGGGCGGCAGGCACGGAAGGGGGCGAGCCAGGGAGGGGTGCCCTTACCTGGCACCTGCGCAGGGGTCCTCCGCTTGCCGCCGCCGCCGCGTGCGCCCTCCTGCCTGCCTCCAGGGCTCCGGCAAGAGGTGACCGTGCGGGGGGGAATTCCCCGGGCGGTCCCGTCCAAGGCCGCCTGGGAAGAGGACGCGGGGCGGGAGGGGAGGGGAGGGGAAGCAGGCCGCCGCCGCCGCCGGTGCGCCCTCCTGCCTCCGGCAAGAAGTGAGCCGGGGGGGAATTCCCCGGGTGGTCCCGTCCAAGGCCACCCGGGAAGAGGACGAGGCGGGAGGGGAGGGGAGGGGAGGCAGGCCGCCACTGCCGCCGCCGGTGCGCCCTCCTGCCTCCGGCAAGAGGTGAGCCAGGGGGGATTCCCAGGCGGTCCCGTCCAAGGCCACCCGGGAAGAGGACGCGGGGCGGGAGGGGAGGGGAGGGGAGGCAGGCTGCCGCCGCCGCCACCGGTGCGCCCTCCTGACTCCGGCAAGAGGTGAGCCGGGGGGGAATTCCCCGGGCGGTCCCGTCCAAGGCCACCCGGGAAGAGGACGCGGGGCGGGAGGGGAGGGGAGGGGAGGCAGGCTGCCGTGGCCGCCGCCGGTGCGGCCTCCTGCCTCCGGCAAGAGGTGAGCCGAGGGGGAATTCCCGGGCGGTCCCGTCCAAGGCCGCCCGGGAAGAGGATGCGGGGCAGGAGGGGAGGGGAGGGGAGGCAGGCCGCCGCATTGGAATGCATTGGAATGGATTAAATCCAGTTTCAATGCATTTCTATGGGAAATTAGAATTTGTATAACTTGTATAATGTAATTTGATTTGGAACGAATTAATTACGTTATACAAGGTACCACTGTAAACGCAAGGAGATCATTCCAATTCCAGAGTTTATTCGCAACCACTTTGGAAGACAGGAGCTGCTCTTGGCGGGGGGAGCTCCCCATCCACGCTGTCACCTGACCTTTTTTAAAGCTACTGAGCCGCCGTGAGGTCTTGGGACCCTTCGCCCTTCCTTGACATGAGGCCGGAGAGTGAGGGGGCGGGAATTGTTGGCCTTCATGGGGGGGGAGACAAAAACACCTCAGAGAAACCAAACACGCGCTCGGTGTGTGTGTGTGTGTGAGGGGGAGAAAACACACACAGTGGAAATGGCACTCACCCGCACGGGAGATCCTCCACGACCCTCCTTTGGGGGAAGCTTGAGGCCGGAAACGGAAACCCGGCCAGCTTCCGGGCGTTCCTTCTTCCCCGAGGAAACCTTAACAGCGCAAAGAGGTTCCCTTTCCGGCTTTGGAAGCTCCGCCCCCTCCTTCCCTCCCTCCCTCGGCGGGGCGGGGTCACTTTCCCCGCGGCGGCGAGACTTCCCCTGGTTTCCTCAGGCGGCCAGGTGCCGATTGATCCACGGACCAGCACCGGTCCGCGGACCGGGGGTTGGGGAACACTGTCTTATATTGTACAAGCCAAAGTCCAATGCTTTTGAATTGGTATTTGGGATTCTGGTCAATACAGTGGTATGGACACATATTCCAGCAGTAAGATTCCACCAGTTTTCTTCACATCTAGTGCTTCTAAATGTGCACATATTCTATGTACCATCTGGAAGCCCATCTGGATCTAATATAATTGTTGAGCATTGTTAAAAGAGAAAAATCAGGGTGAATACAGCCATTTTAAAAGGCACATGTTGAGAGTTGAAAATGCCATGAATTACAGCGGTAGATAGTAGAGATGGGCACGGAACGAACATTTTTTCGTTTCCGTTATTCATTAGTCTTTCCGTTCCGTAACGAAACGACAAATGAAAATTATGATGAAAATGCAACGAAACGAACAGAACCATGAAAATTGTGGTCATTATGTTTTGTTTCTGTTAATGGCGACGCGCAATGAAATGAGCTGTTTTAAATGTTAAAAAACGCCCTGACATCCGTAAAAATGCAGCGATAATGTGATAATTATTTGAAATTATTACCTACCTGGGGGTTGGGGTCCTTAAAATGTTTGTTTTTGTCTTCTCCCATCGCGATGTATTTTTCTTTTCCCTTTAAAACGGATGTTGCCACCAGCCACAAAATGGAGGCAAGCCATGTGATGGGATCATGTTCAACCAATAGCATGCCCAGGTTGCAGACTGGGCAGGCAGGTCTGGCAGCCACAGAGGGCATAAAAAGCACTGGCAGCCCCTGTCCTCCTTGCAGTCTCTGGTGGGAGTTAGGGTGGGATTGCTGTCTCTGCGACTCTAGCTTCAGTCCTGCAGCCTCCCTGTGTGCGTGCGTGCTGAATACCTCTCGGTGAGTACCCTCCCCTGCCCTGCAGTGCAGTCACTCTGCGGCTGCCTTGCACCCTGGGCAACACCCGCAACTGCCTTTGCAGCCTCCCTGCGTACCTAGTCTATACTGTGTCTCTGCCAGCATCCATTTTTCTTTAGTGTGTTCCCTCTGGTCTGGGGCGTTGGGGGATGCCTGCGCACGGAAATGCTTTAAAAATTGCGCAGAAAGTGGGTAGAAACGACAAACAAAAAAATGAAAAACAGTAACAAAAATTTTCCAAAAATCGCGACAAACAGAAACGAACCTTAACAGACCTCTCAACGACAAACAAAAAACCGAAACACCATTTTTTTGTTTCGTGCCCATCTCTAGTAGATAGCATTATAAAAACCCAAAAGATTATATGAGCATCGTGTATTGTAAAAACAGGGGTTAAGGGAAGAGAATATGTTGAAAGCTTTTGGCCTTATACATCAGGGTAATATGCTGTGTTTGTGCAAGTGAAGTATAAATGTATTCAAAATATTTTACAGCTCCTTTTTTCTTGCTAAGTGCATGTGGGAGATTTTGTAATGTTCCTCTTATTAAGTTTCTGCTCAGGACAACTCTTACAGTTTGTTTTCCAATAAACAATGGGTTTTTCCCCAGGAGGTCTCTTATTTACCTTAAATCCAGGCTAAGTGGCAAAGACTGTCATCAGGTGACCTGTGTGATGGCCATTTTACTACTACTATTATACTGCATACCCAGCAGGTCTGTCTGTTTTCATTTCTTATTGTCCTATATTTTAAACCTACATCTAGATTGTATTTCTCTTGGGCAGAAGAGGTTTGCTAAATAGGACTGCTTCTGGCACACGATCACCCTGTAGATAAATACAAATACTGTACTGTGTCTCGTTCCGGAGCTTAGAGGAGGTCAGGAAATATTGTAACTTTCAGAAACTACAATTCTGTTAGAATATTTATTAGAGGAAAATCCAACTGAATTCATCAGGATCAAAGGTTGCAAGAGTTAGAATCAAAGTTAGAACCAAAGGTTAGTTAGGTTTTAAAAATCCCCACTAACATTTGGCTTTTATGTGGATTTGTTTTACCTGACCTCTCTGTTAGTGCCATCACCAGTCCATTGTGTTTGTGTGTTTCTAATGACTGGAGTGGAAACTCATGCTTGTTAGGAGGTATTACAGCATAACTCACAAAGGAAAGAGACTGGAAACAAAAGGGGAAATGGAGTTAGAGAGAAGGTCAATGAACACACTTTGTTCAATGCTCTTGGCCCTGCGGAAATAAAACACTTTAATGCTACCTTTTAAATTCCTGTAAGATCTCTGGCACCTGGCAGCACCACAGGGCACGTTGCCCCAGCAATGATCCACAGCCCTTCAGCACTGCTAAGGAAGATTAAACATTATCATTCTTGGAAGCTTAAAGCATTTAAATGTAACAAGAACTCATTTTCACATCTAAGCTTGAGAACATTTAACAGATAATTAATGAGCTATAGCAAACATAAGGAAAATATTAATTATAACTGTCTGCTATGTCTGTAAAGGAAGTGATTTAATTTAAGAGACATTCTCAGCTTTCAGTTCAAGTTATACATCATTTGAGTTCAAGTTATACATCATTTGAGCAGAAGATTGCTTTACCTGAAAGACTGGGATCTGCGTCTCTTGCCCTTATAATCAGGGAATACCAAAGCCACCACTTTTCGGGGTGACTTCAAGCAGAGTAGCCACATGACACACATTCCAGGGGTCAGTCCCCTGTTTGAAAGGTTGTAGGTGGTCAACTTTCTTTTGAAAGCATCCTGCATTTGAAGTGCTGTGCAATCCACATCTTTGCTTTGTTGTATCTTTGTTGTATCAGCAGAGCTTCTGACTGGATGTAAATAGGTGACATCTGATGTAGATGGTGTTTAAAACTATTTTCTTTAGTGGAGAAATGTCACATAAGCAAACAATACAGAAGTACTAGCAAATGAGTCTGGCTCCAGAGAAATACATGAATCTACCACTTTCATCACTGAATTTAAACTGAGTTAGCCAGCAAAATTAGATTTTCAGGTAATGGAGGGTAACTCACTTGACATTTTAGTTGATTTTAAATTATGCATCAACATTTGGAAAAGCATAACACCTTAAACTTGTGATTGTAAGCTGCTTATAGATTTACTCTCTAAACTCGGGTCTTCCCATATATCAATCCCTGCTGTGTCCCATAGAGCAAATCTTTTTCTACCACCAGCCATCTTGATGTTGTTATCCTACAGCAGTGGTGGCGAACCTTTGGCACTCCAGATGTTTTGGACCACAAATCCCACAGTCCTTTGCCATCGGCAATACAGGCTGGGAGTTGTGGTCCAAAACATCTGGAGTGCCAAAGGTTTGCCATCACTGTCCTACAGTATAACCCTCTGAAGGTAGGATTTTGGAAGATGTTTATCCTTTCCCCCAGAAGTGATGCTTTTCTTTGGCATGAAAATAAAATGTGTGCTGATACACTTGCAAGCAGTTTTACTCTTAACTGAATGAGTAACATGAATTAATTTAACATCCCTTCACTCTTAACGCTGCATTTTTTTTTGCTAGTACAGATTATGGATGAAGTCGATTAGAGCACAGTCTTTTAAGCATTTACTGCCTGGGTTTTAAAGGACCGTTCTTTCAGCCCTGCTATCCTCATGGGCCCTCTTGTTGAAGAGATGAAAGAAGCCCTTTTGGCAGCTGCCGCTGGAGACCAGGCTGGCCCCTTCTTGTTGTGCTTCTGGCAACACTTTCTTTTTAGGCTACCTGTAAAATGGCTACAAACGAAGGACTTTTTAATGGGAGAATTTTAAAAACATTTAGCAGTAATGTGGTTGTTTTTAATATTTATTATGTTTTTAAACTTTTAAAAAACTGTTTCGCATGCCACCTTAGATCTCTTTGTTGGGAGAAAGATGGGGTATTAAACCAACCATCTACATATAAACAATGCTTTGAATTAAGTTCCTGTTAGTTCAATGGAGGTTATTCCCTAGTAATTTGGTAAAGGGCTGCAGCCTTACTGAATTATGGATATTTATTTAACTAGACCAGGGTAGGCCTGTTAGTGGAAGATCTTCAGGAAGTCATTAATTTGTAGGGTCACCATAACTCAGAAGTGACAGCCGACTGGCCGCGCCACAACTGATAGGCGGCCACATGGTCAGCAGTAAAACAACAACGACAACAACAAAAATACAATAAAATAAAAAAGATCCGGCATGCGGGCCCAGTACCGGTCCGCAAGCACCAGACTGGCCTGTGGGCCGGCCAACCCCCCCCCCAAACCCCGATCCGGCATGTGGGCCAAAAGTTTAAAAAAAATCTGACCTGTGAGCTGGCAAAAGTAAAAAAAAAAAAAAAACTGGCCCACACTACAGCTGGTAGGAGGGCCACATGGTCGGTAGTAAAAAAAAATAAATAAATAAATAAATAAATAAATAAATAAATAAATAAATAAAAATAAAACAAGTGCCAACCTGGCCCCAGGGACCGCGCAGTCGGCGCTTGAAGAAAAAAAAAAAAAAAAGAGCCAGTGGCCCCAAAAGTTTTTTTAAAAATGAAAAAAGATCCGGTGTGTGGGCCAAAAGTTTTTAAAAAAGATCCGACCCGCGGGGCGGCAAAAGTATTTTTTTTTTAAAAGCACAACAAAAAAACAAAAACAAAAACACACAAATAAACAAAAACACCCCAAAAGCCAACCGGCCTGCACTACAGCTGGTAGGCAGGCCACATGGTCAGCAGTAAAAAAAATAAAAGAAAATAAAAATAAAAATAAATAAAATAAAATAAAAGAAGGAAGATAAATGAAATTTAAAAAAATAAGCGATCGGCGCTTAAAAAAAAAAGAGCTGGGGAATTTTAACCCCCAAATCATATAAAATTAAAAAAGGATGGTGGCCAGGTAGGCGCTCTAAAGTAAATAAAAATAAAAATAAAAATAAAATATAAGAAGCACTGACCCGGCTCCAGGGGTCAAGCGGTTGGCACTTGAAGAAAAAACAACAAAAATAAAGAGATGCTTGTCCCAAGCTAACACCTCAAAAAGCCCCTACTGCAGGGGCCAGGATCAGCTGCCGCCGCCCAGTAAGGACCCAAACCGGTTCGGATTGGTTCGAGTTCATACAATTTTTTTTTAAAAAATTCATACGAACCCAAACCCAAACTGAACCAAGGGTGGGCTCGAAACAGATGAACATGAATCATGGTTTTTCTGTTTCGTGCCCACCTCTACTCCTCCTGACATATGGCCATCCAGCCTTTGCTTAAAAACCTCAAAGGAAGGAGACTCCACTACCCTCTGTGGCAGCATATTCCATTGCCGAACAGCTCTAACTGTCACGAAATTCTTCCTAATGTTTAAATTGAATCTCTTTTCCTGTAGTTTGAGACTATTGCCCCGCGTCCTAGTCTCTGAAGCCATGGAAAACAAACCAGTCCCTTCTTCAATGTGACATCCTTTCAAATATTTAAACATAGCTATCATCTCCCCTCTCAGCCTTCTTTTTGTAAGGCTAAACATTCCCAGCTCCCTAAGCTGCTCCTCATAAGACATTTCCTCCAGACCCTCAATCATCTTGGTCCCCCTCCTCTGGACCCATTCAAGATTGCCAACATCCTTTTTAAACTGAGGTGCACAGAACTGGACACAGTACTCCAGATGGGGTCTGACCAGAGCAGAATAGAGTGGTACGATCACTTCCCTTGATCTAGACACTTGCTTCTGTTGATGCAACCCAGAATCGTGTTGACTTTCTTGGCCGCCGCATGACACTGCTGACTCATGTTCAATTTGTGGTCCACCCAGACTCCCAGATCCCTTTCACAGGTACTATTTTCCAGGGTTCCCTAAAATCTCTTAGGGAAGTTACCTCTGTCACTTTGGGAGAGACACATGGCTAGGATCAGTATTTTCATATGCATAGAAAATGCTGTAGAAAATACTGATCCCAGCCATGTTTAGGCAGCTCGACACCAAAGCAGCAGGGATACCTCCCTCAAGCGATGTTAGGTCACCCCCTGAAATCTGGAAAGATTTGAGGGTCAGAGGACTGAGCAATTAAGGTCCAAATGAAGGTGCCCCTAGAAAAATTCTTTCTAATTGGAATCAATTGGAAGCCCTGGCAGCGCTTTTGCTCACCCAATCAGCTTCTGATTCCAATTAGAAAGAATTTTTCCTAGGGGCAGCCCCTTTGGACCTTAATTACCTGACCCACAAATATTTCCAGATTTCAGTGGGAGACTTAAAATCACTTGCTCTCTTGGGTCCTTTAGGATCCCGGGAGCCATAGTGTTTCATTTTGTTTCATAACAAAACTACTTTAAAATTCATTTTGAGAGGAAATGAAATGAAACGCAGGGGGGATGAAAAAAATGGAACAAAACACTATTTTTCCATTTCCTGGCCATCCCTACTGGCTTGTGCATCTGGCTATGGATTTTGAAACTTTCTTGTATCTTTAGAACCATCACCTGCTCTGTAATGCCCAGTTGTACAATTGTACAGTGCTGAAAACAAGTTTATGCTTGTGATTTTTAAATCATCTAATGAAAGTACCATCACCTCATCATTGACGTGTGTGCGAAGACCACAGGGATTTCTTTCTCTCTCTCTTTTCTGCTGGACACCATTATAAATGCTCCTTATCTGACAGTGGAAACTGGATTCTGACTCTCTGAGACTATTTCTGGTATCCATTTAGGAATCAGTAAGATAAAAGGCAGGAGGGAGTAGATGAGATTTTTAAGAGAAATGGAGAGAAAGCAAGATAAGGTCTTGGGAGTTGGTAATGAGTTTTTCAAAAATTCATGTAGCTGTTTTCTTCTCTTCAAAGCTCAAAGCAGACATGATGAAGAAAATAATGAAATAATGGATTTTTCTTCTATTTTTTCCTGTTAAGCCTTCATTATGGCTATCTAATTAAATTTAAATGACAATTTAACATCAGTTTAACTGCAATTTTACCCTGTTCCAACTCCCGTGAATTTGCTTTTGGGCTTACCAATAGTTAATTAAACTACTAAATCCTTTCTATTAATTTTTCTATTTCAGACTTGAAATATGCTTTCAAGCTTACTAAGTCTGGTGGTAAGAGCTCCCCACCCCAAGAGTATCTACCTATCTAAAAGAGTTCCCCTCAGGCTGCACTATTGAAGGTGCTTATAAGCCCTGAGCACATCCAATCTCACCTGATCTTGGAAGCTAAACAGGGTAGGGCCAGGCTAGTACTTGGATGGGTGGCCACCAGGGAATACCAGGTTCTGTAGGCGCCTGTAGTAGGAACTGGCAAGCCACTCCAGTATTCCTGCCAAGAAAACTCCATGGATGTGGGGTCATGAAGAGTCAGTCACAACTGTACTGACACAACAACAACAACCCTGAAGCAAATAACGCAAAACAATACTAGAGAATCTGTGCTTTTTCTGAAGTGGCTCCCTCATTGTGGAACAAATATTTACCAGAAATTAGACAGGACTCCTTCCTACAGATCTGTAGAAGATCTGTAAATAATGAATTATTTAAGGAGGCACTTGGCATCATCCTAGACCTGTACTCTATTGCAGGTATTGATTATTTTATTATCTTACTAGACATTTTGTTTTATTATGGTTTATATAATTTGGTTCATCCAAGCCACCAGATATCTTCAAACACTCTCCTGCTTTTGTTTTTATTGTTTGTGGTTTATGGATTCTTTTAGTGGCTTACATTGATGTTTTACTTATGTAAACCACCCCATTTAGTATTTTGCTAAGACCGGTGGTCTAGCTGATCAATCAATTGAGCACTTACTCACTATCTCACTCACTCAATCAATCCTTTTAATTTTCTGTAGATATCTCTCAGGAAGAGAGTTTCACCCCTCCTTGATACCTCCATGTTCTTCCTACTAATATGCAGGGCTGGCTGCACTGTTAGAGAGAGGCATTAGCCTGCCTCAGACATAGATGACCAAATGAAAAACAGGACAGAGGAAAGGGGAGGAGCCTCCCCAGGCGTCCCCAGGCGGCCCGGTGCCGACCGGTCCACGGGTCTAGTGCCTTTAATAGTTGCCTCAGACATAGATGACCAAATGAAAAACAGGACAAAGTTCTAGTGCCTTTAATAGTTGCCTGGAGGCAGAAAATTCCATAACATATTTTTAATGCAAGCCACACCTTCTGAAATTTCTTATTAAAGGCATGAGAATACTGTCCTTTATTTTTTATGGTCACCCTCCTCAGATATGAAAATGTGGACAACCCATTGAAAAGGAAGCAGCTGAATCTTTGTGTCAAAGAGCTAACATCACCAAGTATAGGCTTTCAAGCAAGCCATAGTTGCTGCATTTTCCATTTCTGCACAATTATTTAAAAGTACCAGAACCTTATATTCTTTTATCTGTCCCAACTACATGAAAGGCTAGCGAATTGTTAGCTATCCTATTTGTTCTCATTGGATTTTAGCTGTCAGGGAGGGGTACATTTTCTGCCTCAGTGCCCCAAACAGTTTGCTTGGTTTCATACTTCCACATCATGGATGGGGGTGCCATTTGCAGCTTTGCTTTCAGTGGCAGACTGAGAACTCTAGGCCTGTTTATTTGTTCTCAGTGGACTTAGATGAAGTGAAATGGTATACCTAAACTTCATCAGGAACAAGATTCTCATAGCTGAAAAGATCTTCTTTGTTTGCCGGGTGACATAATCCTAATGACTGAAAGGAAAAACACTTCCATCTGCCTAGCTCCCAAACCCAAGACACAAGTAGTTAAGTTTTCAGCTGGCCAAGAACACTCATTCCTGCTATTTGTAGCTCCATGGCAGTTACAAATCCTATTGCTACACTAAGGGCACTTTTACACGACCTCTAAAATCCGGTGGCAACTTAAATTCGGACCAGAGATTGTGGGGGTTTGTCGCTCTTACTGTGTTCCCACCCCTCTGCACTCCATTGTTCCTGTCTGCGTAAGGGGAGGGAGAAAAAAAGGGAGAAAAAATGCAGGCTCACCTCCTTCTGCCGGTTGAAGCAGCCCCGAGCAGCCCTGTAGTGATTCCTGTCTCTTAAAGGGGCGGCGGAGACAAAAACAAACAAGCAGAAGGTGAGGGAGCCCGGCATTCACAGTGAAGATTTTTTTACCTGTCTCTTAAAAAGTGCGCTGGGACGCGCTTAGGTGGGCGACAATTTTTTTAAAAGTTCGGAGCTGGTGGGAAAACATTTTAAAGCAAACAAAGTTTCTTGGCCAAATTTGCTAGTGCAATCTTGGCATGGTCTTGAATTAAATGCCCCATCATATTGTATTGTTTAAATTGGTAAATGGAAAGTTTCCTTCATGTTCTACTTTAGAAAACTAGAAGTAACTGAGCTACATGGATTTCCTTATGCAGCCCCTTCAAGAGACAAAGTTTGTGCTAAAAAAATATCAAATTGAATCAATAACCTGGGGGACAAAAGACCCGTGGGATTAGAAACAGCTGATTCACTTTTGTTTACCATATTTGTTAATTTTTGACTAATTAAGTCAGCATTCAAGTGACAGCATTATACATGCAATAAACAGTGTACCTCCTACAGCAGAAGAATTCCGGGCCATTAGCTGCTCAATGAATCGCAACATTCTGAACAAGTGGGAAAGATAAACTTGTGTTTTATCAGGTGGGTTATAAAATGTTTCAGCTAAACATTTCACAGTAGGGAATGTTTTTCATACCAGAATCATCTGCCTAATGCTAGAAAATCTGTGGAGCATGCTCTTGAAAAACGGAACAGGGTGGGGAGTTGTATCAGATTCAGTGGGAAGGAATTTGTTTTGGCAGAAAGCTGGTACTGAACCCAGGGATGCCAGACCAAGCTAAAGAAACAAGAAGCCATGAATCAGTGGAGATCATGTGGAGAGGACCTGAAAGAAGTAAGGTGGCCACCATGTGAATAAGACAGCCCCCTGCATCTTCAGTGGCTCTATAGAAGCAGGAATTTCAAGAGGTGCAGCTTTCATGACATTAATGGCAGTGGGGGGGGGGGGAGAGACATTTTTAGAAAAAAGAAGAGTGACTGGTGAATAGCTCTGTTTTTACTGATTCCAATTCTGACCTCATTGTGGTTCTGATGCTGCTGTTGTATTAGAACATAAGAACATAAGAAGAGCCATGCTGGATCAGGCCAAAGGCCCATCTACTCCAGCTTCCTGTATCTCACAGTGGCCCCACCAGATGCGTTTGGGAGCACATGAGCCTAGATATCTGTCTCCTGATAGCATTCCCCTGCATCTGGCCCTTGAAGTACCCCGGTTTTAAGCCTGGAATTTATACATCTCCATCTTGGTTTGTAACCTGTGATGGACTTTTCCTCCAGGAATCTGTCCAATCCCCTTTTGAAGGCATCCAGGCCAGATGCCATCACCACATCCTGTGGCAGGGAGTTCCACGGACTAACAACGTGCTGGGTGAAAAAAACATTTTCTTTTGTCTGTTCTTACTCTCCCAGCCCTCAATTTGAGTGTATGTCCCCTAGTTCTGATATTTTGTGAGAGGGAGAAGAGCTTCCCTCTATCCACTTTACTCATGCTCTGCATTATTTTGTACGTCCCAATCATATCTCCCCTCAGGAGCTCAATGGACTCCAAAGGCTGCATTTGCAGCCACACAAATGCAAAAGAACACAGCGCTCCCTACTCTTCTCCCATGTGTCGAAAAAGCAGTCCAGCAGATGGAGCTTGTGACACAAATCCCTTCATCTGCATATAAACAGTGTGAGGGTCCTGTCTCCACTCACTTGATGAGTTTGCGAACGGATTACCTGTACAGATTTGTGATCTCAAGTCGTTTCATCACATGAACTATTTGCTTAGGCATCTTCTGTTGGGAACTCATTGTCTGGAGATAAAGACAAGAGAAAGACTGGCACAAAAGAAAAAAACACCCCGGATTATTATAGTTAAATAGTTCTTTATCAAATTTATTTTAGAGTGAGCTTTTGTGGATCCAAATCTACTTTATCATACATTGAGGTGCAAACACAGGGCCTATAAGTTTATAGATGTCATCATGATCAAGTGAAAATACAGATAACAGACAAAGTGCTTATGGTTTATTAACACAAAAATGGTACTTCCAAACCGTATAGTGTTCCAATTAGCAGGTCCTGGCCAGGGTAATAGCTGTAAATCAGGTGGACTTTATTTATTTATTTCTTGGACTTTTACACTACCTGTCTAGCAAACTGCTACTCTAATTTTCTAATGTAGAAACATTAGAAGATGGAATAGAGGCCAGAGATTGCCAGGTGAGGTGACTGCTTTATTCTTATAATAATAACATACCATCAAATCTACTCCGATTTATGGTGATCTTTTACAGAGTTTTTTGGGTACAGTGTACTCTGAAATGGTTTGCCATTCCCCTCTCCTGGGGGAGCTGTGGGATTATGCTACACAGGCATACTCTTCTCCTCCAGAAGCACAATGGGGAATCAGACTGAACTGCCAACCTTTGGTTTCACAGCCAGAAGAAGCCTAACTCACTGAGCTATAGCACCATAAAGACAAAACAAATGGTTCTTTGCAGCTGTTAATGACTTGTGTTTACTTCCTTGACCTGGATCTGCAGCTAAAAAGCATCAAGGAAACTTTGGTTGTAACACTGCAATTCTATACAGGCCTATTTAGACATGAGGTCTGCTGAGTTCATTGTCATTTACTCCCTGATATGAATGTAGCCTGCTACCATCAAATTCTGGCCAGTGTAAAAGGCTGGCCTGAAGAGGAAATGTGGGAGCATAGGTATGGGAAGGATGCACGCCATATGTAAGATCAACATTTTACAGAAATTCTCAGACGCCTGTTAGTTTCTCTGAAAGATTCCCCCAAATAATAATGAGAGCAACATGAACATTTGCGTGATCACAGATTTGCATAGATTATTTAGGTATTGGTGTCTGACTGTGGGGAGGGTATTTGTTCCCAGGTGTAGTGGGATGAATTGGCTTCTTCCAGTACCACTTGTCTCTATACCTTTGGAATTGCTCCCTGGCATGGTTATACCTCCAAACTGATTTCCCCTAATCCCTGGTCAGGCTCACACATAGCTTTCAAGAATAACTGTTCAGAGACATTTGCTGGACGTTTTTTTTTGCTAAGCCTATGAGACCCCTTCCTCCGGCTATGGGTTGCAATCAGTTTTTCAAAAATTGGCTTGAATGATGATAAGCTATGGCACACGGAAATCTTGCCAACAATGTAAGCTGAAAATACTATTCTATCTGATAGCAGAATGAATGTAACAATGCACTCAGCATTCCCAAATGAGTAGAAAGACAACTCTGTTATTGTTTCAGAACACCAGTTTTCTTTAAGCAATTAGTAGTTCTCAGCCTGATTTCTCTGAAACCCATCCGTTTAGGCCACAGTTTGGGAAATGCTCATGTTTGCACAATTGTCAGAGCGGGATAACTGGGTGGGAGATTCTGAGAACTCCAGTCCAAAAGGCTAACTTTCCCAAGCTCTGCTTGAGACCTGCCCCCCAAAAGTATTCTTTAGCAAACATCCTCTGGGCAAGAAGAAAAACAAGCAATGGTGGTGGTGGTGGTGGGGAGGGAATGAGGAAGCAGAAAGAGAAATAGCGAGTATCTCTTGATTATGCCTACCATTGACTCTGTTCCTATGTAATACCAGCAAATCACTCCTGGTGGATCACTCCTTGACAGAAAAAGGATGGCTACTCAGCCATCAACGGACAAACAGAAGTGCCTCAGCCCTTTGCAAATAGGCAACTCAGGTTGAATCCTCAATTGAGAATCAAAATGAATCACTAACATTGAGCAACAATCTGTCATAAATGGCCACATTAGTATGGACAGCAGGGCTCAGAAGTTATGTGATGTGGGGCTAGCTCAATTTGTTCTTTGTTCTTCTCCCCACCACACGCACCACCACCACCACCTCAGTCCCAACAGTTAATTCTTCACATCTTCATTGCACAAACTGCAATATGCCTGGGGTTTCAGTTCCTGAATATAAAACAGTTTTTCTTTTACCATGGCTTGCTGCACTGAGAACAATTGAATCATCACTGGCATCATTACTGAGAGTCAGGAAGATAGCGAGACAGGTGCCTGGTTGAGGTGAAAAAGAAACCATGAAAGATTAAGCGAGGCAATCGCACATGGTTACACATTATACTCCCTTTGACACAGTGTTAATCTTTCATTGGAAGGCCAAGAAAGGAATAGGTCATTAAGATGCCGATAGTTTTCTCTTCTGTAATAGAGAGGATATAGCAATTAACATTGGGTTGGAGAGATATGATATCTCCCAATGCCATTTGCAGGGAATCATAAGCAGGTGAAGACATCTGCTTGGGAATACCCTGAAGCAAATGGTGAGCTGCTGTGTGAGACAGAATGCTAGACTGGACGGGCTGTGGCCTGTCCCAGCAAGGCTGTTCTTACGTTTTTATGTTCTTATGACATTTGTCATGGAAAGAGAAGCTCTAAATTTTCTGATGGATGCGCCAAACCAGAATATTTTAACACCCCAATCCATCAAGTGATTCAGAGACATTTGGGGGGGTTGTTAAAAGCTAATAAGCATTAGAGCATCTGCAGAGTTTTTTGGTTCAAGGGGTAGGCTGTATGTCAGATTGAAACTATTCCATTTTAAATCAGCCTGTACTCTGCCCCATCAAATACAGGCTAACTATCAAGGAAGAAGCAACTCTACTGATGACTTATGTATGACTGCAGACTGCTTGCACCATTGTCAAAATAAGGAAAATGGAACACATTTTCCCATTCTGTTCCACACTTAGCCCATCCGTAAATAACAGTAATACAGAAACATTTATAGTAAGAAGAAGGCTAAGCCTTCTTAAGATCGGAGCTTGGGAAAGTTTTTTTTAAATTACTATTTCCAAAAACTGCTGGAAGATTATTGAAACTGTCTTCCAAAAAGGAACATTTCCACCCTTTGCACAAAGAAAGTAAAGAAATTGTAAAGGGAGGCAGCAGATACTGAAAGGCACACTGACAAGCACACAGTTGGTAGGAAAGAATTGAATCACACAAGCTACTTGCTTTGTTACATTTTCAGAATTGTGTTTGTGTGTTGCAGTAAAACTGAAAATAAAGTCCGGTGGTAGCTTAGGGCCGGACAGGTTCTTAAGCTTTCTGGGACTGCAGCACAATTCATCAACAATGCTATGGGATCACATCAGAGGCATAGCCAGGATTTGGAGCGCTTGGGGACAAAATTCAGTTTTGCGCCCTTCCTGCTGCTCCCCCAAAGCAACCTGCAGGCATGGGGTGGGTGTGCACGTGCGCATGCACACACACACGTGTGTGTGTGTGTGTGTGTGTGTGTGTGTGTGTGTGTGTGTGTGTGTGTGTGTGTCCCACCAAGGCAAGGGAGAGGAGGAGGAGGGCACTGTGTCCACCGTGCTCCTGCCTGCCTGCCTGCCTGCCTGCTTTGCTGCTCGCCTGGTGTACGGCAGCGAAGGTGGCGGAGGGGGTGCTGTCGCCAAGCCTTAGGGGAAAGGAGGGCTGCTGGGTGGCGGGAGGGTGCACGGCTTCCTCCTCCTGCTCCCCCTCCAGGTGCCCCCAGATTGCTGCACCCGGGGCAGATGTACCCTTCTGCCCCCCCCCAGATACGCCCCGGGTCACATATGTGTAAAGTAGGGGAAATCATCCACATGAATGGATAAATGAATGAATGACCCACAATAAGAAAGATATTTTCTTTCATGTATTTCATTGTCTGTGAGTGATTGCTGAAAGAGAGGCTCTAAAACATGGTGGATTTGAATTTACAAAAGAGGGATATGTGTCAGTTTCATGTTTCTTTTGTGATTCCTTTTTGTATAACTTATTGGTGCCCTAGACTTTTTCCAGTTGTCTCTCAAATCTGTCTCAAATCTGAGAAATCTTTCCTCCAAGATCCTTGTGAGCTTTGTTGGCTTTTTGGTTTCCGTGACTCCATCTCTTTATCCCTTCTTACATCCTGTACTTTCTAACAATTGCCAAAGACTGAGCTGCCCAACGATATCCTCCCCTGAGGTTACAGCGGGATTTGGATTTAATTTGTCTTCCTGCCACCATTTTTAAAAAATTATTAGTTTCTGTTTTTATTATTCTTTAATTTAATTTGACTGTTAATATTCTTTTTAGGTTCATGGAAATTGGGGGATTATATTAGTTATGTTTGTTACCAATAATCAAATTTGAGTCTTTTTCTTTGATTTTTGTTCCCCCTCTCATTTCTTTTGATGATTTTTGCTGTTGCCAACCTCTCTGTCTGTGCCAATGTACCTCTTTGGGTTTATTTTATTGTATCTCCACTGCTGGATTCATTTTGGGGGAAACCTCTTGTTTTGGGTGGTGGGGGTGGTGGATTCCATTCCTCTCCTGGATGAATTTTGGTATGGCCTGCTTGTCTCAATCAAGAGAAGAGAAGACATGATTTGGTAGAGGGGAAAATATCTCCTGTAATCCAGTAGTTTTAGTTTATGGATTGGAACTTATTATTATTATTTTTTACTTTCGTTAGCTTGATTGTTCTTCCTGGATTTGGAAAGAGAGCTTTTTTTTTTTTTTTAAAAAATGGCTGTTTTACCCAAATAAGTTGCTGTCCCTATTTGACTGATTTTTTTTAAAAAAAATGTTATTTGGTTAATTTATTTTGTACTGTTAAAAGTGTATATTTATTATTTTGATGAGAGTTTTGGGAGCTCTTTGCTTCTGTACCAGTGTGTGGGCTGGAGAAGTAGACTTTATGACGGCACCACTGAACCATTGGGCTTTTCAACTGTGATAATATAAACTAGTGCCTGCACAGAGTCTGATCACCGTTTTTATTTCTCAAGTATTGTTGCCTGCTTTTAGAATGAATACATTCTTTATTGTCTTGCATCTTTTTTTTTGGATTAACATTCAAGGGCTTTGGAATGCTTAAAAGGGGAAGAAAGAAAAGAGGGGAAATCAAATCAAATACATAAATAAAATGAATGCAAAACACAAATGAGGAAGCATAAACAGAGGCCTTGAAGGATGCTTTCCCTTTCATGTAAAAAACAAAAGGGCAAGTACATGAAAATAAAAGAGACACCTACTGAAATAACCTAAAATAAATGAAATACATTTTCTGGATCATGGGGAACTTACAAATAAGGTTCAACATAACTCTTTTTCATATTCGAGATAGCATAAAGTCAAAATTTTGGGCTTGTGATGACCATGGCTTATGCAGTCAGTTTTCCATTCCACATGAGGCAGAGGTGACAAAGGTATCAACCACCAACTGAGTGTAATAAAGCACATTTTCTGAACAGTGGGGAAATCTAAATGCTACTGACAGTTCGTTTTTAGCCATCTGTACTAAGAGTCAAGGAAACTACAGTATTCATGACAGTGGACTGGACACCCTTAAGGACACTTACAACATCCTCTTCCTTTCCTTCACAGAAAGCAACTGCACCCAACCCCCACTCCCAGTCTGATCTGTGACCATGGTGTCACAAGAACGAACTCATTACTTTGTCTCATACTGTTGCCCTACAAAATAATCCGACCATGACACTATAAGCATTTGCCTCCACAGGTTTTATACTTTGCAAGCAGCTTTTCCACTTTGGAAAATATTATGCTGGACTTATTTATTTACCTATTTGAAATATTTTTATCCTGTCTTTCTGCCTGAAAGGATTCCCCTTTCCTCATCATCCAGGAATAGCTTTCAAAATGTACAAAAACAGATGCATCCCTCCCTTTCAAAAATCCTAAATGTTAAAAACTAATGTCTCCTTCTCTTTCTTCTTTCTCTTCCTCCTCCTCCTCTTTCTCTTTCTCCTCCTCAGGTGTGATGTCATCTCTTCAGATCCTGAAACACCACTTTGCCCAATTGACCACATTTTCAGGGTTCAAGCCAACAATTTGCATGTCCTTATTGACATGTATCCTGCCATCTCTGTTTTGATCACCCACATAGTTCCTGGCCATTGCTTCTCAAGTGTTTGAGTAACACTGGGAGTTGATAATCTGAAGAAGACATGTCCATCCATACCAGTGAATCTGCCTTTCTCTCATCTTCTCTGTCATGGACGGGACCCTGACTTACCAGGGTTCCACATTGATGCCGATGTGCCACTGAAGATAGTGGGGTCCTGGCAATGGCTGGCTCCGCGTGGGGCATCGCTGGAAGAGCAGGTGAAGGCCCTGGATGTGTGGGAAGTCTGGGATGGTCTAAGCGGCCAATGGAGGTCAGGGACATCAGCCAGAGGATGTGACGTTGAGGAGATCACAATGTGGTCCGCCAGCATGGGAATTAAAAGGTGAGCTGGGGCCATTCTTAATATACATCTAGTTGCTGTTGGGTAGAATAATTTGTGATGCGGTTGAGCAGGGAGATATCCAATATTCAAAATAAGATACACATTTCCATGCCATGGAAATGGCTGTCTACATCCATTGTTGCTGCCCAGCACTGCAACATGGCAGCCCATTGTCTTGCAAATTTTAGTCTGAGACACATTGACATTCATCTTTGTCTCAAAGCACACCAGTGAGTTCTCACCAATTCAGCTAGATAACATTCACTCTTGCTTGCATGTTGCCACTGATGGAGATGGGAACTAAGATACCAGAAGATAGACACCTTCTTTAAGTTCTGTCAATTTATTTGGCGAGTTACATAGTTGGTAACAGTCTCTAGATACCCAGTTTTCTTAATATTTAGGTGGAGTCCAAAGTAGTTGAGGGAGGTAATTTCATGTCTGAACTTGCTAATGCAGTTCATACCTAGTGGCAATATCAAGTATGACAATATCAGTGTAGAGCATGGTCCAGGGAGCATTTTGCTGCAGGTCTTGTGTGCAGAGTGGTATATTCTCTGTTCTGCCCCAGCACAACCACAAAGCTGTTAGAAAGACAAGCAGAGCATTGTTCACAACTGCTGGTGTTTTTGTATGGCATTTTGACTCAGATGATGAGTTGCTCCAGCTGATTTAGGTCACGGAAGGCATACCAGATCAATGATGTGGAACACAGTAAATTCTATCTCCGAGACTAGGAGTGTCATATGCAATGGTTGTGCCTTCTTTCGGTGTTTCTCTATGAGCTAACAACAGTTGCAGAGCAACGGCATCAGTTGCTCTCCATTGGCATAGGCTCATTGGTTGGTGGTGAGTTTAAATTGTTGTGAACGCACTGGTCCAGAATTTTCTCAAAGATCTTCATCGTGTGGGACAGGAGACAGATTGGCCTATAGTTGGCACAGTCAACTGGGTCACCCTTGTTCTTGAATATGGAGACTGTTATGCTTGTTGACCAATCAGTCAGTCCATGGCTACTATTCATTATGTCACTGAAGAACAAGCCAAGGTATCCCCATGTCTTGGAGTTCCTGTAGTTTCAAGAAACCTATAGGCAGATCATTGAGTCCATGGGCCTTCATATTCTTCATACTGAATTAGTCCATTGGTTGGTGTGCCTCCAGGGATTGATGGTGTGATGTCACCCCTTTCAGAGACTGGGTTTTCAAAGGCACAACTGGGTTTTATTTCGACACCCAACTGCTGTGCCACCAAATTGTGATGACACCTCCCTTTTACACGTGTAATTGTGATGGAAATGGTAATGCTGCCACCTTTTATTCACTTGGTAATGCTGCCACCTTTTAGACCGTCGCCTTATGAATTGGGACCGACTCAGATGTATAATATAAAAATAATGACGAAGTTTATTGAGAAAATAATAAATATAACAATGTCTGAGGATGGTATGTGTTGCCTTTAACATACAATATATTTAATCAACTCTACGAGCCTCCCTGTATTTAATAACTAGTAAACAGTATAGCCCTCACTGCCTGACAGAACTCTAGCAGAGCAGTGCTCTATCCCAGCACTCACTCTCAAAACCTTCAACTTAAATCAACTCTTCTGAACTGCCTCAACTGACTAGGCTCCACCCTTTTTATATCATACCATTCCCCGCCCTCCTGCTGGGATTGGCTGATGATTTGTATATTCATTACTCCTGTTTCCAGGGTTTTGTCACAGATGGGTGCAGAAATTCAGTATTGTAGATCTCATTGAAATCCCATTTGACCTCACATTGTTGCAGGATTTCCTATTTGCCTTAGAGTGTTTTGCTGTCCTTATCTTTGATGGACATATAGTACTAGATGTGTTGGGCAGCCTGCTTTCACAGTTTGGCCAACTGAAACATGTCCTTCTCCCCTTCTCTCATGTCCAGCTGATTGTAAAGATGTTGATAGTGTTGCACCTTGGCTGTGAAAACAGCCCTCTGCTCCTCTGCTTCTCCGGCAGCCACATCTGCCAAATCAGTTGATTTTTATTGATCTTATCTCTTTGCCATTTCTTAAATGTTCTCTTCTACTCTTGCACTTTTTGAACAGATAAAATGAAAGTCTATATGTACAGAGGTACCCCGACTTAAGAGCAGCTTGACTTAAGAGCAGAAAACTGTTGCCATTTTAACTGCTGCTTTACAAATTTTAGATATGGTCTGCTCCACTTACATTTTTTTTCATTTTTATTTTTTTAACTTATTTTTTCAATTTTTTAGATAGACACCCTGATTTAAGAGTAGTTCAATTTAAGAGCATGCATTCGGAATGGATTGAATTCGTAAGTTGAGGTACCACTGTATTCAGATGTAAATCTGACTGTGTTCAGTGGCGCTTTAAGAAAAGTATGCATAGCATTGAAATCTATAGGAGAAAAAGCTATTTCGAACAGATTAGAAGTGTTGGAAATGTTGCCATTTTGGGGAGTGCATCTTCCAGAATCTCCACCTTGCAGCTAGACAATTATGTAAGTTCTAGTCTAACACTTACTCGTGTAGCACTTCCAATTTCTGGAATTAGCTAAGCACAGTATAGAGTTTTAGAGATGGAAGTCACTTGGAGTCCATCTAGTTCATTGTTCCCCACAGTGTCATCCAGATTATTGACCTGATGGTTGGGGATGTTGGTGAAGATAAAACATGTGGAGGGCATCCATTTGGGGAAGATTGATCTGATCCAAACTGCTATTCAGTGCAGGAATCTTGCAACACATGCACTGATTCTTATATTGCTTTTAAGAGACTTGGTTGGTAGCTATAGAGTTATGAGAAAAGCCATTACATTGTACATGGATAAACAGTATTCAATTAAATTTAATTTTCAGCTCTCATATGTAATACATCAGAAAGGTGGCATTCCAATATCACTGAGTGATTTTGAACACTCATCTAATAAGGTTTTAAATTTATTACTAAAGAAAGAGTGTTTTTATTGTAAGAAAGAAGTCAAAGGAACTATCAAGCTATTTTAATAAATGACATAAATAAAACATGTCTAGCTGTTGTTTCAGAGGCCAATTCTTTGCAGTCTGTTTTTGTCCAAATGTATGAGTCCTACATGCAGTGGATTAGAAGTTAATAGAAAGCAGCTTGTCTTTTGTACAACATGTATTTTGTTATATTTGATTTTCCCCCTTCTGGGTAAATATTGGCTGCAGCCAGTTATTGCTCACAATACTTCCAGGTTTCTGTTCAGCAAATGGATACACAGTACATATAACAAAGTGGTGGGTATTATTTTTGTCAGACTTAAAATCCACTGTGCAGAAGGGAAACAGAAAAAGCACATTGACCAAAATGTGTGAGAAAGAGCTTTCTCTCCCACAGAACACAATGGTGCTTCTGGAAAAGGTGCTTCTGGGTGAATGTCCTCCAGTTGTTGCTTTTTAAAAATCTTGTTCATTTTATATGGCTTTTTACATGTAATAGTTTTATAATGTCTTTATATTTTGCCTAGTAGTGTAGGTTTACCTGTCAATATAATTTGTTGGTGCTTCTGACATGACATGAACAAAGAAAGAAGATACCGTAAAACTCTAATCAATAATCATTTTAATTGCAATTCTTTTTTAACCTCCTGAGCACCTACAAGATGAAGACCACCAGTCCCTAGTTTTAATATTTCTCCTGTGAGATCAGTATCTTTATTCTTGTCACATATAAGATGCAATGTAAGATCAAGGGCCATGGTGAGAAGTCTCACAAATGTGACTCCATAGCGGTAAAAAGAGGTTTGGAGCCGTGCAGCCATTAAAACAAACAAAATCAAACCTAGACTATGGGTGATACCTTCATAGGCTGCTAGTAGAAAAATAAAAAAAAAGTTGCTGAGCTTTCGAGAGCAAGCCCCCTTTTTCAAAGCAGGTATAAAAGTCCAAACATGGCAAGGGATGTCATTTGCCAGGAGAGAGTTCTTAAAAGTTCACTTGGCAAGATGGATGCCAGGCTTCTTCTTGGAAGGCACAGAGCAGCATGGTCCGATGGGGCTGGACTTTACAGGCCAATTCAAACAAAGAGCTGCATGGTCTGGGCACCTCTCTCTTAGCTTACAACCATCATCTCTCTATTGGCTCTTCGAAGCACAGAGCTCCTGACTGGCCAGAGATGGGTTAGAAGTAGAAGGTTAATGCAAAAACACATGCTCTCCACTTTCTCTCTGCCTTATTTATTTATTTATTTATTTATTTATTTATTTATTTATTTATTTATTTATTTATTTGAAGCAGAGCCACTCAGGGTGGTTTACAACAAGTTACAAAACATTACATCATTACATACATCATTTTCTGTGTGCCACAATATTTCTACCCAACATTGCCTCACCATCACCTGGACAGCATTTTGTGACTCGGTTGCCACCACCACTACCAGGGAAATCCTCAGTGTCATGTTCTGTGCATATAATGGGAGGTCATCATAAACAATCAACCTGAGATCTTTAGCTGGCTCTAAAGCTTGCATTTTGACCATTAGTGTGCCCTTGATTTTTGTTCTTGCTAACACAGGTTTTGTTCTGCCCATGCCCAGATGCAATCCTGGCCATGAAATTGAACTCTCACTACATATTACAGTTTCATGAGTCTGGCACACCCCAGCCCTAGGTTACCATGGGAAAAGTAGAAGAATCTGGATATTAGTTAGTTTTGAGTCACTTGTAACATACCTCACAGGTGAATTATGCAATGCTTTCTAGAACCTTTTCTGGATGGATTTTCCAGGAACTTGATCTTTCAAAGGTATTTCTATCACCCAAAACCTGTTTTTCAACTCCTCCCTTGAGTCTAGAGATACATTTGCAATTTGAGCAATTGCTTTTTTCATGCCTTAACTTATCATGTTTGTATCATGCCTTAACATAGACTTTTAGAGAGGGATTTAATTGTCATGAAGACTGCAACCAGAGTATTTTAAATTTGTTCTGATCAGCTTGACTTCACTGATCAGAACAAATCCATTTTCCCACTGTTATCACCTGATCCAATACAAAGACACATTCATGGGGATGCCATTTCCCCTCATCTGAGCACCCCTTGTCTCCAAAGCATTTATTCTATTTTATTATATAAGGCTTCAACTAAGAATTGGAGCACACTATTGCAATGACACTTAGGAGAATGATGTGTGTGTGTGTGTGTGTGTGTGTGTGTGTGTGTGTGTGTGTGTGTGTGAGAGAGAGAGAGAGAGAGAGAGAGAGAGAGAGAGAGAGAGAGAGAGAGAGAGAGAGAGAGAGGTGGAAATTGATAACTGTTAGCACTTTAAGGCTGCTTCTGCTTTTGGAGCTCAGCGCCTCTACCTGCCGACTCCTGAAAATGGTTATCTGGAAAGCTACAGCAAGCTTGTACAGGAAACACAATTTTCATGAGTGTGAACTGCAGCAAATCAAACCATATTCTCCCCTGCCTCCCACGGTGTAGTTGCATCCTTAGTACAAATATTAGGAAATATTGTAAATATTTATTCAGGTCTTCAGAGAGACTGTGTAATTTTGGTGCGAGGCGTATGTCTTTAATAAATGTATTTTACCACTTCTGACTCTTAAAAATGAAATTAACTTTGTTTGAATTCTGCTTTAGTGAAATTGGAGCTTTATTATATAACTGAATAATGCAAAAATTTTAATAAGTGAAATAACATTCTGAATTTGAAAATTATATTAGTTCTGAAGTACATTTATAATATTTAATGATAATAATTCTACATAAAGATTCACAGCACCATGGTGCAACAGAATTCTGGATATTAGGAAAATCATACAACTTGAAACATCCAAAATTCTTCTATAACTCACAGCACATGATTATTTCTAGAGGGTGGAGAAAACATCTATTGTGCCCCACTACAACACAGTTACCTATATACTGTACAGTAAACTAATATATACATATAGGATTTATATGCATGGGTCTCCACTGGTGAGTCCAAGTTCCTTGGATCGCTTTTTTAAAAAGCCCAAATTAAGGGCTCAGTTATTACCTTCTTTTCATATGAGATTAATGCTGAAGGAGTTGCTTTGATTCTCACAAATTCTTGGAAAACAATACATTGCCGTCATTGAGATGGAATAGTAGAGGGCTTTCTCTGGTCCCCTTTACCTGGATCCAGGAACAGATATAATTACTTTGCCACCTACTGCCAGTCAGCAGGAACAAAATTATCCCAGCTCCAGATGCAGAGCACTTTCAGACGTCCTGCTGAGAAAAGGCAAAGAGCATCGTAATTAAAGTCGTCATTAGATAAAGTGGAGAAGATTACACAGCAGCTATCAAGAGCTCTGGGCTCCCAAACCTATCCCAGACACATGCAGTTTTCACTCTTTGTAGAGTAACTAGCAAACTGCACTTAAGTTATGGAGGACTTCATCCCCTTGATGGCTGCTTCCTTCCTTATCCCCTTCTATTTCTTGTTTTAGCTTTTAATATATGTATATTCAGTGAGGTAATGCACTAAGCACATCCGATCTTGCCTGATTTTAGAAGCTAAGCAGGGTCGGTTCTGGTTAGTACTTGGATGGGAGACCACCAGGGAATACCAAGTGCTGTAGGCACCTGGAGGAGGAACTGGTAAACTGCTCCAGTATTCCTGCCAAGAAAACTCCATGGACATGGGGTCATGAAGAGTCGGTCACGACTGTAACGACACACACACACACACACACAATTACAATATATATATTGTAATTACAAATCACAGATAAAATGGCTATTCAGACACAGACAGGGCAGCACAATTTGCGGAGAAGGACCAATGCAAGGAAGAACCTGAGAGATTAGCAGCAATTTAACAACTAATGCATTTGGCTGGCAGGGTGGGAGAAATCATGCAAGTACCAGCAGAATCAGGTATGCTTCTTGCTGAGGCTTGCAGGGAACAGCTGAGGAACAATTGTGCCATGTAGCTGGAGGCCCTGGATATACAGGCTTTCTGTAGTGCTGCCTTTTGCCACAGCAACATAAGTTGCCCTGGTGACTTTTGTGCCTTGGTTGTTTGCTCCATGTTCCTGCCTTGTTTCTGAAGATCCTTGTGTGCTCCAGGGGTTGCTGCCTTGCTTCTGTATGTTCCTGTTTGCTCCAGTTGGTTCATGTCACTCCTGCCTTCCTTTGGTTTGTCCTTGCCTCATAGATATGCTTCAATGGAGCATCTCTGTGGTTCCTTTACTTACATGAGTTGGCATGAAAGGTGGTCTCCCTAACCATAGACTGTGGAACTACTTATGAGCTATGCTTCCTCCCTTGTGTACTCTCCACTACCCTGCTCTGCTCTGGTATTGTTGACTCCCTGTTGCCAGCTGTGGTGTTATTGGCCCCTCAGCGCCAGCCTAGCAGCAACCCTCTGGTCTAGGAGTCTTGCCGGTTCTGGCTTCCTGTCTGTGCCCTGGCTCTGACATTGGCCTAACAGGACTGATTGGCTGAGAAAATTGGATGTTGTAGGGCAGCTGAAGCCATGCAGATGTGGCCCAGGTGAGCTATGTCTCCCATAGCTCCCTCAATGTACCAGATGTTGTGTGGTTTTGGAGGCCAAGCAGGGTGGTGGCTGCTTAGTAGCACTTGGATGTCAGACTACCATGTCATGTATTTCAGGATGGCTAAGAAGGACTCTTTTGATAGAGTTAAGAAGGAATCTTGTCAGAAATCATGAAGAGCTGTTACCTGTCAGAGTGAGCAGTATTGAGCTAACTGGAATAGTAGACTGACTCAATAGAAGGCAGCTGTTGTTGATCAGGATCCCTGTGGAAGGGCATAAATATAATGGGTAGGATCCTTCTGTTCATTGAAGGCACCAGCATCCAGCAGAAGGGTCCAGGAGGACACTCTTTGCTAGTTGACCCTACAGCTACCTTCGGCATCTCTTTCTCAATTTCTCATTCTTTCTGTTTCAAATTACATGTTAACAGAAAGGCACATTTCCTGCTTTACATTGGTTTTTCCTCTGGGCTCACTTCATTCAGATGTTTGCATCTGAGCTATCAGAATTGCAGATAAATCTTGTTTTTACTTCACAGCAACCAATCACAAAGCAAAAGCAATCTAAGCGGTTACTTCATGTCCCTCTCATTGCAGTTCGCGGTCCCACTTGGAACTGATACGAGAAAATGTTATTCCACATCCATTGTGTGACGGCGGAATCTCATCCTGACCATGCCCCCAGAACTGGGAATTAAGTGTGATGAGCCATACTTCTCCTGACCTCGGGAATTCTCTTGTCTTGGTTTCTGTTTCGAGACAAGTGCCCGTGAAATAAGGCTTGTCATGCAACATGCGCATTCTCCATCTAGTGGCAGGAGTGCAAAGTTGCATTGTCCAGTACAATCCCAATGGTGTAAACAATGCATTGCAGAGAGGGAAGAAGGCATAAAACCTTGAACTTTGCTGCTTAACACAAGAAAAGCAAAGTTATGGAGAATCGAAATATCGAAAAATGGAAGGTTGGACCAAAAAAAAAAAAAGGAAAACAAAGGCAGGGAAGTACATGAAACAAGGACGTGAAGTAACAGTCGTCACAATACCATCAATCACACCCATGGGTAAACGGAAACAGGGACAGAACTGGGACAAGACCACGTGACCACAAACGATGTTATCACAAAATGAACATAATCTTGGAAACAAGGAAGGACATGAAGTAACCGTCTAATTTGCAACATGCAGAGTTGAGGGAAGCTCATGTGAAGATAAACAGATTCTTGAATCTCCGAAGGGAACTGTGCTTCTAATAATATGCTAATTGTGTTCTGTAGTTTCAGCTTTAGGTTATTGAAGAAGGCTCCCTAGCTTCAAGGCAGCTACTAATATTATCCCACACTCTCACAAAACTTACTGTTTTTTTATCAATTGCCCTGCAAACTATGTGCACATGTAAAGAAATGCTGTCTAAACTGGAAATCTCCTTGGAAGAAGAGAGGCTACTATATATGCTGCAGTCTCAGAATAAGAAAAGGATAATCAATGAATAGAAAAATGTGGCCTTTCTGGCCATATTATAAAGTGAGCCTCCTGCTTGTATTAGATTGCATCTGACATACAGCTAGAGTTTTTATGGCATGTGAGATAATGAGTAGTTTTACCAGTGAGTTTCTGTAACCAGACAGGTATTCAAAGCCAGGCCTCCTGAGCAGAGATGGGCACAAAATGAAAAACAAAATGCTGTTTTGTTGTTTTGTTAGGTAATGAAAAGAAAAGAAATGAGGAAGCAGCATTTTGTTACAGATGAAACAAAATGGTCTTTTTTGCTGAAATGAACCGTTTCGTTCCATCTGTAAAAGGGGCCCCTTACCTGCTGGACTTGCAATGAGCCACCCCCCCAGCCCAGGAGGAGGAAGAGGAGGAGGTGGGTCCCCACCATGGCTCCAGTGCTCCCCAAGTCCTCCTCTCAGCTGGGAGGTGGGTGAGGGGCAACTCCCCTGGGTCCTAGAGGCAACAGATTTGGTCCCGAGGAGCCATTTTCAGAGGGGTCCAGCTGAGCTGTTATCGGCTGGACCCCTTTAAAAATGCTTGTGGCTCTCTCTCTGGCATCCCGATTAGAGATGGGCACGACTTAGCGGTATTCCTGTTTCCGTTTCCGTTACTCGTTTCTGTTACTCTACGGAAACGGAAACGGGAATTACTCTGCCAGACTTCGAGCTCGAACCGTCAAACGAACAATTTTGGTCTGATTTGTTGTGCTCGTTCCTTGCATTGCGCGATCGCGCAATGCCACGCGGCACAGAAAAAAAGTTTTTAAAAGTGAAAAAAAAAACGGTTCCCGGCCGAAAAGCAGGCAGAAAAATGCCTGCCATGCCCCAGGGCACCTACCAGAGGGGTTGTTTCTGGAGGTCCCCGGCCTCCCCCCCATCCCCGTCCTGGGCTGCTCTGGTGGGACTCGCCGCAGGCTCGCAGGCAGCCAGCAAAAAGCCCAGTCTCGCCGGCCGCCGGCCGCCGCAATTAAAGCGCAAGCAAGCGGCACGGATGGCACAGGAAAAAACTTTTAAACTCTCCCCCCACCCATTCCCGGGCCAAAAAAGCAGGCGGAAAAATGCCTGCTTGACTAAGGGTGCAGGGCACCTACCGGAGGGGTGGTTTCTGGAGGGGGGGTCCCGCCTCCCCCCCGTCCTGGGCAGCCGGACTCGAGTCGCCATGCCATGCGGTGCGGGCGGGGGATCCAAAATGGGGTGGCGAATGCAATATTGTTTTTGAAATCGTGGTCCAAAAACACACAAGCACAACAGAAACACGCGAAAATTTATAAACTGCCAGATTTTTCACAGTAGCAGTGGGTTTTTTCTTGCAACAAAATGTCTCTCCTCTCCTCCTCTGTCCTCCATTGATTTTATTTTTTTTATTTTTTTTACACCTGCGCAATGATGGGCTGGCCGAGTGGCCAGCCATGTGGGAGTGGATGACCATGCAAATTTTTGGAGCCATCCCACCAAACGCATGGCCACTTGGCCATGGAGACTTCTGGGATGTGCCAAAAAGCCCCCTAAAACCTGCCCTAGCCCCCTAACCCTAACCCTAACCCTTGACTCCGTACCCATACGTCACAGACTGTCTTCTTAGTGGGTCAGAGAGGCACCCAGAGGTGCAACCCACTAGCCCACCGTAATCTTACCCGTCACTAGCCTAACCCTAGCCCTAACCCTAACCCACCTTAACCCTAAGCCAGATGTACTTGCATTGCACTACACGCAAGTACAATTCCCTTCTGTGTGAGACATGGTGTTGTGAGAGCCTTAGTTAGGCATCTCACCTATGGCTCTGGGTTCAGTGCCATCCACTAGTCTTCACAGTCACTGTCTGCACATTTGCACAACTGGTATGCAATATCCATATGGCTATTGCATACCATTTTGCAGCAGCAGCAGGTGAGGAGGGGAGACCCCCATGTAGAGGGGTCTCTTGGAGCCTGCTTCCCCTTCCTAGTGGGTGAGGATAGGAGGCACCCACGGGTGCCTCCAGGAGCCCACTTTCCCTTTATAGCGGGCCAGAGGAGGCACCCACCCCACAGAGGTGCCTCCAGGAGCCCGCCCCCCCCAAAAAACCAGTACTAACAACAACAAAAAAACAAAAAAACAAACAGACTAATTTTTGCGAATTTTCACGAAAACGGAAATGACCCGAAACGGAACCGGCCCGACTAACGACAACTCGAAAAAAATTTTTTCAAGTTGTGCCCATCTCTAATCCCGATCACGTTCAGGGGGATCCTGCTGAGCTGTCATCAGTTGGACCCCTTTAAAAATAGCCCAGTCAGCACCAGGGATTTCCCCCCCATCCAACTTAGAAATTAGTTCCTTCTTATACAGTATTGACTCATTGTTCATGATTTATGTAGCTATGTTGCAATATTTCTTGTTCTCCAATACAATACTTGTTATATTTTGGGTCTTCTATGGCCAATAAACATCCTTTGAGGAACAGCTTTGAGGAAATGAGGTTTAGTGAGCTTAGTCTATTTTAAAGATACAACACTGTCATGATTCAAATACTCCTTAAAGTTTATATTGTCAAAGATGAGTTTATAGTTCAACACCTAGCACTTGTTTTCCTGGATGAGTAGAATTCAGCTATGTTCTGTTCTGGATCTAATTACATACAAATATATAATCTTGTGCCATCAAGTCAAATGTAACCTATATTGACCCTTTTCAAGTTTTTTTCAGGTACAGAGTGGTCAGGAATTTGTAGAAGCTTTAGCCATAGTGACACTAGACCTCACTGAGTAATAAATTCAACAGAGACTTTGTGTAGTTTATTTACATTTTTACAGCTGTTTGTTTTCTCTTTCAAAACACATAAGTACAGTTTAGCTGAATAACTTACAGAAGTCCATCATTGGAATTAATCAGTCCAGTAAAATAGTACAGCAGTACTTCTTTCAAAACGGACATGGTGGCTCAGCAGGCTAAAGCACTGAAAACTGTTGGTTTCAAAGTCGGCAACTCTGGGGTTTGAATCCCGGGTGCCACGCAGCGGAGTGAGCTCCTGCTGTTAACCCCAACTCCTGCCAACCTAGGAGTTCGAAATGCATGTAAATCAGTAGATCAGTAGGTACCGCCATAAAAACCAGGAAGGAAAAACAATGTTTCCTTGCAGCCATGCCAGTCACATGGCCAGGAGCTTGCAAAACACTGGCTCTTCAGCTTGAATATGGAGATGAGCACTTTTCCCTAGAATCAGACACGACTAGCATGCATGTGTGTGTGGGGGGGGAACCTTTACCTTTATCTTACTTCTTTCAGTATTCAGTGTCAAATACAAACTTGTAGGCATGGAGAGTCACTGCAACAAACTGGATACAACCTGGAGCATTCCCCACGCAGCAGCACAGCATAACAAGAAATAGCATAGTAGAGCAGAGTAGAGTGGAGCACTCACTTCATGTATAATGCAGTGCTTTTATACATTGAATTACCTCTCACATTTAATATGATGTAATGCCCATCACCTAATGTATTACCTCATTCGCCATTACTCATCCCATGCAACATGACAATGAGACTGCACTTTCTCTGATTCCACACACACCTGTGGAATCTAGCCTCCCTTTTATTTATGTCTCTTTTTGTCCAAGTAAGTAAATAACTCAGCTAGGTTTGACATTCTCTTTTTATAGGACTGTACACCCTTGGGATGTACTTGCTGGAGGCACAATGCGGAACTGGACTCCCAGCCTCTGGCTCTGTAGTCAGACACCTAAACCACTACATTCTCCAGCCAGACAATTATACATATACATACTTATTTGTCTTACAAATGTATTGACATGACTGGGCCACTTTGCATTTATTACATCTGACTAATCTTTAAGGTGTAGGGTGGGTTTGATACGAGAGACTTACCACAGCTGCTGCTCTGATACAATGCCCTTGTGGTGACAGATGGAGACTAGAGATGTTCATGAATCAGAAAAATGGTGAATTCTGTAGCTTTATAATTGCTAATAACAAATTTTTGGTTTTTTTTTCTGATGAATTAAATCAATATGTCAATTCATTTTTGCACTTAAAACCCTATAAAATCATCCCCAAGGCACCTAGGGACACCAAAATTGCAGGGAAGCTTCCCCTAAGTGTTCTCTACAAGCTCGGCAAGATTGGTTTGGGTTCTAGATGTTATACATCCCAAAGAGCCCCCCCCCCCGGGCAAGGAAAGAGTACCCTAGGCCAGTGCTCCCCAACCTTTTTGTCTCCACGGACCGGTATTTGTTAGATTATTTTCCCTAGGCAGACTAGAGATGGGGGGATGGGGGAGGGAGGAGGGGGGAGGAGGAGGTAGCTAAAGAGTTTCTCCCAACTCTCCTGTGGTGAAGATTGGCTTTCAGACTTTTTGAGTTCCAGCCCGAGCCGGGACCGCCGAGCCGGCTGTGGCAGCAGCGGGCGCCCCGCCACCGGCCGCGGCCGAACCCGGCGGCACTGCCGAAAGGAGTGCCCACCCGCCCAGGAAAGTGCCCTTTAGCAGCTACCTTGGGGAAATCCAACCATCACTAAACATGGAGGGATTATAGAGGAGAATCTGGGGAAGCTTCTCTCCAATGTTGGTGTCTCTAGGTGCCTGGGGGAATCTTTCCTATGTGGTCCTCTTTGTGGGCATATAACTCAGATGCCTGAAACCCAATCTTCACCAAACCTGGACAGACTGTAGAGGGTTGTTCAGGGAAACTAGTCTTGTGTGCTCCAGATGCCTTTGTTGGGGCCACTGTGAGATACAGGAAGCTGAACTAGATGGGGCTTTGGACTGATCCAGCATGGCTCTTCTTATGTTCTCTTGTTCTTATGTTAAGCTTCTCTGTTTCTCTAGCTTTGTGTGTACATTTTATAACCTGATGAATCAACAAACCAAAATTCACAAAAAATTATCAATTCATATTCAGCGGTGGGAATTGGTTCATATGAATACAAATTGATGGATTAGCGATTTTTGACAAATTTTACAATTTGTGTTTTAATTTGTGCCAATCTCTAATGGAGGCCAAAGAGCCAAAAGTATGTTTTAAACTGACATTTTAAACCAGCCCCTTGATGACTGAAATCTTGGGGAATGATGTAGAGGACAAAAGCTTGTTATCATCTCCTCTAGAAACTGGAGGGCAGCCTAATATCCAGCTGAGGAATTGTTGTGAACTATATTTCCTCCAGAATTCTGGACTCTCACTCTCTTTTTCTCCCTAAGAAAGTGAAGACAATGACCTGACTGGCATTGTCTAGCTAGTTGAGCTAGGCTTGTTTCTTTTCATGCTGGCATAATAAAATGTAAAAAAACAAAACTATGGGTGGAAGCAGTTATTTATTTATTTATTTTATTTTAAAGTATTTTTACCCCACCTTTCTCCTTTGAAACGGACCCAAGGCAGCTTACAGTAATGAGGGATAATATACAGTTCAGTACAATTAAGGGCGCTTTTACAAGACCTCTAAAATCTGGTGGCAACTTAAATTTGGACCAGAGATTGTGGGGGTTTGTCCCTCTTCCTGGGTTCCCACCCCTCCGCACTCCATTGTTCCTGTCTGCATGAGGGGAGGGAGAAAAAAAGGGAGACAAAATGCAGGCTCACCTCTATCTGCCGGTCGAAGCAGCCCCAAGCAGCCCCGTAGGGATTCCTGTCTCTTAAAGGGGCAGCGGGGACAAAGAAAAACAAACAGAAGGCAAGGGAGCCCGGCATTGACAGCTTTACAATCCGCATCAGAAGATTTTTTTTACCTCCTGGAGGCCAGGTACTTGAAAAGTGCGCTGGGACGCACTTAGGTAGGTGTGGTCATACTTTATTTTATTTTTAAATCCGGAGCTGGTGGGAAAACATTTTTAAGCTCTGGATCTGGGAGCCCTTTGCCTCGGATTTTAGGGGTCATGTAAAAGCGCCCTAAGACATGTTCATGTACTGAGAACAGGGAATCAAGGAACATCTTACAGCATTAAATTACAACATTCTGACCAGGTGATGGCCAGGTAGAGAGACCTATTCAGCCGATTTCATATGGCTCAGGGCTTCCAGTCCCTCTCACAGCAGTGTATGAGGATGCTTCAGAGAAAAAAAGGTCCTTGGAGAGATGTGCAATGTCTAATAGTAAACAATCACATAAGGAAAAAGTATCAAATGATCATTCATGTAGACTAAGATCTAAGGTTCCACTTTTTAAGAAGCAAGCTAACCTGATGCACTATCTGGTTAACAGAGATCAGTAGTAGAATAAATACGTTTAGCATACGTTTGAAAAAGAGAGACCTTATATCAGCACAGAAAACCAATTACTGACTTAATTAAAAAGAAACGAGTCATTAGTAATTTTCTTTTTCTTCCTCACTTCCAATCCCTGATGGCAACAGATTTTATTCTTTGAAGTGGAAAACTGTGAGAAAACTAATGGGAGATTAAGTGCATGTCTTTCACAGTGGTAGTAATTAACAATCTAGAAAGCATTCACATCTGTGATCCTGATTGCTAATCCACATTCTCCTCTCTACCTTTATAGAAAGAGGATGCAGGTATCTGTGGCTAGTATGTGTTTTGCCAGAGGGGTGACGTGCCCTGCCCAGCACTCAGCTATAGAGATGGGCACGAAAAAAACTTTTAGGTCATTCCATTATTCGTTATTCAGTTCATTACATAATGAACCGAATAACTATCCCCAGAGTGATTTTAGAATGAAACAAACAGAACCAAACAAAATTGGTTTGGTTTCGTTCGTTTTGTTAATGGTGGCAGTCTCCTACCTGGTGTTGCCGGAGTCTTGGTCTTCCTGGCTGCCAATAAAAAACAAAAAACCCAGCACTGACTGGGCCCCAGGGGCCGCGCGGTTGGCGCTTTAAAAATAAATTTAAAAAAACCCCAGCCCGCGCTACAGCTGTAGCGCAGGCCAGGAACCCGGAAGGCGCCGCCGGAAGGAGAAGGAGGAAGGCAAAGGAGGGTGAGCCAGGGAGGAAGGGAGGAAAGGGGGGGGAAACTCAGCCTGCACTACAGCTGTAGCACGGGCCAGGAACCTGGAAGGCACTGCTGGAGCAGAGCTGCCGCCACTGGTAAGTAAAAACCCGAACTGGTTTGGGTTTGTACGATTTTTTTTTTAAATTCCTACAAACCCAAACCTGAACCGAATCGAGGGTGGGTCCGAACCAGGCGGACCCAAACCATGGGTTTTCTTGTTCGTGCCCATCTCTACTCAGCTGTCTTTCCCCCTTGGAGTCTGACATTATGATTGGAATGTAGGAGATCATCACCCAACATGAACATTTCTCTTTCTCCAACCCCCCGAAACAGGTGTTCAAAGAAATCTGTGTTTCTGCAGGTCTTAGACAGGTATCTTTCGAGACTTTAGAAGTAGGCTGCTATACACAAAAGAGGTTTCCTGTAAGTAAGACATGTTTGATTCACTTACACTGCAGTCACACCATCCACAAAACCACATTTTAACATTATCTGAATCAATTTAAAAGTTCCCTGGCACATGACACAGGAGTAAAATTGATTTATTTGGCTATGAAACCAAGTTTTTTTAACACCTTTTTTTAATGCCTCAGTTCCTAAATTAATTCATCACATTCAGTTTGGCTCTTGAGAATGGTGTTGTTTTAAATTGTGCCTAGAAAGAGGGGCTGTGTTGTCAACACCATTCTTTTTCTTCACAAGAGCCAGACTAATCCTCAGGATCACCCTTCCCTGCAACTGGCTGGGCAAAGCCTGCTAGTTCATGGTGGAGGCTCAGCACAATCTCTCTCCCACTCATCTGGCAATGCCCTGCTTTTCCACCATCATTACACTATGGGAGTTGTTATTCAAGTAGAATAGAATAGAATAGAATAGAATAGAATAGAATAGAATAGAATAGAAATTTATTGTCATTGTACATATGCACAATATGTACGATGAAATTAAGTGCTGTTCCAGCACTACACAAAACAAAAACAAACAAACAAAAGAACCACATTAAACACCATTCTGCTTAAAATAACCTAAAATGCTTAAAATCTGCTTGAAGACTTAAAATGCTTAAAAACTTAAAATGCTAAACATCTACTTAAAATAGACACTAAACTGCAGCATTTAACCCAGATACTAACTACTCTAGGGTAAAAAAAAAATTTAATCTATTCAAAAAACTGATATCCAGGAGGCAAAGGGTCCCTCAAAGATTCTAGGGTCTCCCTTGAACATCTGGAGTTATACATTTCTTCCAAAGAGGGAAGAGGCCAACCAATTATCCTCTGGGCAGTATTAATTACTCTCTGGAGTGCCTTTCTGTCTGCCACTGTGCAACTGGCAAACCAAACACAGAGGCAGTAAATTAAAATACTTTCTATGTAGCCACGGTAGAATGTCACCAGCAGTTTCTCAGTCAGTTGTTGCCTCCTGAGAAGTCTCAAGAAATATAGTACCTGCTGGGCCTTCTTAACCAATGCTACAGTATTTGTGCTCTAGGTCAGATCCTCCTTCAAACTAATCCAAAAAAACCTACAGTCCATCACCCACTCTACCCAGTCTCCATCAATAATCAAGACCTGAATATCTGATTTCATTTTCCGATAGTCCACTATAAACTCCTTGGTCTTATTGATGTTGATAATCAAGTTGTTATTCCTACACTGTAACAACCGTTGCACATCATCCCAGTAGGCGGACGCATCCCCTCCAGAGATGAGCTCCACTACTGTTGTATTATCAGCAAATTTGATGATTCTATTATTAGGGTATGTATGGGTGCAATCAGAGGTGTAAATAGTAAGCAATAGTGAAAAGTGAAGTAAAAAGTGAACATGTGTACCAATACCACATACGTTTACATTGATACAGTAAAAGTTGGAAATCAATGCAGTGACTGTGTGACCGAGCCCTAAGGCAACATAAATTGCTCCTATGGCTCTATTGGGTGAGAATGGTTACAGCCCCTAAAGAATTACTTTGCTGAAAATTGTCACTGCTGCCAAGGCAGGCAGGCTGCATTTATCCTTTTGCAAGGGAAAGAAGCTCCCTGCTCTCATGACTGGCTGGGCTCCATGATCCATTCTATAAGAATGAACCTAGCCCCAAATTGCAGTAGAGCAGCTGCCAGCTTTCAGCAGCAGGTGTGGTGGTGGCAGAATCCTTGGTGGAAGCTGCTGACTTCCATTAGTTCTGGAAGCCTAGGATGGCCTACGTAGCTTATATTGAGATGGAACAGTAGAAGGCTCTCCCTGGTGCCCTTTATCTGGGTCTAAAACACAGGAGCACAATGATCCCAACTCCAGATGTTCTTGGTGGTGCCACAGCTTGTATCTTCCAGGGAAGTGTCTAATGCAGCCTTCTGAACATCCTGAATTCCACTACTAGGTACCTCTTTCTGTGATGACTTGACAAGACCATTATGGACAAACCCCCATGGAGAGTAATACATAATGAACAGTGGATGCTACTGCAATCAAGGAAGAAAGGCAATTGGCTTCACGCCTTTGCTCTTAGGGATTCTCGGAGCCATTTGAGGGTCCCTGTGGGAGACAGCATAGTGAAACAGCTGGACCCTTGATCTCAAATGGAAACATGGCATATCATTAGCCCTTGCACAATAGTACCAGGCATTGCTATTTCTGATTTGATAGAACACACAGTCCTCCCTGCCGTAACAAAATTGGCAGACTAAATTATAGCTCCCAATGTCCATGAAAAATGTAATGGGAGAAGCAATTGAGGGGAGAGGGCAGTAATAAAAAGGGTAAAGAACCCTCCCTCCTGATGTTTCCTCACTCGGTATTCTCCCAAAGTTTATTGCTTTAAACATGATACTGGGACTCTCTGAGTTCACTTTCTTGAGAGCAGCTGGTTATTTATGCAGCTGAAGTGGGAACACAAAGCTGAGGCATCTAAATGTTTCTTTGCAAACAAATTGGTATGAGTGTGGAGGGATAGTTGAATTAGACTGCTGCAGTCAGAAACCAAGAAAGGATCTTGTGGCTCCTTAAAACTCATGGGATATTTGGCATAAAACATCACTTTAGTCAAAAAAGCTTACGGCAACGAAGTAAGGGATTTCCGGGTCAACTCTGGTCCCATTTGCAGTCAATGGCGAAAGGGCAGGCAGATAAGAATGGTGGCTGGAACATTGTTCCGGACTGCACACAATGACAAAGATACTCTGTCCTGTGTGTCCCTCAGTTGGTTGGTGCACCCAGCTGGTCAAACAATCCCACGTCTCACTCCAGTCTGCTACTCAGGCATTTAACTTCTAGGCTGGACTTCAGCGCTCAGTTTGCACCACAGCTTTCCCCACTCACCCATCCTTCATGTATTGTCTAATATGGAGGGCATTTGTTCCCATTGGGTCTGTTCACGGGCTAGGATTGTGGAGGAAGGGCACTTTGTTATAATCTGTTGTTGCGATACTGCAAGGACTGTTACATTTAATTAACCATGTCACCATTTGAGAGGCAGGGCACATTTGGTAGCAGTGCACCAGATTCAGATTCTGGGATTAGCATCAGCCTGCTCAAAACCCCAGTGGTGGGGCTTGGGGCAGCTCAGGGGGATTGTTTTTTTAATGGTTAGGTGTTCCACTTGCTACTCTGGGACCTATCATCCTGTGAGACTTCTCCCAGTGCTCTGGCTGTGGGGGGTTGAAACAGCTTGCAAGTAAACTGGTTGTTACCTGGATCTCAGTTCCTACACTCTGCCACGTTAAACTCCTCTGAAACCACTATGTTTGCACCAATTTAACTTCCTTTTTAAAATTTAAAATAAACAAACATACAATTAACAATACAATGAACAAAAATATCACTACAAAGTGCACCCCCCCCCGGGACCATCCAGTATTCCTTTATCTTCTCTTCCTTCTTCATCTTCTTTTTTTTTTTTCTAGTTGTCTTCTTAGAGTCCTTTTCTCTAGAACTGTGTTGGGTTGTATGATGGTTGTATCCCTTTCCCTTTTAATAGTACATAATCTATAAATTTTCCCCAAATATCATAAAATATATCCTTGCTCATTTCCCCTTGCAAAAGTTTTATACTTTATGACAGCAGCAAGACTGATAATAGCTAAAAATTGGAAATTGAATTCAGATTTTAAAATTGCTGACTGGTATAAGGATGTGTGGGATATACTGTAGCTTTAAACGACAAATTGTCCTGTAGTATACCAATTTAACTTCCATCTGAACCTGTGTGTTCTCTCTCAAGGACTTTGACTGACCAAGCAAGCTGCCTTGCTCTACAAATGTTTTTAAAAAGATGTTTAAGGTTCCACAAAACTATTGCTTTTGTGGAAGTAAACCAAACAGAGGGAACTGGTGCATCGGCTGGTGGCAAAAGTACAAATGGGGGACAGGGTCTCAACATGAATAAAAATATTGGCAATATAGATTTTATTCTTATCTAAAAGCCCAGGCTTGATGCGTTTCAGTTGTTGCCTTCTTGAGGAGCAAGCCTTAAGAACATGAGTTTCCCATTAGGTCTGTATCAGCTCCAACAATGATCCAAAGTGCAAACAACCAGAATCAGTTTACATCCAGCCCAATATAGTGCAGTTCCTAACTAAAAAAGGTTTAAAGGTTATATGTGATTACTCCAGACATACCCCTGCTTGCTTTGCTGACACCCTGCTGCTTGCAAAATTGGCTGTGTTTTTCTTGTAGTATCCCAAGCTGCTTGAACCATAACATGTAGAGAAAATAGAAATGTGTTTGATATGTACCTAAAAGTTAGGTGATGTGTACCTAAAAAGGTCAGAAGGGACATGATGAAACATGATTATTTTTCAGCCTAGAAAAAGCTTATCTTCTTTGGCTGCAGAGAATAGGACAGAACCAATGGATTCAAATTCCAAAACCTTGACCAATCTCTAGGAAGGATTTTGTGACTGTGAGAATTGTTTAACAGTGGAAGAGATGACCTAAGATAGTAGTGGTTCACATTGATTAGGGGTTTTCAAACAGATGTTGGATGGCCATATGTTAATGATGCTTTATCTCATGGATTACTGCATCAGCAGGGAATTTGCTAGAAAACCCTTAGATCTATTCTAACTCTACAGTTGGGAGATTCAGAGGACTTTGATCCAAAAATAATGTTCCGCTTCTCTGTAGAGACTGTAACAATTAAATGGCTGTATATCGTGCAACAGAGATACTCATGCAGTTTACACAGATGATCATGTATATGCATGCCAGGGTTTTGTTTCTTTTCTACTCCTGTGTTATGATAAAACTGGTCATCTTGGTCCTTCATGCCTAGATTTGCTGTTGCAACCAGAGTGCTGGGTATCACTTTGCCCTCCGGTGCTTATTCTGGCAAATAACTCTCTTCCTTGTAGCCCTCTTGTGTGTGTTTGTTTGGGATGTTACTGAAAGGTCAATGTAGATCTGCCACAGTGGATTTTCCCTCTAAAAAGAAGTGTCCTCGTGGTGACAGGTCTCACCCAGTACAGCCAGAGGGGCACTTTGTTTTGCCTCAGTTATTCACATTTTAAAATAGATTTATCTGCAAAAGGAGATGTAAGAAGGCATATGAGGACACAGCATTGTTTCCATAGAAAGGGGAAATATTGTACAAAGACTCTGCCCTGCAGACTCTGGCAAAACATGACTGAATGATGCTCTACCTCTCCATATTCTTTGCTGGTATCTAAATTCTATACAGCCATCTTGTGTCTCAACATGAAATGCTTCATCTGCTAACCCCCACCCTCTTTTAGGATCTCTTTATACACATGTTTTGGAAGCAAAGAGGGGGAAATGTGGCTATTCCTTTATTGTTGGTAGAACTAGGAACCGTTTATTTTTTTGGGATGTTGACTAGACCTTGGAAAAGTTACCTTTTGGATAACTACTTCCAGAATCCCTCACCCAAAACAGTGGTGAGGGTAATTTTTTTTTCAAATTCTATTGGTTGGCTCGCAGATCCCAGGAACCCAAACCAGGAAGGCAAAAAACCCTTTGACTGGAGAGGCTGTGAGAACATACAGTATGTAAGATGGTCTCTGCCCACAGGCTTACAAGTCAAAAGGCACAACACAAAAGGAAAAAAAGAAAAAGAAAAGAAAAGAACTATGAAAGCAAAAGGGGGGGGTGAACCATGTGGCCATCACAAAACACAAATGCAAAACTTGGCCAGAGGCGATACCTTTAAGAAATATGAAGAAGCAAAAGGAAAACAAGGAAACTCTAGTAGTTAACATCATATGGTTCTCATAACAAGCAGCTGTAATGCAGAATGAATGCTGGAATGAAACCAGAAATAGTTGGTCTCTTATCATGACCAGTGGGAAAAGAGACAAATTTCAAGAGATAAGAGGCTAAAAAATGCTCATTTCTAAGCTGAGCCAGTAAAGCAGCCTGGATTCCATTTTTTCTTCCTCAGTTGCAACCTAACAGAATGGCTGTTGAATGTCACTTGATGGAGAGGCACAGCCCAGCCTAAAGAAAGCAAACAAAGGCTGTCTTGTTAGACTTGATGGCAAAAGCTGCATACTGGTTCCTTATTTTGGCTTGCAAGCCAATGTGGTGTATTGAGAGGGATGGTGATTTAGGCTGAATGAACTGGGCTCCCTTCCAATTCAGTTCAGTTGAGTTTGTGTAAGTTCAAATCACCAGCCTCCCATTGACTTCCACTAGAAAGCCAAAATGGCGATAACATTTTTTGCCTTTGGAGTCATATATATACTGTTTGGAATTTGGAGACAGAATAGACCTAAATGGGATGAATAAACCAAGGGCCTTTTTACACGACCCCTAAGATCCGCTGGCCACTTAAATTCGGACCAGAGATCTTAGGGGTTTGTCGCTCTTCCTCTGTCTTCCTCTGTCTCCACCCCCTCCGCACTTCCTGGTTGCTGGCTGCGTGAGGGAGAGAGAAAAAAGAAAGAAAAGATTGCCGGTTTACCTCCGTTTTGTTCCCGGTAGCATTCAGATCTCTTAAAGGGGCGGGGCGCAAAAAAAGAACAAACGGAAGCCAGGAGAGCCCCGCACTCACTATCCTTACACCGGATCAAATATTTGTCACCATCAAAGACCAGGTACAAGAAAACTGCTGTTTGGTCGCGCTAAAGTGGGTGGGGTCGCACTTAATTGTCTGCAAAGTCCGGAGCTGGTGGGTAAACATTTTTAAAGTCTGGACCTTGCAGCCATTTGCGGCGGAGCTTAGGGGTCGTGTATAAACGCCCCAATTGAACTTCAGACAGGTTGGTTCTTAGCCAAAGCATTCTGGGGATAAATGGCCAAAAAAGAAAAGAAAGAGAGATTTGCCTGGAGAAAGGCAACCTTTTAGTTCCCTCTGCAAATAATGGTTTGGCCCCAAGTACTTTCAGGGCTGAGGAATCATTCAGATAGGCAGCTTAGGAAAGGCCAGGCTATGAGGCAGGTATGTAGAAAAGGGGGTGCTGCTGACATTCTCCCCCGCCCCCAATCCTTCCCAATGAATTCCTTTTGGACTCTTAAATTGCTGAATCAGTCTAATTTCACTGTGAGCCATTCTGCTTGATCCAACCCCACACAAATGGGCCATTTTCTTCTTATTTCTTATTCATATAAGAGTATTGTACAGTTTAAAAATAGGGATATACTGCACAGTAAACCCCCACCTATCGCACGGGTTAGGGACCCGACCTGACCCGACCCGCAATAATTGAAAATGCACAATGTGCAGATGCTGGGCCAGGTCGGGACTGGGCGGGCTTTCTGGGGCTCTTGTAGGCTCTTGTACTTCCCCCAGGCCTGGCGCTGCCCCAAACGGGCCTGAAAGAGGCTTTCCAGTCCCCCAGAGGCCCCAAAAGTGATTTCTAGTGATCTGGAAGTCACTTTTGATTTACCGGAAGTCACTCCCGGTTTGTGGGGAAGCACTTTTGGGGCCTCTGATGGGCCTGGGAAGGCCTTTCCTCCTTACCCCAGGGGGACTTTTTTTTCATTTACTGCGGACCCGTGATATACTGGGACTGCAGTATAAGAACCGCAAAAGGGCGGGGGAACAACTGTATATGAATATAGATATTAGATAAAGCTAAAACTGAATTAAAATGTTAAGATAATGGGACTGTTTTTGACCAGAAGCAAGCTTTTTCTTTTCTACAAATGGTGAGGCATGAGTTTCATGCACACAAGCGCTGCATTGATTAAATTTCTCCACAATCACAGAAAATTTGTCCTTTGCTCAGGTAGCCCCATTTTAATTGATTATTCTTGCATCTTCCTACTTCACTTTAAAAACCCATTAAGTGACTTCCAGATGGTCTAGATATAGTCTTGTCCAGGTGGGAGGTACTCTGACCAGGAGTGGATTGTGTTACAACATTCAAAGAAGTTTGAAGTTGAATGGGTAGCAATTAGAGGGGCGGATGCCTTTAACATTTTTCTCTTGACAAACAATGTGTATATTAGATTTTTCCAGGCATGATTTTGGCTTCTAATAATCATATTCTCAGAAAAATACATAATTTTTTAGAAGAAACAGAAAAACCCATTCTCTCTCTCTCTCTCTCTCTCTCTCTCTCTCTCTCTGTGTGTGTGTGTGTGTGTGTGTGTGTGTGTGGTTTTGGCAAGTTGAATATCCTACATAATTGAAAGAAAAAGGAAATGTTGAGGTGGAAGACTGCCATATTTGTCCTCTTGGTTTTTAACCGAACAGAACTCTTGGGGACTATAATAATATTAGGGGAAAGTGTGCAATAAATATCTGAAAGGGCATGATTCCACAAGAAATGCAATATATCTAGAGAGGTATTGAACACTGGTTTTTGCTAAGAGAGAGAAAATATAACAAAGCATGATATACTAATGCATTTTAAGAGTTCTATAATGGAACAGTCCAATTTCTCTCCTGTATCTTTTCTCATTATTGCCTGGAGTGGTTTAGGTCCACTGGGTACAGACCTTGCTTGTTCTATTCTGTGTGTCTGTGGAAAATCTATATAAGCTGCCTCGGTTGCTACAAGAAGGTTCTGGTTTTGTGCATTGGTTTTTGTTTAAAAAACAAAAAATACTGTTTTTCATCCTGTCTCTGACCACTGATCTAAGCTTTAGGATGGTGTAGGGGCATAAGTTCTGCACTCTTGGGACCCACAGCCACAGGCAAAGAAGAAATATTATAGAAGTAAAAACAAACAGAATTCTGATAGTTCAGATCAGCAGTTCAAGCTGCCTGAAATGTCTTTGATCAATGGTAGAAGTAGATGCATACACACTGCATTCAGATAGGAAGGAACACTATTCTTCAGTGGTCCAATCAATGGGTACTGCAGAGAGTATAAGAACTGATTTGATCCCCAGTGTGTTGACTAGTCCATTCAGATTTAATGATTACATGCCAAATGCAAGTGAGTATCCAAATGTAATTACAGAGTATGCCTATGTTCAACTTGTATATGTAGAATTTAATGCTTTGTAATCTATCACCCAGAGTCTGTCAACAAGCACAAGTCTGCTGGTATGTACCCAATCTCTCGTCCATTTGTTGATTTTGTGCTAAGAGAGCATGCCAGTGCTAGAAAACAGCTTCTTTCCTTCTCTTTAATTTATTCCTTCTCACTCAGTCTGATCCAGTGATACCTGCAATTCAAGTGACACCCTCCTTAAGCTTGGTATACCCTATACAACTTCCAGCTGAGAAGAGGCTCCATATTTAAATGCAATCCCATCCCAGAAACTGCCCAGACAAATATCTCCCCCTTCTTTTTTTCTCTCCATCTCTTCTTTTCCTCTTATTTCAGAGCCTTTCCCTTTCCCTTATGTGCTAGTCTTCAACCTTACAAACTCTTAAGGACCGTGAATAGTTCTTCTATGTGAGTTTATACAATCTGTTTCTCAGCCCTTCTGTCATATTTCCTTACACAGAAAGATATCCCATTCCACCTTATTAACAGAAAAAGGGCTCTCAGCTCAGCTTCTAGTACTCATCTTTAGATGCCTAATTAAACTGAGCAGCTCTGATTGTAGCTGCCCTTATTGAAATGGAATCAGTAGGGATTTCATCTGCTTTAGCCTAACTAACATTTAAATATTTGCCTCTTTGATAACAGCAGTGCTTCTAGTAACAAGAGGCTAGGTTGGCCATAGAGGCAACATGAAATGTCTTCATGAGGATGAGGACAGATCTGAGAGAAGGGCTGAAAGGGTTGCCATCCTTTTTTTTCCTCTAGAGGAGGATTTGTGTTATTAGTGGACAAAACAGAACAAGCGCTAATATTTATGGGTGATGATGAAGAAAACATACAGCCCTGCTATGAAAATACAGTAGGACCCCAGTATCCACTGGGGATTGGTTCCAGGCCTTCCTATGGATAATGAAAACTGTGGATAAGAGAGAACACCTGCTCACCCACCCTAAACTGCTGTTTCCTGACAATAGCTTGCTTTATGACTGCTGTTTTGAGACAGTAGCTTGCTTTATGGCTGCTGTTTGTGACAGTAGCTTGCTTTACAGATGCTATTTGTGACAATAACTCACTTTACAGATGCTGTTTGTGATAATAGCTTGCTTTGCGGCTGCTGAATTATTTAATTTTTTTCCTCTGCCAACCATGGATAACTGAATCAGTGGATAATGAATAAGTGGATACGGGGGTTCTACTGTGTACACTGACAACCCTCAAGTACTGCACAGAGAATCTGTGTGCAAATGGTTTAAAATAGAAAGGCTGCCTTGGGTCTTGCAAGTAAGAAAAGTGAGAAGGTTAGTAAATAAGTAGACAGACAGATAGAGATGGGCACAAATTAATTTGGTCTGTTTGTTATGAATAGTGGCATTCAGATGGCTGTTTAAAGTAAATTGGCTACTAGTCTAGTTACTGTTGAGAAAAGAGAAACAAGGATTCCTGCTATTCTTCTTACTGGTTTTGAAAGTTGAGCAAGGTCAGACCTGGCTAGTACTTGGAAGGCAGACCAGTTCTGGAGAGCCAATGTGAGACTGTGTTATACAGTCTAACTCAAGACTTGTTTACATTTACATTTGCCTCAGAATAAGGTCTGTTCTAAATCTCATAGTACTCGCATGTTTTTTAGGTTGGTGTGTGTACATTCTTTTGGGAAGACTTAATCTGTTCTTAGACTGCACTGTACTGTATTTCATTTGAGGGGTTACATTGGCTTTTAAAATGCACCTGCTACTCATGGCAGAGTGGTTAAACTTCAGTATTGCTCCAAAACTCTGCTCAGAACCCAGGTTCAATCCCAGGTAGCCGTCACAATGTGTACTCAGCCTTCCATCCTTCCAAGGTCAGTAAATTGAGCACCTAGCTAGCAGGGAGACAATGTGTTGCCTGTGTAATTAAACTATGCTGCCGAGAAAGTGCTTTAAGCACTGTGCTTTGCTTTGCTATTGGTGAGGAGAGGGAGAAGGAGAGAAAAAGCATGGATCTTCAAAAATCCACATAATTTTAATAGAGATCATCCCCAAACCACTGTCCAGACTGTGGGCAGAGAGGGTGTCTATGACTGAGAGTGGTTGGAGAATGATTCTACATACAAATAATGTGGAGCAATGAGGATCTATGTCTCAGATCCCCCTTTTAAAAGCTCTTTTTTGGCCCAAAGACAGCTCTTTGCTCTGCCAACCGTACATTTCAGGCTTTCCCATTTGGATCCCTCAAGACTGTTCGCCCCCGCCCCCCACACTCACTCACTCACTCAGAGGGAACTGAAAAAAATAAGGCAAGGAAAAGAAGGAAACTGGAAAAGGAGAAATAAAGAAATAAAATTCCTTACTTTGGCTCCTGGGTTGTTCCCAGCACCCAGAGAAAGTCAGGTTGGGCAGGCAAAAGACATGGTGGAGGTACCACTGTGGCTGTCACTTCCATCTTGACTGCTCCTTCCTTCCTGGTGACAATGGTGAAGTCTCAGTCTGGCAAACCAAGAGCTATTTTCCTACCCACCTCTCCTTTTCTCGCAGAAGAGAGATGAACGCATACACATGCACATGGAGAACTAGCATGGAGACATAGCAATGGAAAGCAATTTCCTGCAGGAGAGGAGAGCACATTGGGTGAATCAATTCATAAAACCTTGAGTTACAATGAACGGACAGTGGTGAATCAGTTAAAATAATTACCCTTCAGAACAGAAAAACATGATTCTGGGAGGTGGGTGGGATGAGTCTTCTTGGGCATAATGTAGGCACCCTTAAAAATGAATTAAAATTTGCGAGATCTGGTTCAAATCCCATTTCTATTAGTAATGGTATCAAGCTTTCATACAAAGCAGCTTCCTATACTCCTTTAATAAATTCCCCCGCAGGAACCTTGCATTTTGTCAACTGAGAGACAAATTTTGGGCTACAGCCAGTCTTGCATTTTTAGGTGAACCCCAATTTTCCCCATCCAGTATGCAATGCTAAATATGCATATATCTAATAGTGACTTTTCAATCTCCATTTTAGGACTGAGTTTAATAACAGATCTCATGATCAAAGTATCTGGAAATAATGTTTGAATGTCCATACTCTCCCACCTTTTAAGTCAATTAGCAGAACCATGACTAGCCACGTTGGCACCCAGGGCAAGCATCATCATCGCTCACCCACTAACACATGGGTGCAAACTACTATCAAAATTAAGGAGGAGAATGTGAGCCCCTCCCTAAAAGACAGGGAGAGTTTACACTTAAAAAAAGAAAATGGATAGGCTTGGGAGCTGTTGCTCTTTATTTTCATAATACTCACCACAAGAGTCACTTGTGGATTTCTGTGCCCTCTAAATTTTGGCTCCTTGGTTATCCTACCCAAGTAGTGGCCCTGCCAATTAACCTGGTGAAGAGGTCTGGAGAATATTCATATTTATTTAGTAAATCCTGTGGATTTTGTATTTTAGTTTTACCTCATGGGACTACTTTTTAAAAGGTATACTTTTAAACCTAGAAGTAACTAGGTTTAGGGAGCTGAAAACTACACTTTTAACTAATGGTTGTGTGTGTTGTGTCGTTACAGCCATGATCGGCTCTTCGTGACTCCATGTCCATGGAGTGTTCTTGGCAGGAATACTGGAGTGGCTTGCCAGTTCCTACTCTAGGCACCTACAGGACCAGGTATTCCCTGGTGGTCTCCCATCCAAGTACTAACCAGGGCTGACCCTGCTTAGCTTCTGAAATCAGGCGAGATCAGATGTGCTTAGGGCATCTAGTTGTGTGTGTTGTGTCGTTACAGTCGTGTCCGACCCTTCGTGACTCCACGTCCATGGAGTTTTTTTGGCAGGAATACTGGAGTGGCTTGCCAGTTCCTACTCCAGGCACCTACAGCACCTGGTATTCCCTGGTGGTCTCCCATCCAAGTACTAACCAGGGCTGACACTGCTTAGCTTCCGAAATCAGGTGAGATCGGATGTGCTTAGGGCATCTAGTTACCTAACTTTAAAAGGGTATCTTTCCAAACTGAGTTTGAGCAAGAAGACTCAGGATAGACCAGGCTGTTCTTGCATCTGCAGCATCTGAGTGCTGCCCTGATTGTGGCCTCTTCTGTGAAGCTCAGGAAGAGCTCCTTTTCCCTTTTTGTATTTAATTTTCTTGCATTATTATGCTTCCTCTGTTTTACTTTCTAGGACATTAGAATATTTTGTGCATCTCAGAGGTGACCCAAACCATGTCCTTTTGATGTCTTATAGCACTGTTTGTTCTTGCTGATCTGAGACGAAAGCCACTTTTGAATTTCTAATTTTTGCTTTTAGATTAGAATGCATCATGACAAAGGTCTATTATGGTGTGAGGTGCCAAAACAACAGCTGAGCAGAATTCATTCTAGTTCTTACATTTGCTCTTTTTTTTTAGGTGTACAGGCTAGGCTGCAGCAGATTGTACCAGCAGCATATCCAATTAATACTATAATTCATCAACTATCATTCCATATACAGTGGACCCTTGTATAACAAACAGCTTGTATAACATAAAATTTGTACAACATAAAAATTCCGGAGATAGGGAAAATTTGCTTAACATAATTGCCTATGGGGAGAATCCGTACAACATAAAATTGGATCACTCCGACTTCAATGCATTCCTAAAGGAAAATTTGCTTAACATAATTTCATTTGGAACAAATTAATTCCTTTATACAAGGTACCACTGTATTCTATTATTTTGTCTGGTCTTAATTCTTCCCACTAGAGAGTGATTTTGATATTTAGGGTCTGCTTATGCCATATTTAGGGAGAACAGATAATGTCATTGGCACGAATAAATTGTGAAATTACGTTTCTGCAACAGAATTTTTTGCATCTTGGAAAACTGTCTAAGCCCAAATCTATTCAGACAGCAGGTTTTAAGTGATTTCTTTATTTAACTGCGCTCTGGGACATATGAGACAGCAATAAATCTGTCTCCTGATACCACACCCCTGCATTTTGCATTTTGAGGAATCCTCCTTTTAAGCCTGAAAATACCACACATCCCCATAATGGATTGCAACCTGCAATGGCCTTTACTCCTGAAATCAATCTAATCCACTTTTAAAGGCATCTAGGCCAGATGCCATCATCATATCTTATGGCAAGGAGTTTCAGAGACTAACAACATTCAGGATGAAGAAATACTTTCTTTTGTCTGTTCTCACTCCCCCAATCCTCAATTTGAGTGGATGACCCCCAGTTCTGGTATTGTATGAGAGGGAAAAGAGCTTCCCTCTCTCCACTTCATCCATCCTCTGCACAATTTTGTATGTCTCAATCATGTTCTTCCCTCAGACACCTTTTCCCCCTGATACTCAAAAGCCCTAAATGCTGTAGCATTTTCTCATAAGGAAGGTGTCCCAGCCCACAAATCATTTTGGTTGCTCTCTTCTGCACCTTTTCCAGTTCCACTATATCTTTTTTGATATATGCAACAATAGCCACAACAATGGTTTATTCTGGGAGGAGAGCATAAAGCATGGGAAAAATACCTAAAATATGCATTGCCTATTCAAACACGCCATGTTGTTAGGAATAGAGCACCTTTCATGAGCTCCATTCAGTCTTCCTTATCTGGAGCAACTCAACAATGGCTAGCCACTCTGCCCTCCATTGTTGCTTTGTGCAAGTGGAAAGCCACATCTCAGAAATGAACATAGTTCTGCTCTATATCTTGAGCTTATCCCATTTGAGCTTATGGGTGTTTTGTTTCTGAAGGGGTCCGGTTCCAAAACAAAACATGGCAGCACAGCTGCCATTCAGAACTGGAACTCACCCTCTGGAATGAAATCAACTACTGACCTACTTTCCATTGGGTTGTGCAGGGCGAAACTCCAATGAGGAAGCAGCCTCCAACATGTCATCTTTCCTTCTCTCTGGTGCTGGTCAATCAGACTGGGAGGCAGGATGATGCATGTCCTTTCACAACTCCTGATTGGCCAGCACCAGGGAGAAGGAAAGATGACACATTGGAGGCTGCTTAATCGGTGGTGTTTTGCCCTGCGTGACCCAACAGAAAGTAAGTCAGTGGTTGATTTTGTTCTGGAGGGTGGGTCCAAGTTCTGAACGGCAGCTGTGCTGCCGTGTTTCATTTTGGAACCAGACTCCTTCCAAAACAAAACACCCATGTCTAGAAACAACTGAACAGAGTGCATGAATTGAAGCTGAACTACATGCCGCCAGTTTTCAGCTTTGTTCATTATTCAGTATGGTTGTGGTTCCACATTACCTGCTCCCCAATCTCTTTGTTTTTCAGAAAGCAGAGAAGAGTGAAGGATGTGGGTGCACAATTTTATAGACCCGGTGTGTGTGTCCCTGTAACAGCACACTTGAGCGGCTGGGCTAGAAGTGTGGTTCAAGGCTTGTTTCTTGAGAGAAGGGGGAGGGAGTCCAATTTTGCAGGTTTTCATGCAGACGCCCTGAGCACTGTGCCATTTACAAGAAAAGAATCCTTCCATATGCAGGTATTCATATGACTGTGGCTCCATGGTATCACCTCCTGAGCCATGCCCCAATCACTGTGCTGTTCCAACACAAGGCACTTGTGTGTTCCCATCACAATCTGGATGTGAGTACTACCTACTGGTTTAACAGTAAGGCTGCAACTTCTTTAAGCCAGATAATGCTGTCTTCTGACCCGGCTCATGTTTCTGCCTGATTGAAAAGCATCCCTACACATCAGAGTCCTTGGCCTGTATGTTGGAAGTGGCCCTGTTTGCCCTCTAAATGCTGTGTTTTGGCTGCCAAGAGTATAATTCCCAGCCTTTGGCAAAGGCTGCTGCACTTGTCCCAGACACACTGACTTAAGTACCTCCCAATATAAACAGATGATTTATTGTGTGTGTGTGGTTCCCCCCCCCCTTTCTTTAAAGCACTGATGCCTCACTTTTCAATTTGAAAGGCTGTCATAATGGCTTGAATATAGATAAAAACAAGACAAAAGAGTTTTGCCCTCAGGCTTAAAAACAAAACAGCAGAACACTAAAGGAAAACAGCAGGGGAAGGGAAAACCAAAAGAAAAAGAAAAAAGAAAAAAAAAGGAACACACATTCTAACTAATGTGTCTTTCTTTCCTAGTACAGATAATTTCCATTTAGGAAAACTGGCTGAATGGCTACCATGTTAGCTGCAGAGTAGCCTTCAGGCTAGATGGTGCAGTATAGAAATATAATAAATAAATAAATCACTTTTGGAGAACTGATTTTTATCCCCACTGTATCAAATTCTTCCCAAGAGTCCTATCAGTGGCATAATCTTGTCAGACCAGTTGGCTAGGAGAAAATAAACATGAATACTTCTATTTCTTTTAAATAGCCACATACATTAACTATTTGTTTTATAGCAAAGTACTGTACGTCAAGCATTATCTGTATATATGTGCACATGGATCAGGTAATTTCTCACTTACACATCTCAGACTGCAAACATTTGTGTCTTGGAGGCACCTTCTTTGGCCAGACTATATGAAGATGAAGATGTCTTTTTGATCTAGAAATTCCAGAGCTACTTTGCATTGATCTGAGGTCATCCTATCTATACATTTTTTAGCTCACAGGAATTGTTGTATGTAAAAAAAGGCTGCTCGTGTTTTTGCTTCAATGTTAACATGAAAGTGAAACCCCATAACAATCCTATTGGCAGTAAGCCCAACAACCTGTTTCTCATACATTTGGGAATACCTGGATGGCTCAGTGGCATTCAGTTCTCTAGTCTTCTATGAGTAAAGTCAGTCAATGTGGTATGTGGCAAACTGCACAGTCCAAGAATGCCCCCACCCTGAAGAAGGGAATGGTAAACCAGTTCTGAGTACACTCTACCTAGAAAATCCTGAAAAAGATCACTGTGACTCAGAACTTACTTGATGGCACATGATGATTAATATTATTATTATACCTTATGGAAGTCCCCAGGAATTGCGTTTACATTGCCCAAGGAAACAAAATGTGGAGGTTCTCTATAGGTTCTGAATAGGGATGGGCACCTTACAAAAATGACACACTGTTTCATCTTTTTGTAATCTTATGCAATGAAACGAAACGAAACGAAACGAAACAGCAAACAGCGTGTCATCAAGAAATGAAACAAAACACAATTTTTTGTTTCAGAAATGAAATGATACTGTACATCCTGGTGGCAAGAAGCCTCTTGATACAGCCGTCTTGAGAACAGGAGGCTTAGTTTTAAACTTATTGATTTGTTTTCCTTCCTCCCCTCCCATGCCTCAGCTGTTACTTATCTCCAATCTTGATCTGCCTGCCTGCAGCTAGCCAGCTGAGCTCTTCCCTTCCCTGCACTGGCTGTCCCTGTATCTGCAAGTTATTTATGTTGGCATAGCAAGGCGTACATCCAAACATATGGCAAAAGTAAACCTCAACATGACTCAGTAGTTTGCATGTCTCTTTAAGAACTTACTACTTATGTAATGGTTCTAGCCTCAAACACACACACTCCGCCACGCCCTGACCTTCCTGACACTGGTGTTGTTCCAGAGGCACAGAGAGAGTTGGAGAATTACTTCTGACTTATTGCTATGCAAGCTTGTATTTTATCCTTTTATATTTATAACAAGCAAGGCAGTATATATATGTGTATAGCTCCTTATCCCTTTTTATGAGCTTTATTACAACTGCTGTTGCCCTAATTTTTCTATTTTGTATATTTTTCTGTACAGATATTTAATGTGTGTTTTATTATTTTCATAGGTCAACCCCTTTACCTTTTCCCCTTAGAATATATAGATAAAGTATATTTTTCATATACCTGCTGTGTCTACGACTCCTCCTTTAATCAGACTGCAGCACATAATACCAAATAATACACCAATCTCCCAACAATCCATCAACATATCCCAACAATTTAAAGTTTAAACTGATTGTTCCTTAACCTTTCCTGATTGACTGGGGAGGTTATTTTTTATATATTTTCCTCACTCTCTCTGATCAGCTGTTGAGCTTATGTCTCCAATCTCTCCATGCAGCAGCTAGCCCTTAGGTTTCCTGCTTGATTTCAGAGGGTTCTTTGTGTGAAAGGTTTAAGTAGGGTCTTTGATTTAGAGCAGTGGGCTCCCTATTAAGTAAAAAAAGGGTTCCCCCATTTTGGAAAAAGTATTTTCCAAAAAAGAAAAGCTCCCCATTATTTATAGCCTTATGAATCATTTGGTTTAGTGACAAAAATTCTTTCTAAAAATCCATTGTTAATGAAATGGAACGAAATGAAGACTAAAATGAAACAAAGCAAAATGAAACGAAACACTATATTTCCATTTCATGCCCATCTCTAGTTCCAAATATCTGGTGCTGTGAGCTCATCAGGCTCAGGGAACCAGCTGAAGTCCCAGGGGGACTAATGTGCCTCTCTGGGTCTCCAGAGTGAATGGTGCCAAAGTTGAATTTTGGTGTGTGTGTGTGTGTGTGTGTGTGTGTGTGTGTGTGTGAGTGAGTGAGTGTTTAATGCCTGGGAGCCCATGGCCTCCTCTCTCCAGCTGGTGCTAGGGAAAGAAGAGTTGTGCATATAGTACTGTATATTTATAGAGAATGTGACCTGCATTTTTCAGACACTTTGTAGTGTCTGAAAAACATCCTCAACACAATCTTTCCAATTAACATTAATTGGAATTATGGAATTGATTCCTTGTCACTGGATGGCACAGCCTGCTGTCTAAATTTGTACATACAACCATTGGATTACCATACCTCCTTCCAGCAACAGCCTTGTAGCAAGTTTGGTAATCCTCAAATATATATTTCTCTTCAAGGAAAAATTTTCTGTTGCAAGGAGTAGGGAGAGCTTGGAAATATTAATTTTTTGGAGATTCTGATAGCAGTAATACAAAAGTATATGGTGCCTGAGCTCAAGATGTGAGGACATTTCCCCCTATAAGTTCTGCCTCCAGTTTTCCCACCTGTCTTCTTTTTCTTCTGCACTGAATATTAGGATGTACATTTCTCAGGGCAGGGGCCTCCCTTTTTTCACAACACCATGTACAGCAATGATGCTTTAAAATAAAAAATAATAATGTCTAATACAGCAATGAAAATCATTTAAAAGGATTGTTGGTTTCATTATACAGTATTTATTTATTTATTTATTTATTTATTTATTTATTTATTTATTTATTTATTTATTTTCCAGCCTGCCCATCTGGACAGAAAAAATAGAAATACATAACAAAAAAGTAACATCAATGTCATCAATATGAAAGGTAATTCAAGACAAAAACCATAAAAATATTACCGACACAATCTCATAACAAAAATAATGTATCAAAAATTAATATCAGAACATTTAAGCTACTTGAATATTATAACCATTAGAAATATGATATAGTGGGGGGGGGTTAAGTTGATTTAGGCCAGACATCTGCTGTTGAGACTGGTTCAGGAAAGATCTGCCTATAGATCCAGGTTTTTAGTGATCTTTTAAAAGATCCTGAAAGGTGGGCTTGTTGAATTTCAGACAGCAGATCACTCCAAAGAGATGCAGCTACCACCGAGAAGGAACAGCTCTTAGTTATTCCCTTTTCATACCTGTCTTGGAGTTAACTATTTTAATCATCCCACCTGAAATGGATAGATATTATGGGCTGATATCTGCAGAAGGAGGTGTTTAGCCAGATAATGAAGTCCAAAATCATTTAGGGCTTTATATGTTAGAGTCATTACCTTGAAGGTTGTGCAAGAGTGAATTGATAACCAGTGCAAACTAGCCAGAACAGGGAGATATGTTTTTATATTCTAACCCCAGTTAATAGTTTGTTTGCTGCATTCTGGACCTGTTAAAGCTTCTGTACCAGTCTCATAGGCAGCCCCATGTAGAGATAATTATAGTAGTCCAATATCAAGACTATCAGTGCATGATCCAGGCTGGTGAGTGAGCTGGTGTCCAGATAGGGCTGCAGCTGGGCAATCTGCCTAAAGTGTAATTATGTGGATTGGACCATTGACACCACCTGGGACTCTATGGATAGTGTTGGCTCCAGTAAAATGCCCAGATTGTGGGCCTTATCTTCATAGAGAGAGTCACCCCTCAAGGAAAGGGATGTTTCCAAACCATAGATATCCAGTACACCATAGATATCCAGTACACAAACCATAGATATCCAGTACACAATGTTGTCAAACTACTTTAACATGCTTGCAAGCTGTGGTGTCAACAGAGGTGGACAGAGTCTATAGATGGATGAAAGGAGAGACAGAGTTGTGTGTCATCTGCATATTGATGGTACCACTGTATGATGATCTCCCCCAGAGGTTCTCTGGGTTGGGGATAGATGCCCTGGCTTTGGCCTGGCTCTGTTCCTTTCTGGAGGAGTGATTCTAGAGAGTTCAACTTGGTAAGATGGTGTCTACCCCTTGGACTCTCAACTAATCAGTCACTCCAGAAAGGAACATCTCAGCCAATGCCAAAGCCATAATCTATCCCCAACCCTGGGGGAGATCATCAGAAAGATTTGGAGGTGTACCATCAATATGCAGATGACACACAACTCTGTCTCTCCTTTCATCCATCTAGAGATGATACTGTCCTGTCTCTTGAGTGCTGCCTGGAGGCAGTACTGGGGTGGGTGTGGGATAATAGACTGTGGATGAAACCAGATAAGATGGACATCCTACATCTTGACCCAAAGCACTAGTGATCTAGGTTCCAGCAGATGGCCTCCACTTTGGATTTAAAGAATGACGCAAATTGGTCACAGGAGATGGTAGTGGGAGGCTTCTCACTGTGACCAGATCCAGATAGGGCCTACCTTGATATATGATGAAATATCTTGGTGAGCAAAGCAAGGAGAGAGCAACTCCACCTTCAGCTCCCACCCAAGTCTTAGTAATACATGCCAGATCTGCTTTCTCTTCTAGGATAAGAACTTGAATGAGATGGGATTTAATCAATGCCAGATCTGGCAGTAAAGATCTGGCATTGATTATAACCATATCTGTAACATCAGGGATAGAGTGGTAGGCTAGCTGGTTACATTAGGCCTGGCCCTGGCTGCTAACCACCAGGCTGGAATGAGAGAGAGTTACAGACATCTGTCCCTTGTTCTTTTTGTTTTATAGGTCACAGATTCAAAGTCATATCTTCCTTTGCCCATAATAAGTCCAATGGCATTTACTCCAGACTGGCAGGTAAATGTCCCCAGAATATGAAGTGCAATGTAGAGGGTGAGGAATAGGAAGAAGTATATTATATACTAGACATGGGCACAACTCGGCGAAATTGTCGTTTCTGTTTTCGGTTATCGTTTCCACAAACGGAAACGGTAAAGATAATTAAGCCGTCAGAACTCGAACTCGAACCGAAAAAAGAAAAATTTGGTCAGGTTTTTCATTTCCGTTTGTGGCATCACGGTGATCGCGCAATGTGAAGCACAGAAAAAGTTTTTAAAAGTTTTTTTTAAAAAAACCTGACTCCCAGCCAAAAAAGCAGGCGAAAATATGCCTGCCTGAGGCTTTGCCACCTACCAGAGGGGTGGTTTCTGGGGGGTCCCCGGCCTTTCCCCCCCTCTTCTCCTGTCCTGGGCTGCTTGAACCAGGCTGGGGGGAGGGTCATCCTCGTCGTCTCGCCATGCCATGCAGTGGGGGGGGGATCCAAAATGGCGACCACAATTTTTCTTTTGAAATCATGGTCAAAAAACACACCAAATCACCACAGAAACATGTGAAATTTATTTATTTTAAATGCCTGAATTTTAATAGTAGCAGCAGTGGTTTTTTTAATAGCAATAAAATGTCGTATTTATTTTATTTTATTTTATTTTATTTTTATTTTTTTAGACCTGCCCATTTGGGCTGGGCATGGGATGGGACCATGCATTTTTTTGAACCATTCCACCAATGGCATCGCCAGGTTTTTGACTGACACTTCTGGATGTCTCGGAGGGCATAAAAAGCCGAGGCACCTTCCAGAAATCGCAGTCGGGTGTATGGATGTGGTTGAGGGAGGAGGGCTGGCTGCTGGTGCTGGTGTGATCCAATCGAGATTGAGGAGGGAGGCTGGAGGCTTTAGGTTTTAAGTTAGGCAGGCAGGGAGGGAACTGAATTTAGAAAATAATTTCTTTGATTCCCTGCAGCTTTGTCTGCTGAAGGGAATAGCAGTTTATTCTTTATTTCTTCTCTGGCAGTTTGTGAGGATTTTTTTCTGATATTGGATAAAGGGGGAGGTTCGACTGGGAGTGGGAGGTGTGGATTTATTTTAAAAATATATTATATACTACCATTTATTTTCTATTTTCCCAACTTCAATTTGCTTGCACACACACACATTTGGGGTGCAAGCCAAGAACAGAACCTCTATCCTAAGTGATATTCTAACTGCCCACTCGCCCGTCCGCCCGCGCTGCCACCCATCTGCGGCCCGCGCCGCCGCCCGCCCACCTGCCCGCCTGTGGCTGCTGCCTGCCCACTCGCCTGCCCCCGCCCCGCCCACCGCCTAGGGTGCAAAAACACCTAGCCACCGGCCCTGATTGCGGGACACCCCTATGCTCTGGGAAGTCAAATCGTGCTAAATTGCGGTGGAAACGACAAACGACAAATGGAAATGACAAATTTTTGAAAAATTTCGCGACAAACGGAAACGATCCGAAACGGACTCGTTCCGACAAATGAAAACTCGAAACGTCATTTTTTCTGGTCATGCCCATGTCTATTATATACTATACTATACTACAGGTAGATAAAACCTCTATAAATTAATGCACTATAATACAGTATTGATATTGGATATTATTGTAGGTTGCAATATAAATCAATTTAAATTATTATTATTATTATTATTATTATTATTATTATTATTATTATTATTATTATTATTATTATTATTATTATTATTATTCAGCCAATTAACTGTGAAAACATTTGATGGGTAATCCAATATAAATTAAACTGAATAAAACTGTTGTTTAAACTAATTTCTTTCTTGTTCCCCATGGGTCTGTTTTTAGCTTAGACATCTCATTGATTTAAGTTAAAGGCTCTGCTAGTTGATCAAGCATTTAAATAGTTCATCTGCTGGTATTTGCTGGTAGCTAATATTATTTACATTAGATGGTGGTTAAACACCATTCACAACAGGGTTTGGTTTGGTGACAGTAGCCACTAGTAATTCAGTTCTATGGCCTTGTTCCCTCTGCATATAATCCACATCCATCCACAACATTTTATACCTCTTCAATAAATTAATTATCCATTTTCTGCTTGCCATTTTAATGTAGTACATTGTCAAAAATGATGTTTTAAAACCCAGGTGACCACCCTAAATCACAGAAAAGGTTGTCATACACATGGTTCCCAGTCGGGCATGTCTGATACATTGTCATTGCCGTCTTAGCTCCTTATTTCTCTATTCAATTTTACCCACTCCAGTCAATTAGTTTGTTCCCTTGCCTACTGTCTTTGCCATTAATGTAAGAGTTATCAATTACAATCATCCAGCAGTTTAAAATCTGAGACCTTGATATAGCAGGAGGTCTTATCGTCCAACAGATTTTTGCCGTTAGTCTGCTGGTTCTTAGGTCTGTGCTGGCAGCTGTTCCAAGATAGCCAATCTGTGTCAGCAACACAATGAGGTATCCCAGGAATGGAAACAATCTGGTCAAACAGTCAGTCACTGTTTTGGGGTCCATGAGCTGTCTATATAAATGCTTGCAAGAGTTCCTCTAGAGCTCCCCTAACTGGGTCAGAGCTATTAAAAGATCTCTTAAAGTGGGGGACAACCCAGACCTCCCACATTCTCCAAAGGAAGAGTGTCCAGCCTGTGGTTCACTCTCACCCTTCAACTCCCACAGCTGTTTAAGGGAGATCAAACAATATGGTAATCTAGGGTAAGATAACAGCAGATAAACAGCAATGATTTATAGACGAGCAGACAGCAAGCTGTACTACAGCCTGGGTGTGAAATCCAATCGTTGTCTTTAGATGCAACTTTATAACAGACTTGCGGCTTCCTGCTTCTTCTAAGACAAAGGTAGCTGGCGAAAATCATCTTGCCAAGAACTTTACATCCAACGGTAATATCCTGGCAAACTACATTTTTGCCATGTTTGAACTTTTGGTGATTGCTTTACTACAGTGGATATTCTCCACGAAAGCTTGCAATTATTTCTTATTTTTTATTAGTGGCTTATAAAACTATCACCTATAGCCTAATCCTATGGATAAGCAGACATAGCAGAGTGGGGTGGGTGTCCAGTAGTTTTGTGCTGGTGTGAAGTTAAATCCAGATGATTCCTAAATGGACTCACTCTACCACAATTCTCTCTCCATACCACTGGAATTTTCCCATACCTTCCAATCAAAATTCCAAAAAGTCCATGGATATGGACTTTTGGGTTGGGTTGGGTTGGCTCATGACAGATATCAGTGTCACATTTATTTATTTATTTGATTGATTGATTGATTGATTTCAAAACTGTATGTAAACCATCTGGCCTATGGGCCTCTCTGGGTGGTGCACAATATAAAAATACACTAACAGAATACAATATCAAAATATTAATAATAATATAAATAAGCAGAAAAAACAAAAAGCAAAAGCAAATTATGTAAAATGTAAGCAAACATAGTCAATATTGAAAGAAAAGAAAAATATTGCAGAAATAGAGAAATTGCAAAAGTGCAGAAATAAAGAAATCGTAAAAGTGCAGAAATGCAAACCTAATTAACAGAAGTGGAACAACTGCATGCAGGTCAATTGTGGATAGATTCTGAATAGGCCATCCTGAACAGCCAGGTTTTTAGTTGACATTTAAAAGACAAGAGCATGGGTGCCTGATGGATTTTGACAGGGAAGGTGTTCTATAGACCACCGAGAAGACCCAGCTCCTTGTTGATGCCATTCAGGCCTCTCTCAGGGTTGGAACCTTCAGCTGTCCCACCAGGGGAACTTGGGCAGTTCTTTGTGTGGTGAGTCGCTCTGAGAGATACTGAGGTAAATTAATTTATCTATAGTGGCAGATCCATGGGGAAGGATATATTATCCCATTTACATATGGGAAATGAAATCTAAAATGGGACAAAAAGTGAAGTGAAAATAGAATTAAATAAATTGAACAAATATTAAGAATGAAGGGGACCAAACAACACAGTGTGTCAGTCCTTTGCCATTTTGAAAAATAAAACATGTACTGCTTCTTTGGCACATTTTTAAATACCTGATGGGTTTTCATGCTTTGTTTGTATGTTTGTTGTCTTCGTTGCCATTTCTTTTTTAAATAGTGTTTCATAAATGTTGTTGCCTAAGGGATTGTGTGACTCAAAAGCCTAAATATGTACATTTTAATAAATAATAGGCAACAAAAAACTCCACATAGTATAAGAGGAGAAGGCAGATTTTTTTTTCATCTGGGTTCCACATGTAGCTTCAAAAAGAGATTAAAGGGCTTTTTGTAGGACAATGTTTATATCTTGCTTCAGAGAGGAATTTTATTCCTGTGAAGTTGAACATTGAAGCTTTCCACTGAATGTCATCCATGTTTTGACTAAATCCTGGATTACATGAGAAATGGTGTGTGTTTGTGTGTGTGTGTGTGTGTGTGTGTGTGTGTGTGTGTGTGTGTGTGTGTGTGTGTGTGTGTGTGTGAGAGAGAGAGAGAGAGAGAGAGAGAGAGAGAGAGGTTAGTTACTGAAAATAGTTCCTACAACCTCAAGGTATTCTAGAGAAAGGGAAGACTTGGGTGTAAAATTAATCAAATTTAGCTGACAGCATCTAAACATGCTGCGGAGATTAGGCTTGAAGCTGCTTCTGTATGCTTCGAAACAGCTTGACTGGCTGTTATCACCCAAGCCCTTTGATACTGCTAAATCACCAGAGACATGAGATCATCCTGTTTAATGCTATCTCTTGTTCCCCTGTGCTGAAGAGCCTTGGAAGAAATGTTTTGAAGAAATATTTCACATTTCTCCAGGAACCTCCTGGATATCTGACCTTCCACCTCCCCTGTTATCTGTTGTTTTGTGATAAACTAAATGAAATGCTTCCTAGAGGAAAACTGAATTTACTTTTTCTCAGGCCCACAACTAGGGACTGTGTTATCCAGGACGACACATGGATTCGGCACACCCAATCACACCAAGCAGAAGCATGGGGGTGGGGGAATAGTACAATGTACGAATACTATTTTGTCATGCATTACAACAAAGATTTTTATCATATGTACATGGAATGAGAAATGCCAGAGTTCGAGCTAGACTCAGAAGATGAAGGGACACTAGATATATTGAAAATGAACATTGGCTACTGAAACATACCATAGTATTTAAGAAAAAAATCCTTTTCATGTTTCATAAACCACAGCAAGTCCTTTGTGTGGCTCGTGATTTGCATATAGTTATAAGAGGAGAATGATGTACTGCAGAATTTGATTGCCTGATATATAATTTATACTGGGAATAACAGATTACTAGAATAGAATATGGTGCAACAGAATGGTTTCCAATTGTCAAAGATGTTAGACAAGGCTATACTTTATCTGTGCATATTTTTGATCTATATGCAGAACATATCACACAGAGGCTAGATGAGATACAGATAATGGACAACTGAAAATTGGAGGGAGAAAGATATGCAGATGACACCAGATCACTGGCACAAAATGTAGCAATGACATTAAACAGATCATGATGAAGGTGAGAATAAAGTGCAAAAGCAGAATTATAGCTGAATCCTAAAATGAAAATAGCTGTTACAGAAGAATTACGGTACATAATATTAATGAAAGAATCAACATTGTTAAATATTTTCTGTAGGTTGGGTCAACCATGAAATTGGAAGGTCAGCTATGAAGGGTCTACAAATAATTCTGAAGTGTCAAGATGTGTTACTGAAAACTAAAGCCAAGATCATCCATGCTATGATATTCCTAATTACTACAGATGACGAGAAAGCTGACAAGAAGAAAATAGATTCATTAGAAATATGGTGCTGAAGAAGAGCTTTAAGGGATACTTTGGGTAACGAGAAAGACTAGTTGAATGAGTTTTAGAGCACATCAAGTCTTATCTCTGACTGGAAGCTTAAATGACTAAATGATTAAATTGAATCTGCTATTTAGAGTTTATCATGAGACTGCTATGTTCCCTGGAAAAGACAATTTGGCAAGGAAAGGGGGAAGGCAGTTGGTAAAAAGGAAAACCTTGAAGCATGAAATGAATTGACTTGATTAAGGAAGCCATGGCCTTTAGTTGGTAAGATCTGAACAGGACTGTTAATGATGGGAACTAAGGCGTTCATAAATCCGTACATAAGTCAAAAGTGATTTGGTACCACATAACAACAATAGGACCATTGGGCACTTGCTGTGCAAGGTTCCAAAGGATGCAACTATACACCTGGTAAAACCCAGGTGGACTGGAATGCAACTTTTGTTACTTCACATGATATAAGCCCTACTGCACTTTATAAGTGACCTCACTGCCAGATGGGAGGTATAAAAATCTAATAACAAACATACAAATGAATGAATGAATGAATGAATAATGCCACCCAGTATGCATGGTTTTAAAGTACAATAGGGATTTCTGTCCCATCAGTTGGGTAAGAGATCCCCTCTTCTCCGCAGGGCTTGCTTGTCCAGCCGGCAAGCTGGATGGCATCAGCCAGAGAGCATGGCAGCAGCTGTGACTGCATGGACATCTCCAACAAAGGGGGAAACCTTCTACTGCCACTGCATGGGAACCTCCACAGCCACTGGCTCCTTAGCCATCGCTGCTGCCATCCAGCTGACCAGCGGGCAATGGAGCCCTAGAAAGCAGGAAGCAGGAAGTCCTCACCTGCTTTGCATGTGGGCAAGAAAAAAACATTCTAAAACAGGTCATGTCTTGGGAGCAGTTTTGCTTCCGTTTGCAGATGACCTAAAGTAAAAAGTTTACTGCAGGTTATATACAAGTATAAAGTTCCTGCCCAAGAGGGTTCTTTCCTATTCTTGCCTGAAGATTTTTGCCCCATATATCATGAGCTTTATGTTCTCTGGATAAGTTAGAAGACAGATCACTCCCTGCTTAGTGGTGTATGATCCAGTAGGCAAAAGGAAAAGGGAGGGGTTTTTTTGGGGGGAGCAAGAGAATAGTATTACAGGTGTTGCCAAAATTGGCTGGGCTAGGGGGCTAATTTTCTGGGGGCTGAACATGTCATCCATGATGCTGAAAACTTTGCAAAAAATGAAATGGGAAGGGGTTAGAAATCCATGTGTAGCTTTGAAAATAATATTTTGGTGTTACAGTTGTGCATGGAGACAGCAATTCCCTTTTTTGTCCTGACAGAAAAAGAGCAGAAGGGACAGCTAGAGGTTTCAAAACAGCCTCTAGGTGTGGCTGTGTGCATCCCTCATACTACTACAGTACTTCAAGCTACAAAGGTGGATCAAAAGTGGAGAAATTTGGACAACCATGCAGATCTCCTTTGATTTGTATTCCTGCATGGAGGACTTGATGGTCTTATAGGCCCCTTTCAATTTCATTCTCTTTATGATTCTAGAAAGCATCAGGTGGAGGGAAACTGCATTATATAGTCCTAGTTGTAATGCTCAACCCATTTTCATTGTGTTATTTTTAGCAACTGATGTCCCATCACTGATTAAAGGGAAAGAGAAACAACACTACTACACAAGATAAGAGGTTCCAAAAAGAGTCATTTTATTAGACTGATGCTTCTTTAGCATGTGGCACATACAGAGAAAATTAAGACACAAGGTGTGGTTAGGAAGAAGAACAAATTGGTCTATCACTGAACAAAATTTCCCTGCAAAGTTATATACACAAATCTGGATAGTTTTTAGATCAGTGAGCCAGAACATTCACACAGAATGTGCTGAAAGACCAAGGTCGAATTTAAGGTGGTTGTCTTTTCTGTTTAATTTTTGGGTTTGAGGCTCACCTAATATGGTTGAACCTAAATACAGCTAGAAGGTAATTCTGTCATTCCAGGTAATAATGTTTCAAGTCAAAAATCTGAATTATTTTAAATGTTTGTTGGACACAGAAGCAGCATAGATGAGATAAAAAGCATAAAGCCTGGCAAAGGTATTGGCTGTAGCTTATCTCATCATTAAATCCCACGGAACTCAGTGCATACTCATGGGTAGTCATGGCCATGGGCATAGTTTGTTTGTCTTGCCCAGAAATACATGTTTTAATGGTACCTGGACTTTGGCCATTGCCCATTCAATGTTAGTCTGCACTTTTAGGCCTCATAGCATTGATCATGTACTTTACAGTGAATAGTGCACACGGAATATTGCACAAGAACCACTAGGTGATGGATCAGAGCACAGAGCTTGTCTGGGATCTGGAAGTTGTAGTCCAATAAATTAAATCCCAGCTCTGTGCTGGATATCATTCCTTTTAGCAGCATCTTTTTGTCATTTAAAGAATTAGATTCAAAAAGGCATTACTTATAAAGAACTTTGTTCTCTAGGCATTTCACCAATAGCTCGAAGTTATGAGAAATAAAACATATATCTCAGGAACTACTGAAATATATAGGATGGAAAGCTAGTATAATTCAATTCCATTGATTTCAGTCAAAGTTAGGTTGGTCAGCTTTTCCTGAATAGTACTCATTTGTGACCAAAATTCAGTATTGACTTCCGGATAAAGAAAAGATTTATGTTCTCCAACGAAGAGCCAGTTGCAAAAATCTAATACTTTTATTTGGGATCTGCAGTATTGGTGTATTATAACTGTTAGGGGGAAAATAGCTTCATATACAAATAGCAAATCAAGTAGCTTGCGTGCTCATTTAACTCTAGCATTGTCCACATTAGTTGGTCAAGGCGGAGGCATGCTACATTTGTTATCTAGAGCAGTGCTCCCCAACCTTTTGTCCCAGCACCGGGAAATTTTTAAAAATTTTCTGTAGCCCGGGGTGGGGGTGGGGAGGGGGGAGAATGCGCTTCCGCGGGGAGGCAAAAGGGGGTGAAAGCAAATGATGGGAGGGAAGGAGGAGGGGGGGAGGCACGAGACCGGCGGCGGCACTCACCGGCTTGGGGCGTCGGGGTGCCACTCCCCCACACACGGGCGGGGTGGGGGGAACCCGGGCTCCTGGGCAGGCGGGCCCCCGCCTCCTCCTCCGGCGCCGGGAGTGTCTCGCTGCTGGCGCCGCGCTTGCTCCTGCTGCCGCCGCATTAGTCCTCCTCCGCCGGGAAAGGCAGCGCTTTTCCCGGGCGGAGGAGGAGGCCCACGGCAGCGGCGGCAGCAGGAGCAGGAGCAAGCGCGGCGCCAGCAGCGAGACCCGCGCGCGGCTCATGGCTCAGGCGCCCAGCGCGCGGCACCCACCCGGCCGCGCCAGGAAGCGCCCGCGCAACGACGAGCCGCCGCCGCCACCTCCTGCTCCTGCTCCGGTTCCTCCTCCTCCTCCTCCTCCTGCCGCCGCCGCCGGAGCAGCAGCAGCAGCAGCGAGGGCAATTGCGGAGGGGTGGCGGGCGGCGGCGGCGGCGGGGATGGGGGCAATTGCAGCGGCGGCGGGGGGGATTGCGGGGGTGGCTGCTGCTGCAATCCCCCGTCCCCACCGCCGCCGCCGCCACCCTCCGCAATTGCCCTCTGCTGCTGCTGCTCCTTCGGCGGCGGCGGCGGGAGGAGGAGGAGGAGGAGGAGACGCGCTGCCGCTGCTGTGGCTGCTGCTGCTGCTGGTGGTGGTGGAGGGCGAGGAGGAGGAGGGCAGAGGAGGGAGGCGGCAGCTCCTCCTGCGCTCCTCCAGCCTTCCTCCAGCCTTCCTCCTCCTCCGGCCGCCCGCGGGAGAGAAGAGGAGGAGGAGGAGGGCGGCGGAGGAAAAGGGGAGGAGCCTCCCGGCCTCCCCAGGCGGCCCGGTGCCGAGACGGACCGGCACCCCGGGGTTGGGGACCACCGATCTAGAGGATAATGGTGGTAGCATGAATAGAACTCAGTGCTTGAGAGACCCCCCCCCCCGCCGCAAGACTGGCAGGAATCCCCCAGCCACCATGTCCATGGCCTTGTTGACTGTGGAACTCTGGGAGTTTTAGTCCATAAATATCTTCTTCAAAGCTTTGTATCACATCCATATGTCTGTCCATATGATTGCTGTCTTTTAGATATTATGGACAATGGACAGAAGCAGTTATGTCATGGAAGTTTCCATGACTTTAATGTATGTGCCAGGCCCAAGGTGAAGTAGATTTAGTATCCTATGACTCTCATTATCTGCTCTGAAACAAAGCACTTGCTAAAGTTTTCCAGCATGAGCTTATTGCAACCATGCTATTTAGCTATGGAGAGAATGCACAGCAGTGCATGTCTCCTGAGAAAACCAAGGAGAACTTTTAGAAAGGCAGTAGATTGCAAGATAAATTAAAAGCTAATGCACAAATTCCCAGAGATCATCCTATCACCTTGTGTAACTTGATAGGGTGTTGCAGGTAGACACAGCACTATAGAAAAATGAGCTTTAGATATATAAACAAATAACTAACTGCCAAAAGGCAAACATGTTGCAGGTTATACAAGCAATGCAAATGGAATCAGTATGGGACTCCCTGCAGTTCTGACATGCCGTTATTAGCACCCTCTAGATCAAAGCAAGATAGATGCAACCTTGGGATTGGAGATGGTTGGAAATAATTTATTTCAGAACAATGTCTGAAAATATGGAACAGTGGTCAATGTTTGCAACATGGCCTTTTCTTTATTTATTTTAAAAGATGATTTTTTTAGTTTCTTAAGGAAAGCGTTCATTACATTTCACCTAAATAGTATGCTTTTTTTTCTTAAACCAAAAGGTAGCCTAAATTGAGCAAGTCCTGTTCAAGAAAACAGCTAGGAAATCACAACATTTTAACAAAGACAGACATTTTTACTACTCTCCAGAAAAAAATAATATGGTCAGTAATTTGAAAAAGACAGTTATTTCTGAGAGGGGGATTTTTGAATCACAAAGCTGTGGCCAGCTCCTGAACTGCAGTAGGACTGGACAGGACCTTAAGCAGCTGAGCTCATGCAAAAGGTTCTATAGATAACATAAATACAGAACATGTTTTTATTTTCCCTGAGGAATTATCAACTCTTTAAAACACACCAAAGGCTAGGCTGGAATACACACTGCACAGACTCCATGAACATCACGGTATGAAGAATAAAATCTGTAGTATGTCACTGATCACAATAACAAAGGGTCTTCACATGTCACAAGGAGTCTAACCAAGGCCTTCTCATTTTTTTCCTCCTACCCTCATTCCTTTTTTTAACCCTGAAAAAATTATAGGCAGAATATCAGCATTTATCTGCTTCTTGTCCTCCATACAAGTATACAGAGCTATTTTACATGCTATTTTACAGGTGAGCATGCCAGCCTCTGTCTCATTTTGCCGCAATATTTCCCCCCTCAGGCAGCCATTTTTGAAAAGTGAAAACCACAGAGAACATCACCTCGAGAGACACAAAAAACCATGACAAACATGACCACAAAACAGTTCTGCTGCCTTTGTCATTGTCGAAACAAGTACTCTCAGTGTCTGATGTTCAATTCTTCTGCCATTCAGCAATGGGCTGCTTAAGAATTTGGGACACATGGCAAAATATCGAATCAGAACAAAGGGGTTTGATTGTGTTCCATTGGATCCATCAATTGATCTGTCATGGAGTTGGCGGTGGTTTGGGGGAGGGGCATGATCCTTGACTGTCAAAGCTGGCTGCTCGGCCGTGCCACTGAGGAGAGAAAACAGAGAAATGGTTATTCAACTAAATCATAAAGTGTGTATAAATACAGTGCATAAAATGGAACTCAAATTGGAGCTCCATATGCGCTCATGTACAAGATGGAACTCTTGAACAAATGGGCACTCTGTTTCATTTACAGGCAAGAATAATATACATCATCTGGGCACACCTTCCCATGCTGAGGGGAGTGTCCACTCATATGCTATCACACCATGAAGGATTGTAAAAGTGCCACAAAACATTTGGTTTGGTTTGTTGCTCAGACAGCTTAACACGACTGCCCCTTTGATAACAGATCCTTTAATACTGAATTTCACAACAGTGTAATGAAATAACCAGTGCAGTGCAATGGAATGCAACAAAAGGCTAGTGTTTCTGAAGTGTTAATATGCAAAAACCCTGGTGTGTTTGCTGCATACTCTTTGAGAACAAATCAGTATTGTCCCCAGGTTTCTGAAACTGAAAAGGTAAAATGGTGGATATAAAATAGGGTAGAAACTGCATGTGCAGTTTCTCATTTTTCATTTTCTTAGTTACCTTGGTTGAAATATTATGATGTCAACCTAACGATAAGAGGAGGTTCTACAGCCAAACTTAGAGAGTGTTGTAGGCCTGTCTCTTATTGTGTCTGATGCATAATGGGACAAGATAGCTATACATCTAGGTATTTTTCTTAGGACAATATTCCTTATACGAGATTTATACCCTTTCAATACAATTGACCACAGTACAGCAGAGCAGTAGTAAAGAATGTCAAAAACCCAAGGCATGGTCAGTGCAGATGTCACCTACATGCATGCGCGCGCGCACACACACACACACACACTGCTGGCATGCTTTCCATGGAGACAAAAAGATCCATGAGACTTAAGGTGTAAGGATAGAATCCTACTGTTTGCAATTGCATAGGGACAATTGTGCAGATGATTCTACTTGGTTTGCACGCCACTTTTTGCGCATGTTTTTCTCCTTCCATCAGATGAACAAATGATCACAGAACGAGTTGCACAGTAGACATCAAATAAAAGGGGTCAACCAATTGTACAATTACCATTAATGCACGCATATACCATCAAACAGATTTTACCAAACAAACAAACAAACAAAAACACAGCCAGTGCAGAGAAGAATAACATAATCAGGGTGTGTGTGTGGGGGGGGAGCAGAGTGAGGACTCCAAATGATCATCCCAACTAGAAGAGCAAGAGTGGGGAAAATATGTTTTAAATACATTATTAACAAGAAGTGACAGAAAGAGCCAAGATGAGTGGGGAAGAATCCTATAGCCATGGTGCAGCAACAGACACAGGATATGACACAAATGAGGATAGGCGAGCACAAGATGGGAGATTTAACAAATTAATAGAAGAACAAATGGTACAAGGTCAGGACAGAAAAATCAGTGCTCGGAGATAAGGCTGTCCAGGTGTAAGTTAAAGTTCCCCACGCACATTCGTGCTAGTTGTTTCTGACTCTAGGAGTGCTGCTTATCTCTGTATTCAAGCCGAAGAGCCAGCGTTGTACAAGCCCTTAGCAAGACAGGTCTGCTTAGTGGGAAAAGATGCAACTCAAGAAAATAAAAAGGTTGGCCCCAGGGATCTGTGCTCATTTCTGAGCATTGTGTTTCAACATGGCCATTGACATTTGAAAAAGAATGACAGGGAACATCAAGGACAGAGCTGAAAGTGAAATGTAAATAAGTAAAAAAAAATACATCAGAGTTCATAATCAGATTTGAAACATTTAACTCAAAATCTGGCTGAAAAGAGGTATGAAATAGCCCTCTGAACATTGGCTTGTTGCCAGATGCTCTTCACCAGTTTTTAAACTGCCCCTTTCAATTGTTGCCCAGGTTTCAGCCAATGTTTCTAATCTATTAAATGTGCTTGTTCCACCATTTTGTCGATATGAAAGCCATTACATTTTGTTTATTATGTGCCATCAAATTAGTTCAAATTCAGGGCGAGCCTGTGAATTAACGTTCTCCAGCAGATCAGATTGTGAGCAGCTCTGACCAGTACTTGCAAAATGAGAGTTGGCCCTCCTTTTACTGAGTCAATCTAGCTCATATTCAGCCTCTCTCTTTCCCTTCTGCCTTCCATTATTTCTTAGCATTACTGCTGTTTCCAATGAATCTTCTCAATAGAAGTAAAAAAAGGACAGTTGCCTCGGTTTGTTCATTTCATTCCTATAATCCTGATTTTGCACTTTCTTCATTCCCTTTCTTCAGTAGGTCTTTCAAGTACTGTATTTTGCCATCTATAAGACACCCCCATGTGTAAGACGACCCCTGCTTTTCCCAACCCAAAATCACAGTTTCACAACCACAAAGTTCTCTCCTTGTCTTACTGCTGTCATGCTTTCCATGAAGCTTACACAATGTCAGACATTACTTTTGTATCTGTCCACATCAGCATCTTGGTGACCTTTGGACTTTAACTCATTTTTCTTATTAACACCATTGCTATTTGTACTTGGCCTTTATTCTTTCCAAGCAGCTCACAGATTAAGTGCCTTCTGACTCGGCAATCTCAACTGGCAGCACTATCTCTTGTTTCATTGTGAATGGTCTTATCATTACAACATTTTGAAGGTATAAAATGTTTAGAAATATTTTACCATTACGTTATATGCAGTGCTAACAAGAATTAGTATTGAGTGTCATTGCCATTGTCTATGAAAAATCCCTCATCATTGTTATCTTCCACTTCTCCTGCTGCACACCAGTTGCCATTCAAGAATATACTGTCAAATGAATACTGTCAAATGGCAGGGATCCAGCCCGTCTGTGCCCCCGGCCTGTCCTGTTTGCTGATCAATGCCAGGTCGGTTCATAATAAGATCCCTGTCATCCACGACTTGATCGTAGATGAGCGAGCCGACCTGGCATTTCTTACGGAGACCTGGGTGGCCGAGGGGGGAGGGGCCTCCCTCTCACTGCTTCGGCCCCAGGGTTTCTCCATTCAGCAGCTGGGCAGGCCGGGGGATGGGGTGGCCATTGTGTACAGGGACTCTTTTCATGTCAGCAGATCCGCGATGTTGGTGAGCCCGGGGCTTGAATGCCTTCACCTTGTGGTGGGACAGAGGGACAGGTTTGGGATTGTGCTTGTGTACCGAGCTCCCTGCGACCCTGCACGCTCCCTGCCAGAGCTCTCCGAGTTCATCTCGGCGGCACTTGTGAGATCCCCCCGCCTTTTGGTGTTGGGGGATTTCATGCATGCCGGGGGTGGACTGTCGGGAGCAGCTCTGGAGTTCATGGAGTCCATGGCCTCCATGAACCTGTCCCAATTTGTCATCGGTCCCACTCACAAGGGAGGACATACCCTGGACCTGGTTTTTGCCTCCTCATCGACGGGCTTTGATCTGGGGGTCGGCAACCTGTTGGTCCGTCCCGTGTCATGGTCAGATCATTATCTGCTGACCTTCTCCCTGGCAATCACCACCCCACCCCGCAGGGGGCAGGGCCCTTCCATCTGGGCCCGCCCCCGGGGGCTCCTGGACCCTGCGCGGTTTTCGGAGGCCCTGGGGGTTCTACCAGACGGTCTGGATGACGTTCGGTCGACTCCCTGGTCAAAAGGTGGTTTGAGGAAGTGAAATCGGATCGCCCCCAAGCGCCTGATCCGGTGCCGAGCCCGCTCTTCTCCTTGGTTTACCGAGGAGTTGCGGGCAATGAAGCAGGAACGGAGAAGGCTAGAGAGCAGATGGCGGAACGCTCGGACGGCTTTGAATTGGGCTGCGGTAAAGGCGTCGACCAGTCGCTACTCTCGATTGATAAGGGCAACTAGGAGATCCTTTGTTGCCCTGAGAAAGGTGAGGCCTCGAATAGCCACGCGGAGTTGTTCCGGGTGGTTCGAGACCTCACCAATCCTGGTCCGCCTGGGCCTCCTCCTAGTGATTTCACTAGTGAGTCATTCGCAGCCTATTTTAAAACCAAGATAGAGGCCATCCGTTCTGAGCTGGACGCCGGTTGCCCTGATCCAGCCCCGGTGTGGCCGATACTGGGCCGCCTCGGTCGCCCCGGTTTGTTGAGTTCGGGTCTGTAACATCTGAGGAGGCCTCCCAGGGCCCTGGGACACTGCAGGCCTGCGGCTTCTCCGTTCGAACCTTGCCCGTCCTGGCTGATTAAGATCGCAGGGGGGAGCATGCCAAAATGGGCTTCGCTATTTGCCTCGGCCTCCTTCAGGGACGGGATTTTTCCCAGTCTGCTGAAGGAGACGGTGGTGAAGCCCATTATTAAAAGATCTGGCTTGGCTGCGGACGACATGTCCAACTATCGTCCCATAGCCAATGTTCCCTTTTGGGCAAGGTGGTCGAGCAGTCGCCGCCCTGCGTCTCCAGTCGTTCCTGGAGGAGAACCATGTCCTGGATCCCTTCCAATCTGGGTTCAGGCCGCGTCATGGGACAGAGACGGCCCTGGTCGCTCTGCACGATGATCTGTTGAGGGGGGCCGACAGGGGTTGCTCTACCCTGCTGGTCCTCCTCGACCTGTCAGCTGCTTTTGATACCGTCGACCACGGTATCCTGCTGGGGCGGCTCTCGGAGGTGGGGATTGGGGTTCTTTGGCTGGCTCCGTTCCTTCCTTGAGGGCCAGCTGAGCTTGGGGGTGAGTTGTCGGCTCCCTGGACACTCTCTTGTGGGGTGCCTCAGGGGTCGCCGCTCTCCCCAATGCTCTTTAACATCTATATGAAGCCGCTGGCCGAGATCATCCGGAGTTTTGGAGTCTGCTGTCATCAGTACGCTGATGACACGCAGCTCTATCTCTCCTTTTCCACCTGTGCAGTGGAGGCCGTGAGACCCTTGATCGCTGCCTGGCTGCAGTTTTGGACTGGACCAGGACCCACAGACTCCGGCTCAACCCTGGAAAGACGGAGGTCTTGTTCTTTGGGGGCGGCCCCGATGGGTACTGTGGCCCTCTTCCCAGTCTGGATGGGTCCGCCCTCCAGCTGGCGCAAAGAGTGAGGAATCTGGGCGTTTGGATCCTGGTCTGACCCTGGAGCTCCAGGTGTCAGCCGTGACCAGGTCGGCCTTTTATCATCTAAGGTTAATCGCTCAGATTCGCCCGTATTCTTGACGAGAGCTCCCTGAGGACAGTGGTACAGGCATTGGTCATGTCGAGGCTGGATTATTGCAACGCCCTCTACATGGGGCTCCCCTTGAACCTTGTTCGGAGACTGCAGCGGGTCCAGAACGCGCGGCCAGGCTGGTGGTTGGTGCGCGTCGTTTTGACCGCATCACTCCCATCCTGGCTCGCCTCCACTGGTTACCCGTTGCCTCCCGAATAAGGTTCAAGGTGTTGGTTTTGGCTTACAAAACCCTCCTTGGCTTGGCCCCTGTTTATTTGGCAGAGCGGCTTCACCGACAATTAGATCGGGCCCGACCCACCCGTTCATCTCTGGCCCTCTCGCTGCAGATGGTCCCTCCGAGGGTGGCCCGCAAAACAAGCACTTTTACCGCCTATGTGGAACAAGCTACCCAGCGAGCTGAGGCAGGCCCCAACGCTGGCGTCTTTTAGAAAGGGCTTGAAGACTCTCCTTTTCAAGGACGCCTTTAAAAATGACTAGAGGTTTTTTGTTTGTTTGTTTGTTTTTCTCCCTGCCCACATGCTGTAAGTCTGCCCCATCATTGTTGCTTCTTTGCCTTCTGTGTTTTTCTTTTGTGTGAACCGCCCTGAGTTCTCGTTGGGAAGTAGGTAGCGGTATATAAGTGTAAGAAATAAATAAATAATAAATAAATATATCTGCCCCTATCACCCAATCAGTGGTCTTCTGCTAATGTGACTGTTTCTGAGAGCAGGAATAGTTAGTCTGATGTTTCAGCATTGACCATTTTGCCTTGGGTGCCCCTTCTAAGATTCTAAACCCATAACAAGGTCTAGTCTCCGGATTATAGCTGACAGCTATACACTCAGTGTTAAGGCAAGCATCCAAGATGGGAAAATTTTATATGTGATATCTTCTGCATCCTAGATATCAGGCACTGTCAAATACAAAACACTGTAGTAAAATATCAAATATAATTAGAACATCATTTCAAATTAAAGGAGATATTTGTTCAAGCTCTATTAAACTATTTTACAAAAAGATGCAGGAAAAAAGACCAGAATAAGAAAAGAGAACAATTTTCTCTGTGTCTCCATCAAATGGAATATGGTGCAACAAATTGGCACTCAATGGGAAGAGAAGTTAATTTAAATAATAGGAAGAAAATGGCTAAGCAATGACGACTGTACATGGAGGTTATGGATTTTCTCTCTCAGTGATTTATGAGAAAAAGTTGTAGACTATATATAGAAATCTGGAAGATTAAAAGTTGGACTGTGCTTCAAAAATTCTAGTTATTATTGATTGTTTACACTAATATTATTGGTTGAGAAGATGTGTTGCATATTATACGGGAAAAACTGACAATGCAGTTTCATTGTTCTGCAAATGAGCTTATCTGTTGCTGAGTTTGTGATCCCCAGAAAAATTATGAAAAATAAATAAGTATAGCTAATCACATTTTAGGACATGACTAGATGGGGGAATTTGGAGTAGTCCAGGTTAGATTTAAAAGGTTCTTATCTTTGGTGTAATCTCTTTTATTGAGCAAAACTTCCTTTCACACAGGAGACATTTCTTTCACACAGGAGACATCCTCTGAGAAGGATCCAGACAACACTTCATATTGTTCCAATTTCTTCCACTTTTGATTACTGACTTCCTTCCCTGGCTCCTTTCCCTGCTTTTTGTCATGGCCTCAATGACTTCCCTTTTTTGTTTAATTTAGTAAGGGTATTTGTACACGACCCCTAAACTCTGCAGCAAATGGCTGCCAGCTCCGGAGCTTACAATTGTTTCCCCAGCAGCTCTGGTGTTTGCAGGAAATTAAGTGCGACCACGCCCACCTAAGCGCGTCCCAGCACACTTTTCTTCTACCTGCTTTAGAAGAGTGAAAATCCCCAGGTCCGGATTTAATCTGGTGAGTGCAGGGCTCTCCTCGCTTGTTTTTTTTTTGCCTCCCGCCCCTTTAAGAAAAGGGACGGGAGGCAAAAAAAAAAAAAATCAGAAGAGAAGGAATCAAAACGACAGGGCTTTGACCGGTTTCGGAGGTGAGCCTGCATTTTTTCCTCTCTTTCTTCCTCCCTCCCCTCACGCAGACAGGATCAAGGAAGTGCGGAGGGGTGGGGACGCAGGAAGAGCAATGAACCCCCAAGATCCCTGGTCCAAATTTAAGTGGCCAGCGGATCTTAGGGGGTCGTGTGAAAAGGCCCTAAGTGTCATAGTGCTACAGCAGTACAGCAAGCCGGCATACAGATTTTTTCTATCTGTAATAGCACTACTGTACTTAAGTTGGGAAAATTATGAGAAGAAGGAAATAGAGAGGAGAGAGTTCTCCACGGACCTTTCTGCTGTCACAACCCACTGCATATATCACAGGGTTGTCAGCAGACAGAACAATGCCCAACAAATTTGCTCCGTATTAGAAAGAACCATAACACTGGGAGTAAATTGACTACAGTGACTCCAACTGCAGAATGGGATGATCAGGAGCACTCCCGATCACACCAAATAAACAGTAGCCACAGCACTGTGCCAGAAAGGAGCAGCTCAAAAATGGGGCAGATGGATCACTTTTCCTTAAAACACACGTGGTCATTTGGAAATAGGGTGAATCAAGCCACAACCAACAGTGAATAAAATAGTGAGCTAGATGTTCATTTGATCACCCCCATAATCTAGAAAAGATATCTACTATTATTTTGGTATTGGTGCTACTTGTTATCCATTTTAATACAAGGGTGTTTATATTTGTGTGTGTGTTTGTGTTGAACTGTATCAAAACTGAATCCAAACATTTTGAAAATTTGCTCATGTGGTTCAGTGGGATTCACTGTGTAGTGATGAAGTCATTGTTTAAAGTAAAAATCAGCTCAAACTTGAAATGAAAAATATGGTATAGCTCACAATATAAATGCATTTTAGGCACTTTAAATTATAAATTATTGGTAACAGCTCCTGAAACTATGCTGTATAATTTAAAACATGTTTTATTTCAGGTTCTGAATACTTGCCAGTTGATCTCTAATCCTGTGTTATTCTGCAATGAATTGTCAAGCTAGTAGTTATATTTGCAAATGGCTGTAGATATTTAAAAATTGCTCACAGTAGTACAATTGTGGTTCTTTCAGATACAGGGCTATATACTTCAAAGGTATCTTAATTAACCTTTAGTAAGCCAACCTTACATCTGAATATTGACATTTACCATTTATTTCACATTTGATGGAGATGAGAGAAAATGTATAAAAGGAAATACTCTGCCCTAGAGAAAATGAATAAAGCAGCAATAAGAACTATATTTTAAGACTACACAAAAATGCAAAATGTAAATGCAATTGCTTGGATGTGCTGCCACACAGTGGACCCCCCCTCCCCAACAGATTTTAAGTCCCAGAAGGGGAACCTCTCCCATTTCTATCCAATAACTCAAATATGTGGCCCTTCAAATGCTTCTAATTTGCAGCCCTAGTCAGCACAGCCTGTGATGAGGGCTTATGGGAACTACAGCCCCATACCTCCTAGGTGTCCATACTTGTTCTTTTCCTACAACAGTTAAGACACATGATCTCATATCCTCCAGTGTGTGTCAATTCAAGAAATCTAGGAGGTATTAGCCAATTCTTTTTAAGACATGAAAATGTCTTGAGACAGAATGTTCATATAATGTTCCTTCCTGTAGCCTCCTTCACATAGTGGAGGGTGGCAATTAGGGATGGGCATGAAATGGAAAAAATGTGTTTCGTTTCACTCCATTTCATCCCCCTGTGTTTTGTTTCATATTGTAAGTAATGACTTTTTTTAAAAAAAATTCATTACTTACGAAACAGAACAAAACAAAATGAATCACCCATGGCACCAGCATTCTAGCTGGTGCCATGGGGGATTCAAAAGCCTCCTTGCAGCCACCTGCCAGCTGATTTTGACAGCTTGATCCCTGCTGGGAGGTGGGTGGTAGGAGGAAAGGAGCAGCCAGGCAGAAGTAAATTCCATGCCTGACTGCTCCTTTCTCCCCTGCCACCCACTACTCCCAGGGGGATGTTTTGGACAGGGCATTGGGGCCAGTCCCCACTGTACACAGCACTCTCTGTTCAAAAAACCTCCCTGGGAGGAGGCAGAACCACAGAAGGAAGGAGTAGCAGTAAATTCACAGAGATTCAATTTACTGCTGCTTACTTCCTTTTTCCTTGTGATCCCTGCCTACCAGCTGGGGCTTTTTGACAGGTCTAGGTTTAGGGAGAGGGGCTTTCCAGATGTCATGGGGTTCCCTCTCCAAACCCGGACCTGTCAAAAAGCCCCAGCTGGTACGCAGGGGGAGGGGTGAAAGTTGTGGCCTTTTGACATGCCAGGGTGTGTTGGGGGAGGGGTGCCCCCTTCTCTAAACCCCAACCTGTCAAAAAGCCCCACCTGGTAGGCGGGGTGAAGGGGCGAAAGGCAGAAGGCGCATCCAAGGGGGAAAACTTGCTCTATTCTGCGTTTTACCCCTCTCCCCCGACTACCAGCTGGGGCTTTTTGACATGTTAGGATCTATGTGTGATTTTAGGGAACCCCCTGAAATCTGGAAAGATTTGTGGGTAAGGGGACTTATGTGTGTTGGGAGCGTGGAGACAATTAGGGAGTTAATACCATAGAGTAAGCTCCCCAATTTGCCTCCATGCTCCCAGCACACTTTGCCAGTTTGCTAACCCAGCCCCTTTAGAGCTTCATAACTAAGTTCCCTTACCTCCAAATATTTCCAGATGTCATGGGGTTCCCTATTATTGCTTCAGGAAGGTACCCTTGCAACTTTGGAGCTCCAAGGTAAGTAAATTTTGATTGCGGTTTTTAAAAAATAAATTTCAAGTGCATGCTTTTTTAAAAGCACTCGAAATTACTTACCTTGGGTCACCAAAGTAGCAGGGGTACCTTCAGAAAGTGATTTTAGGGAACCTCCTGAAATCTGGAAACTTTGGTGGCAAGGGGGCTGAGTTATAAAGCTCCAAAGGGGGTGTCCCTAGGAAAAAAAACCTTCTAATTGGAATCATATGGGAAGCAGAGGCAGTGGTATCGCTCGCCCGATCAGCTTCCTATTCCAATTAGAAGCTTCCTATTCCTAGGGCCACCCCCTTTGGAGCTTCATAACTCAGATCCCTGAACCCCAAACCTTTCCAAATTTCATGGGGTAGGCTAGAATCGCTTTCTGGAGGTACCCCTGTCATTTCTTCTAGAATGAATCATTTTGTTCTAGAGGGGGAAATGGTGTTTCTTTTCATTTGTAACAAAACACTGCTTCCTCATTTTGTTTTGTTTTGTTAATTAACAAAATAACTAAACAGCATTTCATTTTTGTTAGGTGCCCATCCCTAGTGTCCACATGCATTTCGTTTGAAGAGGTATCCTCCTTTTTGGTGATACATATCCTCCTTTTTGGTAATGTATATGGGGCCAGCTTACCTACCAATGAGTTTCCTTAATGACCAGAAAAGTAGAGACTTTAGTTGGGATATGAATCAAATCTCTTTCCTCTCTTTTTAAAAGAGAAATGGTTTCTCTGAAGGCAGTACAGTCATTTTGTAAAAATAAAAATAAGACACACACACACACACACACACACACACACACACACACACACACACACACACACACACACACACACACACACACACAGCATAGCACCTGTTGTTTCAAAGCTCAGACTGGGGAGGCAGAAAGGATTCATGTTGTGGCTAGTATTGTGTTAGTTACATCCACTCGGGTAAGTTCATTGCTGCAACTTTAGTTCTGCCTAATGTTATCCACATAAATACACAAAATTAGTAGGAAATGCTTTAAGTTAAAAATAAGCAAAAATAGTTTTTCTTGCTTACATTATGTAACAGTCTGCGAAGTGGAACAAAATCAAATTAGCCTCTCAAGGAGTAGAGAAATTGTAAAAGACATGGTGTGGAGGAAAGAGAATTAGCTCAGTGATTTAGGTTTGTGGATACAGAGTTAGAGGATGGGAGTTCAGCTTCCCACTGTGGCTCACCAACGGACTGGAGTAGATGGTCCACAGGGTCCCTTCCAGTTCTGCATTTCTAAGAAGAAGAAGATGATGATGATGAAGATCTTCTTCTTCTTCTTCTTCTTCTTCTTCTTCTTCTTCTTCTTCTTCTTCTTCTTCTTCTTCTTCTTCTTCATCATCATCATCATCATCATCATCATCATCATCATCATCATCATCATCATCATCATCATCATACCATTCATGGCCCCCTGAAACCTAAGGTTCGTGGGGTGGCACCAGCAGAGTGCAATTAAAAAAGAAGAAGAAGTCAAAGCCATTGTTTTGTTTTTAGTGATGATGGAGAGAGCTAGCAAGAATGCTGGCTCCGCGGGTGGGCTGTCCGCCCGGCGGAAGCCTTCTTGCCCTCTCGCGAGAGGGGCGAGACGAAGAGGACGCTGGAGAGCGTCCAGATGGGAGGGGGGAGGAGTGCCCTATAAGAGGGCTGCTCCGACCCCCTCCCGCAGGCAGAGCAAGCTGGCGTTCGAAGAGGACGCTGCTGCTGCCAACGCTGCGGGGGCCGCCATCTTAGGACGCCCACGTGGTGGGCGCCATTTGGTGGCGCAGCGCAGCCCGATCTTGAGGGCGGCGCGGCCTCAGCAGCGGCGGGAAGGCCGGCGGAGAGGTCGGCGGCGCTAGGAGGCCCCGTTGGTGGCGCGGCTGCCTTGTTGTTGCGGCTGGTGCCGAGGATAAGCGGGGGCGGAGAGAAGCGAGGAGAGGCGGCCCGGCGGAGTGGCCGGCAGCGGCCGGGAGGCCCCGCGGCGCGCGGCTGCGCCGGGGCGGGCACAGCGCCGAACATCGGCTGGAGCCGGGGGGAGCGGCATCGGCCCTCCCCCCCCGCGTGAGCTTGGGGCCGCAGGGCCGGACGTGGGCCTGGGGGGAGGCGTGGGCGGTGTGCCAGCGTCCCGCGTGGAGCGCGGCAACCCAGCGCGATCCCGTCGGCGGGGGAGGGAGCGGTAGCAGCGGCCCTCATTCTTGGCGGGCCTAGCCTGCGAAGGCTGCTTGCTTTCCCGGCCTGGGGGCTGGGTGCGCGGGGGCCCGCTGGACCTAGGGGCGGTCCAGCCCACCGGGAGTCACCCCCCCCTCCTTCCCACCTGCGACGGCAGTCACTGGGCTGGCTTCGGCTACTGTGGCTGCTCCCACTGTGAGGACTCCCTTCGCCCTCCCAATAGAGTTGGGGGGGCGGTTTGGCCCACTGCTAGGGGCTTTGGAGAGCGGCCCTCTGCATCCTTGCCCGGCGTGTGCGAGCGGGCTAGGGTGAAAAAGGCCCAGTAAGGGCCGGGTAGACCCGGGTTGTCCCGAGTCCCGGGCGTCTGCAGGGCCTTGCTGTGGGTTGTCAGCGCTGGGGAGGCCGCCCACCCTCACCCCCCCCCTGTTTAAACACCGTTACGGGTCCTCTCCCCGACCCGGGGAGGAGGGGAAGCCGGGCAGGGAGTTTTGGGGCCTGAGTGGGCCTTCCTGTGTCACCCCCCCCCGCAGCCTTTCGACTGAGTTGGGGTGGCGATGGCACCCAAGAAGGGGCAAGGGGCCGGCAAGGGCAAGCAGCCGGCACGGAAGAGGCAGCGCTCAGCGAACCCAGCAGCTGAGTTGCCCTCAGGGGAGGAGGGAGAAGAAAGCTGGCCCATCTGGTTGGAGCTGGAATCTCGCTTAATGGCCTTAGAGGCAGTGAAGGGCATCGCGGGGCCGGCGGCCACGCCGGGCCCGGCACCCCGGTCAGGTTCACGCCCAGCTAAGTCCCGAAAGCGTGCCCAGCTGAAGGAGGTGGCCACTAATCTGTCTGCTCGATTTGCAGTCCTGGAAGGAATGGAGGCGGCGCAGCTGACTCAGGCAGCAACAACGGCTACACCCGCTGCCCCAGCGAGACCACTGGTGGCTCCATGGCAGGGGGCTGGGGAAGCTGCCAACCATGGTGATGAGGCGGGCGGACGAGAGACAACAGATGTGGCACTGGCACCGGAGATCGCATCTACCAGTGAGTTGGCATGCGCGCCAGATATAGCGCCCACTGTGTCCTGGCCGTGGGGTTCTGCTGCAGCGGCGCAGGGAATGGTCAGCCAGGTGCCGACCCCGGCACCGGGGGTAACGGCGCAGCCGTCCACCGTGGGGGCCTTCCCTATCTGGGGTGCCCCATCCCATTTGATGCAGGGGGCCCAGTTCACAGCGAGGGGGGCGGTGTCGGGGCCACATCCAGCAGCGGGCGGGCCGGCAATGATTCAGCCCCTGTTTACTGCTGCAGGCCTGCAGGCATGGCCAGGCATGGCCTCCCCGTGGCACACAGGCCACCCCGCCATAGGTGCGGCACCTTGGCCCAGCGTGGGGTTGGCAGCTGGCTGTGCGGGTGTGCCAGGGGGGGCCCTGCCATATGGGGACTATGCATCCCCATTTGGGCACCACTTAGCCCAGGCCACCAAAGAAAAAATTTGGCGGGGGGAATATGTTGACATCTTTGGCCTACTGAACCGGGAACTGGATGCCAGGGAGTTGGAAAAGGAGGACCCCCAAGACAGGGAGCGTAGGCTCAGGAAAAAACCGGAGCGCTCATGGGCCACGTGGCTGCCTGCTTATTTAATTTACATGTCCTTGACACTTCAGGCATACCCTTGGCGGGCGCAGTCCATACTAAAGTACTTGGACATCATTTATAGGGCTTTTGTTGATTTCCCTGCCCACACGTGGCTACAATACGACGAGGAATTTCGCCGTAGGGCCGCCCTGGACCCCCTGATCAGGTGGGATGAGCCATTGCCGCCCATCTGGCTCCAATTTATGACACCGGTGCGGCCCGCCCTGGGGGACAGGTATGACAGCGGTCACCTGATCCGACGGGGATCCTCTAGCACACCTGCCCGCGCCTCTGCGGGCCAGCCGGTTCAAGTCCGGCTGGTCTGCTGGGAGTACAATGGCCACGGTTCCTGCAACCGCAAACAGTGCCGCTTCAAACATGAGTGCTCGGTCTGCGGAGCCCAGCATGCGGCCGTTAACTGTAGCCGAGCCCGCCCCCCACAGGGCAGGGGCAGGGAGGCTGGAGCAGGCCGGAAGCCCGGGGGTGGCGAAGGCCCCCCTGCCAAAGGGCCCCAGCCCAATTAGGTTGAGGGTGTTGAAACGCTGGGCGGCCCTGTATCCGGATAGGGAGACGGCCCAGTTCCTAGTCGAGGGGTTTGAGTGGGGTTTCCGGATTCCGTTTGAGGGGGTGAGATGCCCGGTCTTCGCCAGAAATTTACGGTCCCTGAAGGGGGCGGAGGAAATAGCCCGAGAAAAGATCGGTAAGGAGGTTAAGGAAGGGAGGGTCCTGGGCCCCTTTGCAGTACCCCCGGTGCCCAATCTCCGGGTGTCTCCGCTTGGCCTGGTTCCTAAGAAGGCCCCGGGGGAATTTAGGCTGATTCACCACCTGTCGCACCCGGGCGGCACATCCGTAAATGATGGAATCCCACACGAACTGTGCACGGTAAGGTACACCTCATTTGATGCAGCAATCCGCATGGTGCGGGCCTGCGGGGTGGCCGCAGAGATGGCGAAATGCGACATCAAGTCGGCCTTTCGCCTTCTCCCGGTGCACCCTGCGGATTTCGAGCTGCTTGGCTTCCAATTTGAGGGCCAGTACTTTATGGATAGAGCCCTGCCGTTTGGGTGTGCGGTGTCTTGTGCCATTTTTGAGAGGTTTAGTACCTTTGTAGAATGGCGCCTGCGGCGGGTCACGGGCCTGTCCAGTATCGCCCACTATCTGGATGACTACTTGTTCTGCGGGCCCGCAGGCTCCGGCAAGTGCGGATTTATCCTGGATAGTTTCCGTGCCTTAGCTAAGGAACTGGGACTCCCCCTGGCCGAAGAAAAGACAGAGGGCCCCTTGCCAGTGCTCACTTTCTTGGGCATTGAAATCGATACCCGAACCCAATCATGCCGCCTTCCGCTAGACAAGCTACAATCATTGAGGACCAGGGTGGGCATGGCCACAGCTCGACGGAAAATCACACTCAGAGAGCTCCAGGAGTTGGTGGGCCACCTTAATTTCGCATGTAAGGTGGTGGCCCCGGGCCGCACGTTCCTCCGTCACCTCTGTGAGGCGATGGCGGGCCTGCGCAGCCCCAGTCATAGGACCCGGATCACTGCAGACATGCGGGAAGACCTGGCAGTCTGGAGCTATTTTCTTGAGGGCTTCAATGGGATCTCCTTTTGGAGGGAAGAGCTGAGGTTGGAGGCTAAGTTCCAAATCCACACGGATGCGGCCGGGGGCCTGGGATTTGGGATCTTCTGGAGGGGCGCCTGGTGCAGGGGCGACTGGCCGCAGGCGTGGCACGCGGATGGCACCACGCGTGACCTCACCTTTTTTGAACTGTTCCCCATATGGGTTGCACTTTGTATATGGTCGAAGGCTTGGGCCAATTCAGTCGTGCGCTTTTGGTGCGACAATCTGGCGGTGGTCCATGTAATTAATAACTCTACGTCCCGCTCACCGAGGGTGATGCGCCTGGTACGGGCTTTCACCTTGAGGGCCCTACAGTATAATATCGTGGCGCATGCCCGGCATGTCCCGGGGGTGAATAACGAAATCGCCGATGCTTTGTCCCGCCGACAGGCCGAGCGTTTCCGGGCACTGGCCCCTGGAGCGGACCCCCTGCCCGTGGAGATCCCAGAGCAGGTATGGAAGGTTGGCGGGTTGAGGCTGACCGAGCTCTTTGCCTCTCTGTCGCGCTCAGGACTCGGAGGGGCTACGCATCGGTAATGGCGGAATTCTCCTCTTTTAGGACAGCACAGGGACTTAATCAGCAGTGGCCACTGCCTATTGAGCATCTCCAACGATTCCTGGTGCATTTGCACCAGAGGGGACTAGCGCCAGCCTCCCTGCAAGGGAAGCTGGCGGCCCTTGCCTTCTATGCTAAGCTTAAGGGCCATAAGGACACCACCGGGGACTTCCGGGTGAGGGGCATGATCGCGGGGTGGAGCAGGGAGAGGGGCCAGATCGCTGATGACCGCTTCCCACTAACACCGCAGTTGCTGGCACGCATGGGTGCCCACTGGCCTACGGTCTGTAGAGATGCCTCCGAAGTGTCCCTCTTCAGGGCGGCATCCTTGTTGGCCTTTTTTGGAGCCCTGAGGGTAAGCGAGCTCGTGGCGGCGAGCCGGGTTGATAAGTCATTCAGTGCCCTAACAGTCGCGGATGTCACCCTCACACCCAGTTGCCTGACCGTGCGAGTCAGGAGGTCCAAGACGGATCAGCACGGCCGGGGGACTGAGCTGACCTTGGGGCCCTGTTCAGTGGAGGCCATATGCCCAGTGCGGGCCATGAGCGCTTATTTGGCATGCCGTGGCTCCTTGGCGGGCTACCTGTTCCAGCACAGGGACGGGACACCTCTAACTAAATTTCAGTTTGGGACATTGGCAGGGAAGGTATTGCAGCAGCTGGGGTTGGGGTCCCTCAGATTCGGGACCCACTCTTTCAGGACCGGCGCGGCCTCCACGGCAGCGGCCCTCGGGTATGCTCGGAGTGACATCCGTAGGTTGGGCAGATGGAAATCCGGGTGTTACAAGCGTTATGTTCGGCCGTTGCCGGCGTTTTAATCTGTTCATTTTTTCTCCATAGGAAGCAGTTGCCGGGAGTCCCGTGCCAGAGTTGTGTTCCTGGGCCACAGCTATGTTTACTGGGCTGAGAAGTTCGCCCGCAGGTCTGGCTGGGGGCCCAACTTGGGGCTGGGTAATTCGGCCATTGTAGAATGGCGCGGGAAGAGGGGGATGAGGTGGCGCGAGTTCCGGGGCGCGGCCTGGGCGGCTGCTCAGGGCCAGCCACCTGACATCCTGTTGGTCCACCTGGGGGGTAATGATTTAACAGCACAAACGGGCAAGTCGCTGATCTTAGAAATCTTTGCTGCTTGGAAGGCCTCGTTTCCGGCTTCCAGAATTGTGTGGTCTACCCTGATACCTCGCCAATCATGGAGGGCTGATTGTGACCCCCGAAAGTTGAACCGCTCCCGGAGGGGAGTGAACCAAGAGGTGTGCCGGGCGGTTTGCCGGGAGTTTGGGGCAGTTGTGGGCCACCCTGAGTTCGGAGTGTGCAGGACGGAGCTCTACAGACCAGACGGAGTGCACCTGTCGGATGCAGGGATGGAGCTGTTCCTGCGTGACGTTCAGAGGGGCCTGGCTGCTGAGCTGGCCAGGTTGGATGGGTAACCGGGGCCATAGCAAGGCTAGGCCCGCGGTAGTGGCGGCTGAAGCAGATGGGGGGCAGCGGTGAGTATGCCAAATAACAGCTGTCCCCAAGTACCCATTAACACGGCACGGCGGATCAGGAGGTCCCGGTGCCGGGGCGGATACGAGGGGACGCCTCTCCTGCGATGGGCATTACCCAGAATTGGCTACTGAAGGCAGGAGAGGGGTTACAACATTGACCGGCCTGGGGGGTGCAGTCGGCTGACTGCACCACCTAGGGGTTAGCTCTCGCCCGATGCTGCCCGGCTGGAGGGGTCCCGGGTGACCCCAGGGTCCCAGCCATGTTGCTGACGCCAGGCCCCTCCTGTGGTTATGTTATTGTTGTGTTAATAAAGTGTGGCCCAGTTTACCCCATACCTCTGACTCGTCTCGTCATTTCGAGTGGGAGGGCAATGCTGGCTCCGCGGGTGGGCTGTCCGCCCGGCGGAAGCCTTCTTGCCCTCTCGCGAGAGGGGCGAGACGAAGAGGACGCTGGAGAGCGTCCAGATGGGAGGGGGGAGGAGTGCCCTATAAGAGGGCTGCTCCGACCCCCTCCCGCAGGCAGAGCAAGCTGGCGTTCCCCACCCACCCGCCGCTTAAGGGCTAGTGTGAGTATCGACTGGTCGCCTTTATTGGGGCCGGATAGGAATTTTTGACCAGTGCTCAGAATTGGCAGACGAGCGCGGGGATTTTTCGCCTATCCCACACTGGTGCCTAGGGTGTTAGGTTGGTCCCTGAGTTGTTGGTCACACTGGCGGCTGAAGCAGATGGGGGGCAGCGGTGAGTATGCCAAATAACAGCTGTCCCCAAGTACCCATTAACACGGCACGGCGGATCAGGAGGTCCCGGTGCCGGGGCGGATACGAGGGGACGCCTCTCCTGCGATGGGCATTACCCAGAATTGGCTACTGAAGGCAGGAGAGGGGTTACAACATTGACCGGCCTGGGGGGTGCAGTCGGCTGACTGCACCACCTAGGGGTTAGCTCTCGCCCGATGCTGCCCGGCTGGAGGGGTCCCGGGTGACCCCAGGGTCCCAGCCATGTTGCTGACGCCAGGCCCCTCCTGTGGTTATGTTATTGTTGTGTTAATAAAGTGTGGCCCAGTTTACCCCATACCTCTGACTCGTCTCGTCATTTCGAGTGGGAGGGCAATGCAGCACTGCTACGATAAGCTAGCCCACTCCGATTGAATTCCCCTCTACCCTGAAAGACCCCGGGTAATAGGGAAAGTGTAGTAGCACTGTTATTGTTGCTGCAAAACAGTGGAATGCTAGTTTCTTAGTCACCTTTTCTCATGAAATCAATTTTCTATATGAAAAAAATAGATGTGTTAGTTGAGCACATGATGCCTTGACACCATCAGCTTTTAAAACAATCATATTGTTTTGAAACACCCGAGAGTAGGTCTTAGTCTCTTTTTGTCACAAAGGAATTTGAGAAAGTGACAAAAATAATAATTTCCATTGTGAGGGGCTGCTCTTGAGTTATCTCATGGAATTGTTTGTTTGTTTGTTTGTTGTGTGTGTGTGTGTGTGTGTGTGTGTGTGTGTGTGTGTGTGTGTGTGTGTGTGTGTGTGTGAGAGAGAGAGAGAGAGAGAGAGAGAGAGAGAGAGAGAGACTCTAAGGTGTCACCAACTTCTACAATGTGCACCAATACATTATTCTGAACAAATAACTGTTGTGGCTCCAACTGAAGATCTGCTGTATAGCATTGAGGTGATGATAAATAGGTAAGGAGTTGTTTTCTGATTATTTATAGCAGGACTTCCAGTGATCATTCACCTCCGCTTTCTGATTTACAAGATGCATTACATGCTAATACTTATTAGCACTGAAAAGATGTTTTAAGCTGACCCCTGTAAAGTGCATTCAATAGACTTGATTTTGTTTTTTTAAAAAACATTTTGAAAAAAGTCATATTTGAAGCCACTGGAGTTCACATAATCCCACTCCATACAAAACCGGCAAACCATCTTCAACAGATCACATGATAATTAATGTGGCTGTGAACACAGTAGTGCTTAGAAAAAACAATCTTTTCAATTATGACTTCAAGCATCCCCCAATGAGCATAGGGCCAGTTGTCATATTTGTGGCACTTAATCATGAGCACAAACAGAGTAAATGTAAGCCACCAGCAGTTGCAGCCTGGACATGCCCTGAGCAACTGTATTTTGTTCTTTGTAGCTGTGCAAGGAAGAATGCCATGCAACACAAATAAAACAAGAAGAGCAAAAGGATTAAAGAACAAGTGGAGAAAAATGTCTACTGCTGGAGGCAGACACACCAGTCTTCTTCTGATGGTCAGATACCCTCTTACCATTTTGTGTGACTGAAATATTAAGTCCTGCCTTGACTTTAACTAACAAAAGAAACCGTGACTTTTGTCTCATGAGCCATTAGTGGAGGCTCTTTTCTTATACCAGTTATAGTGCGACTAGCTTTAACATGTTAGTTACATATACATATAGTTTATTTTGGGTGAAACTGGAACTGTTTGGAAAAAACCTTAATGATACAGGCAAAACTCAGGGGAATGTTCTGTTGTCTTAGTTCATCTCCTCTCTTTCTTTTAGGTTCCAAATTTGCCTTCATCAGGAAGTAATTCTCAGCATCTGTAACATCTGGTTCATATTCTACCTTGTTTCCTCAAAGGCTCTGCATGCCCTGAAACACTTGGTTTAGCAGTTTGGGTTGTTTGTGTGTGTGTTTATTTATTCATGAATGCTTCCCTTTTTGCAAACACAGATCAAAGGGGTACATTTTGTGCTTGGACCTCAAGGTCAAGGTTTATGAGAGCAATTAGCACACATGAAAGCATAAATTAAATGAACTTGAGTAATGGTTAAATTTTATGATGACTGTTACTCCTGCCTTCCCTTGGTACAATACAAGCTATAGGGCTTAGTTTTTAACCTCTCATCTTTAACCCTTTCTAATGGTTTAATCCAAGACAGTTGTACTTTGTGTTTTCAAAGCTGCAGCTTCAATATCCTACTTTCTGTTGATTGAATCCAGTTCTGTTCTACTTGAGAAAGGCTTTTTAATAAAGATAGGCACAAAATGAAAAATGAAACACTGTTTCGTCATTTTGTTACACAACAAATTACTTTGTTATATAACGAAATTGTAGGACATGTTTTGTTATGAAATAAAACACTTTAAATAACACCCGTCTTTCCTCCTGCATCGGGAAGGGGGGTCAGGAGAAGTGGCGCACCATGTTTAAAATGACTTTTATCCACTGAAGCAAGCACTTGCCTCCATGGCTAAAAGTCATTTTAAACATAGTGTGCTGCTTCTCCTGAACCCCCCCAACAGAGCGGGGCAAAGGCACACTATGTTTAAAATGACTTTTATCCACTGAGGCAAGCGCTTGCCTTGGTGGATAAAAATCATTTCAAACATTGTGCGCCATTCCCCTGCACCGTGGGTGCGTGTGTCAGGAGAAGCGGCACATAATGTTTGAAATGACTTTTATCCACCAAGGCAAGCACTTGCCTCAGTGGATAAAAGTCATTTTAAACATGGCTTGGGTCGGTGGCTCAAAAACATTTTAAACGACCCACCGCTTCTCTCTCTCTCTCTCTCTCTCTCTCTCTCTCACACACACACACACACACACACACACACACACACACCAGCATTAGTCGTGCAAACCCTATCTTGCTTGTAAGGCAACGGGGGGAGAACAATGGGAGCATGCTCGGAAGTTGGGGTTCTGAGTTGTCAGGCGCGTCGGAAGTTGGGGTACCACTGTACAAGTACTGACCTCATGTCAGCAGAACCACACTATTGTACTAGTAAAAGTGCAGTACAAATTCTCCCCACATGATTAGTTTTGTATCTCCCATGCATTATATAGACCTGTGCTCCATGCATCTGAACTCCATGAAAACACACACTGACACAAATGACCTAGTTTTTGCCATAATACTTTTAGTTGTCTTACAGTGAAGGGGTAGCAGTTTTTGCTGCCATTCCTTTGGTGCACAGAGAATTCAGCAATATGGTGCTCCAGCCAGGAGGCTGTATATGACACTCAATGCATTTAGAGGACTCCTTGAGGCCTACTGCTGGAAGTGATCCACTCCTGAACTAGTAGAGGGCAGAGATCGTCTTTTTGGAAATGCTGCTTATGACCAACTGAACAACTTTTAGAGATGTTCATTTTAAAGCCAAAGGGTGGGGGTTGGAAAAACTTTTCATGAAAGTGCACTATATACTAATAAAAATAAAAATAAATCCCTCTCTTCTGGAGACATCTGGAAGTTGAGTCATGGCAACTGGAATTCTTTTCTTGAGAGATTGAAATGTTTTGCTGCTCATCCAAACAGCTTCATCAGTCTGAAGAATGCTAGTTGCGAGTCCTCCATCTTATAGTCCGCTTTGACCTCTTGTCACCCTGGTCTGAAACAGGCTCATAAGATGAACAATGGCCTGAATAGGCTTGTTAGGTAGACAACAGTCTCAATAGCCTTAAGGTGAACAATGGTCTAAAGGTGTTGAAACCCATAAAATATGGGTCGTTAGTTAGCCTTGGAGGTGAAGGCTTTTTGATTTGTCTGGGTATTGTTGAAATCACAGCCTAAGTGGCAGATAGACTGTGCCTGAGTCTCCCACCTCTGTTGAGAGAGGGATATTTTCAATGCTCACATGAATGGCTTCCCTGACCCCTCTCTCAAACCACCTATCTTCTCTAAAATGTGTACATCCTCATCTTTGAATGAGTGCCCTTTGTCCTTCCAGTGGAGGTGTACTACTGCTTTTGGTCCTGAGCTGTTGCCCCTTGTATGTTGAGACATCCTTCTGTTTAATGGCTGTTTAGTTTCTCCAGTGTAGAGGTCTGCACACTCCTCACTGCATTGGACCACATATACTATGTTGCTCCTTTTGCATTTTGGTGTCAGGTCCTTTGGATGGATGAGTCTCTGCCTTAGTGTGTTTGTGTGTTTGAAATAGATTGGGATGTGGTGTTTTCCAAAAACCCTTTTAAGCATTTCTGACACTCCAGCCATGTAGGGAATGACCCGTTTCTTCTCTCGGCTCTGGTTCTCAGGCTGATCTCTTGTTCTGGGTTGGCACACTGCTTTGTTGAAGGCCCACTTTGGATATCCACAGGCCTTAAGTGATGTCTTCAGGTGCCTGTCTTTCTTCTTCTTGGATTCTGTGCAGGTGGGGATGCTCTCTGCTCTGTGGATTAGGGTCCTGATGACTCCTAATTTGTTGTAATGGATCATGGGAGTCAAACAGTAAGTACTGATCTGTGTGTGTGGGTTTCCTGTAAACTTCTACTCCCAGGCCATGGTTGGATCTGATAATGATTGCACAAACCAGGAAAGACAGCCTGTTGTCTTTGGTATCTTCCCTAGTGAACTTAATATTGGGGTCCACTGAATTGATGTGTTCTGTAAAGGCCTGTACTTCCCGAGTCTTGATTATCACCCAGGTATCATATACATACCGGAACCAGTTGTCCCTGGGTAGGTGTTGAGTGCCTTCTTCTCCGCTTCTTCCATGTATATGTTAGCAACAATTGGTGACACTGGGGAACCCATGGCACAGCCATGCTTCTGTCTGTAGAAGTCCCCTCTGTACATGAAATACGTGGTGTTCAGACACAGGTCCAGGAGCAGGCATATCAAGTGTGGGTTGAGGCTGCTTCTGGAGACATCTTTGGTTTCCTGGGGGATCAAGGTTGCTTGGTCTTTGGATGTCTCTCTTAATGGTACTTTCTGCTACAGAGTTTCCAAGTCTCTCCCCTCCCCTCCCTTGCCCCATTCAGAAGATGTCCAGAGCGCTTTCTCTTTATTTTGTTTGCTCTCCTTCTAAAACAAAATAATAGCATATATTTAGGGGCAAAACCCGTTGAGATAATAACAATCTTGCATGCCTTGGAATACCAGTGAGAAGATGGCCGGCTCCGCCACACGGCTGCGGGGGGCGGAGCCCCTTTGCCGCATCGGGCGGAGGAAGCGAGGCTCGGGCTGGTCTCGCGAGGCCGGGAGGGTCAGGAGCCGCCCCTTACCTTTAAAAGGGGAGGCCCCGGCCGGCCCGGCCTCTTTGGCCTTCGGATCTTCGTTGGAGCAGCAGCAGCGGAGCAGCGAGGAGGAGAGGAAGCGCGGCGGCGGCGGCGAGGACACGGCGAGGAGTGGCAAGAAGAGGAAGAAGGCGGCGAAGAGAAGAAGAAGGGCGCGAGCCGAGCGGAGAGGAGAGGACGAGGCACGGCGGCGGCGGCGCGGGACACGTGGCAGACCGGCGGGAGCTCGGACGGGCCGGAGACGGCGAAGATAACGCGGCAGGGCAGCTGCGAGGCGGCGCCGTCGCGCCTGGGCGCGCAACAATTCCGGAGCAGCCGGCTTGCCGGAGGTGGCGAAAAGGAAGTGGCTGGGAGCAGCAGCCAGTCCGGAACAGCCGGCTTGCCGGAGGCGGCGGAGGGGAAGCGGCCGGGAGCAGCAGCCAGCCACGCGGCCTAAACAGCGGCGGCTAACCCAGACTAGGCAGCACCAAGCCAAGGGTCTTCACGGCGTGGGGCATCACCCTGCGGAGGTTTGGAGGAGCCAGGGAGGGTATAAGCCGCGACCGGCCAACACAGCGGGGGGAGTGACCCGGCTGGGGGGGGTGACTCAGTACAGCTGAGGGAGAAGTTTAGAGAGGGGAGGCAGGGAGAGAGCACGGGAACACCGGCGAGGGGGCAGCCGCTACAGCAGGGGAAACTGCGACCAACCCCCCCCCAATCGGGCGATACAGGGCAGTGGGCCCGGGGAACGGAAGGCCCTATTAGCAGAGAAGGGGTGGCAGTCCAACCAAAGCAGTCCCACACAGCGGGTACGGGTCAGTCACTGTGGTCTAGGAGTATGGCCCCCAGCGGAAAAAACGGGCGTAAGGGGAAGGGGCCGGCAAAGAGGCCGGCGCCGCAAGTGACTCCACCCGGGTCTGATTCCGAGGGGGACGAGCTCAGGGAGGTGGAGCGCCTGAAGGCCAGGATGGACACCTTTGAGGGTGGGCAGGGGTCAAGCGCAGGGTCAGCCGCCGGGACAGCTCCGCAAGGGGAACCACCCAGGCAGATGGCCAGATCATCCAGGGCCCGTAACCGTGCGAAAGTGAAGGAGCTCTTGGCTGAGTTGACTTCCCGTATGGACAGGTTGGAGGGTTGCGTGCCGGAAGCAGGAGCTCCGGGAACAGCGGCAGCCGGGGGAACAAACAGCACGGCCCAAGCAGAACCGGCACCGGACCAGGGGGACGACGGGGGACAGAGCGGCAGCGCGGCGGCGCCAGAGGAGCCAGGACCTAGCGGCATAAGGCCGGGTGAGTCTGTGTTAACATCAGGCTACACTCAGGTGACGGGTGGACCCCAGGGGACAGGGGCTTGGCCATGGGGGCAGCAGGAGGGCCTCGTGCAGAGGACAGGGCTCCTGCAGCAAGGAGGGCTGGGGCGGGGGCCGGCACCCCCTGTAGTGGATTGGGGGGTGGCCGCCATTCAGCAACCGGCACCCCCGGCCCAGGGCTCAGTGGTGACTTCGGCGGGCGGTGGCGTACAGGGAACATTTACACCATCCCAACCGGCATATCCCCAGAGCATGCTCCTGCAGAACCAGGGCTGCCCCCAGGGGGCGCAGCAAGGCGGTGGTCCTGGGTTACCCGTCCAGCAGCTCCTGCCCGCACTTAACCAAGGGCAAGGCGTGCAAGGTGGGTGGTTGGGCGGGATGCCGATCCCGCACGGAGTGGTCACCAGTACCCAATTAGGGCTCCAGCACCCAGGGCTTCAAAACAGCACTCAGGCGGGCCCGCAAGGGGGGCAGACTGGGGGGATGGCACAGCAGGCAGGCCTCCCATTGCAGGGCCCATGGTGGGGGACACTACCCATCGGCCACGGGCCGCAACCGGGGTCAGTCCCAATACACACCATCCCATATGGAGACCAGGCCCTCCCTTTGGGGGGACACCTGGCCCCAGCTACTAGGGACCACATATTGAGGGGCGAATACGTCGACCTGTTCAGCCTCCTTAACACCGAGGTGGACATCAAAGACGGGGACAAGGAGGACGATAAAGATAAGGAGAGGAGGCTAAAAAGGAAGCCGGATTGGAACTGGAATAATTGGCTACCGGCATTCTCAATCTATATGTCGGTGATTGTCAGAGCCCAGCCATGGCGGGCACAGTCCTTGATCCAGTATCAGGACTTAATATTTAAGGCCTTTACCGACTTCCCGGGACATACGTGGCTCCAGTACGACGAGCAGTTCAGAAAACGGGCGGCTATGGACCAAACACTTAGGTGGGACATACCCTTGACATCCCTGTGGTTACAAATCATGACCCCAGCTCGCCCAGCCGCGGGCGATAGATTTGACAGTGGACACCTCATCAGGCGCCCCAACCAGATTGCACCCCCCCCCGGGGGAATGCGGGGCAGGCGGTTCAACCCCACCTGCTTTGCTGGGATTTTAATGGCCAAGGGGTGTGTGCAAGGAAAACTTGCAAGTTTAAACACGAGTGCGCATTGTGTGGGGCCCCACATGCAGCGGCCAAATGTAGTAGACCCAGGAGCCAGCGGGGAGCAGGGAAGGATCAAGGGGGCAGCGGATGCAGCAACCCTCCCAGCACTTCCATTCCAAAAGGGACCCAGCCCAATTAGAATACCGGTCCTTCAAAGGTGGCTGGCAGACTACCCAAAGGGTGGGGACACTAAAGTTCTTTGGGAGGGGTTTACGAAGGGATTCCGAATACCTGCGGTGGGGGAGCGCAGACCTAGTTGGGCCAATAACTTGAAATCTATAAGGGGCATGGAAGGGGTAGTTAGGGCGAAGATAACCAAAGAAGTATCCGAGGGGAGGGTCATAGGGCCGTTCCCCGTCCCCCCCGTACCAAATCTCCGGGTGTCTCCACTGGGGCTGGTACCCAAGAAGACACCTGGGGAATTTAGACTAATCCACCACCTGTCTTTCCCCGAGGGCAGCTCAATCAACGACGCCATACCTCAGGAGCTTGCATCGGTCCGCTACACATCGTTCGATGCGGCGGTCTGCATGGTCAGGTCCTGTGGTTTGGGGGCAGAGATGGTGAAATGCGATATTAAATCAGCATTTCGCCTCCTACCGGTCCACCCTGACGATTTCGAACTCCTGGGTTTCCAATTTGAAGGGGGGTATTACATGGACAGGGCCCTCCCATTCGGTTGTTCAATTTCATGTTCAACATTCGAAAGGTTTAGTACATTTTTGGAATGGAAGCTGCGCAGGGCGGCCGGCCTTTCTACCACGGCCCATTACCTAGACGATTTTTTAGTATGTGGCAGAAGGGACTCGGGGTCTTGCGCCAGACTCCTCAGCATCTTACAGGGGCTAGCGGAAGAACTTGGGGTGCCACTGGCGGGTGAAAAAACCGAAGGCCCAGCTACGACCCTTACCTTCCTCGGGATCAAGTTAGATACGTGGCAGCAGTCATGCCGATTACCAGACGCCAAACTGGGAGATTTGAGACAGCGCCTCGAAGAGATGCACGGTAAGCGCAAAGTGACCCTCAGGGAACTCCAGGTATTAGTTGGACACCTGAACTTTGCATGCCGGGTTATTGCACCTGGCAGGGCATTCACCAGGCGACTTTGCACGGCTATGAGTGGGCTCAGGAAGCCCCTCCAGAGAACCAGGGTAACCAGGTCAATGAGGTTGGACATTGAGGTATGGCTCCGCTTTCTAGAGGGGTTTAATGGGATATCTTTCTGGCGGGCAGAGCTACGCCTGGAGGCCGAGTTTCAGGTACACACGGACGCTGCGGGCTCGCTGGGGTACGGTATCTATTTCAGGGGCAGGTGGTGCCATGGCACTTGGCCCGAGGCGTGGCACCAGTCAGGCGAGACCAGGGATTTAACTTTCCTCGAGTTCTTCCCAATAGTGGGGGCCCTGTGGCTATGGGGTGACCTGTGGGCAAACGCCTCTGTCCAATTTTGGTGCGACAACATGTCGGTCGTACATGTGATCAACAGCCTGTCAGCAAGATCTGAGAGGGTCATGCGCCTGGTCAGGGCATTCGTCCTCCGCACATTGCAGCTCAACTTAGAGGTCTGTGCCAGACACATCCCGGGGCTTGATAACAGCCTGGCTGACGCCCTTTCCCGCCAGCAGATCCAGAGGTTCAGGGAGCTGGTCCCAGGAGCGTCCCCACACCCGGAAGAACTCCCGGAGATCGTCTGGGAGATTGGCGGAGGGAGGCGAAGCGCGCCATAGGGCTGGCGCTGGCACCAAGAACCAGGCGCGGCTACTACTCAGCGAAAGAGGAGTTTGAGGTTTTCAGGGGAGAGCAGGCTTTACAGCCGGTATGGCCTATCCCGGTGGAACACCTCCAGCAATTCATTATATTCCTGTACAGGAAGGGGTTAGCCCCCGGGTCTATCCAGTCCAAGCTGTCGGCCCTGGCCTTCCACGCTAAATCAGTGGGGTGCCCAGACGCGACTAACGACTTCCGGGTGAGAAAGATGGTGGAGGGCTACGGGAGAGAGAGGGGCAGGAGGGTGGACGGTAGGTGCCCTGTAACACCTGATATATTAATAAAGTTGGGCGAGGCATGGCAGCAGGTTTGCAGAGACAGCTACGAACAGGCCCTTTTCCGTGCGGCGACAGCGCTGGCCTTTTTTGCAGCGCTCAGGGTCAGCGAGTTGGTGGCGGCGGGCAAGGGCGACACTTCAGAGGCGGCCCTCCTTAGGTCCGACGTGAGCTTCACACAGGGGGGGGGCGGTCACCCTGCGGATCCGGAAGTCAAAAACGGACCAACAGGGTAGGGGGTCGACAATCCAGCTCGGTCCATGCGTGGTCCCAGAGATCTGCCCGGTCTCTGCTATGAGGGATTTCCTTCAGCACCGGGGTGAGGCCCGCGGCTACCTTTTCCGCCATCAGGACGGATCCCCTTTAACCAAGTTCCAATTCTGGCGGGTTACAACATCAGCCATGCAGTGGGCCGGCATACAACCCGCCCACTTCGGCACACACTCGTTTCGTATTGGGGCGGCATCTACAGCGGCAGTGATGGGCCTGGGAGGCCAGGAGATCCAGAGAATAGGCAGGTGGAAGTCCAACAGATACAAATCGTATATACGCCCCCTTACCCAGTTGTAGACGGCCCTGCATTTCCCCGCGCTCACCCCCTTTCATCTCGTTACGTGCGTGTACTCCTGGTCTTTTATTTTCTCAACAGGTCTGGCAGGAGTGCTACGGAGGCGCGTGCTTATCCTGGGACACAGCTTCGTCTACTGGGCGGCAAAGCAGGCACGGCAGTCTGCATGGGGGAACAATTTGGGTTTGGCTGCCTCAGCAATAATCGAATGGAAGGGGGTCCGGGGCATGCGGTGGGCGGAGGTGCTACCTACGGCCTTAAGGCTGGCCGGTGGCAGACCCCCGGACATGTTGATTCTGCACGCGGGGGGCAACGACCTGGGGCGGCAGACAGGCAAGTCACTAATTATGGACATAATAAGGGACCTGGAATCTTGGAGCGCCGAATACACCAACTGCAAGGTGATTTGGTCTACCATGATACCCAGGAGGATTTGGGCCAACGGTACGGGCCTGGAGGGGCTCAACCGAGCCAGACGCAGCCTGAACCGCGAGGTATGCAGGCGTGTGGTGCAGCTGGGTGGGGCGTTGATCGGCCACCCTTCAATTAAGTTGGATAAACCTGAGCTATACAGGCCGGACGGTGTGCATTTGTCCGACGCAGGTTTGGACCTTTTTCTGGAGGACATAAGGAGGGGGCTGCAAGCTGAATTGGGCAGCTTGGTGGGGGGCATGGGTCATAGCAAGCTTGCCCATGCCGTGGCAGGGCCTGCGGAAGAGGGTGCCATTCGGTGAGTATTATTTAACAGCAAGCCATGACAGCCTAACCCGCGGGACTGACGATCAGGAGATCACAGCACCCGCGGGGGGCGGCGGCGGCGGGGATCCAAATCCAGGGGAAGGGGACATGCCACACGAGGGCGCCACTCCTCCCGGAGGAGGATTCATAGAGCGGCCGCCCGCCGGGGTGCCGCCTTGAGCTTGGCACCCCAGCGGGGCTTACACTCGCCCATATCAACATCATTACGGGGGGGAGGTCACTGGATGACTCCCCGGTCCCCAACTCTTCCGCAGTGGGTTGGCCCCCTCCTTCTTGTGACGTGCGTTGGTGGGTTGTTATCAGATTTAATTTGGTTTAATTGGGTTGATTATTCTGGGGGAACTGACTTAATAAACTTGGCCCTGTTCATCCCAGCACTGAGTCCTGCGCTTTCTTTCCACACTGAGGTTGGCAATGGCCGGCTCCGCCACGCGGCTGCGGGGGGCGGAGCCCCTTTGCCGCATCGGGCGGAGGAAGCGAGGCTCGGGCTGGTCTCGCGAGGCCGGGAGGGTCAGGAGCCGCCCCTTACCTTTAAAAGGGGAGGCCCCGGCCGGCCCGGCCTCTTTGGCCTTCGGATCTTCGTTGCCCACCCTCCCACCCTCTTCAACGGCGAAAGAGAGCTGCGGCTGGTCGCCGATGGGGCCGGATAGGAATTTTTCACCGGCCCGGGTGATTGGCCGTCCTGGGCCGGGGTTTTTCGGCTATCCCTCGTTCGCCTGAAGGCTGGGTCCGGGCAGGTACCTTTGGCCAAGGGGTACCAGGGGGTAGACGGGGCCTGCGGAAGAGGGTGCCATTCGGTGAGTATTATTTAACAGCAAGCCATGACAGCCTAACCCCGCGGGACTGACGATCAGGAGATCACAGCACCCGCGGGGGGTGGCGGCGGCGGGGATCCAAATCCAGGGGAAGGGGACATGCCACACGAGGGCGCCACTCCTCCCGGAGGAGGATTCATAGAGCGGCCGCCCGCCGGGGTGCCGCCTTGAGCTTGGCACCCCAGCGGGGCTTACACTCGCCCATATCAACATCATTACGGGGGGGAGGTCACTGGATGACTCCCCGGTCCCCAACTCTTCCGCAGTGGGTTGGCCCCCTCCTTCTTGTGACGTGCGTTGGTGGGTTGTTATCGGATTTAATTTGGTTTAATTGGGTTGATTATTCTGGGGGAACTGACTTAATAAACTTGGCCCTGTTCATCCCAGCACTGAGTCCTGCGCTTTCTTTCCGCACTGAGGTTGGCAAAGGCTTTTAGGGCCTAAAGAGAGAAAGATAAATCTGGAAGGGAAAGCCATTTCTACTTGTGGTGATGAGAAGTACCAAATAATTGCGGGTCTTGATCCCGTGGGGATGCTGCACATGAAGTGAACACTGTCCTCTTCAGGTTTAGCTTTCTTCCCACAAAAGGAAAGATGAAGAAGGGGGAAAATAAAGCTAGCCTCTTATCTCTGTTCACAGGTTTGGATTAACCCTTTCATGGAATACAAGTAGAGCTAATCTGACACAGTGTGTTGTCTGTCTCTTATTTGTAAAACAAACAAGGAAAAGTCCATCACAGGTTACAAACCATGATGGAGATGTGTAATCTCCAGGCTTAAAACCAGGGTACTTCAAGGGCCAGATGCAGGGGAGTGGTATCAGGAGACAGATATCTAGTCTCATGCGCTTCCAAAAGCATCTGGTGGGGCCACTGTGAGATACAGGAAGCTGGACTAGATGGGCCTTTGGCATGGCTCTTCTTATGTTCTTATGTTTTTTTTTATGTCAAGAGCTCAAATGCTTGAGGTGGTTAAGCTGAACTGGCTTATTGATAGGTTTCTGTGCATGCCTGAGCTGGGCTACAGTGCTGGAGAATTGCTGCAGATTGAACATGTGCACGGACACAGTGACTGAATAAAAGATCACGAGAGTCATGCTTTTAGTAAAATACACATTTGTAATGCAACTACTATCCTTGTTATTGATGAAGAAGCTCTTCTTACATAATCTAAGGGTACAAGTGGAAGCCTCTCAAAAAAAAACATACAGGCGATGAGCCTGCCAGCCAGACATGTGTTTGGAGAAAGTTGTAAAATAGCTTACATACCTCCTTATAGGATTTCTTCACCTCCACAAGTGGGTGCCAGTGTGCAATTGGTTTGCGTGGGTAAGCCAGCATTTCGTTCCAGTGGTCTCGACCTAGTCCCTCAGCATTGTTTGCCACACGGCAAACCCCAATAATTTCATTATGACCAACTCTGAAAGCAATAATCACATGTGAAATAAGTTTTAGACATTTGATTTCTTTGGACACTAGCCCTTTAAAAACCATTTTGTGTTTTCTATTTTCGCTTCTGTCTCTATGACTCAAATTACACCTGTCTGCTGAGCATACATCACAGTCCTCCTCCTTTCTATCAGTAAGGCTCAAACTAGGCTCTGCCATCTATCCCCTTTTAATTTTTAATTTTTATTTCTATTCATTTACTTTCCTGACTTGTTGATGGATTGTTTATGTCACTAACTGTTTGATGTCTGTTTCTTAATTTAATTTAGTTTTATTTCAACTATTTGATTTGCTTGTCTGTACTTAATTTGTTGTAACTATGTTATTTGTACTTTTGTAAACCACCCAGAGTGGCCTCACTGCCAGATGGGTGGTATATGAATACAACCAACCAACCAACCAACCAACAGGTGATACATTTAGCACATTGTTAAAAGTGGTGCTGCCTTGAGTTGTGAAAGAGATCTTTTTATCACAGCACATTGTCTTTTTCACTTCTGCAATTTGTATTCCAGTATATTTTGTTTGTTAGCCATCTGGCTAAGGGGTCAGAGGTTGGGAGCTCAATTCCCCAATGTGCATCTCATAAGAGCCAGCCTGTCTAGTCTCGGGCAAGCTGTACAGCCCAAGGGTGCCCCCATAACAAGAGAATGTTATGCCACGTCTGCATAGCATGTACCTAGAAAATGGTGGAAAGGAACAGCTGAAGTCAAAATCCATTTGGTAACTCATAACTATAACTTTTAAAATATGAACCCCAGGCTTGATTTCTAAGTCTGATTGGGGGTGGAGTGGCTTAAGGGTCAATAATATTATAGGAAATACACATCCTCTTAAATCCTACTTTGACTGTTGTTCTTTATTTGCTTATCCAGGCTCTTAATGCTTTTTTAATGAGCCAAACACATGCCATAACCTTCCCCTCTTCCCTGGTTTATCTTTTGTCCTTGCAATAAACACAAGTGAAACTGACATGGACAGGAATTGGGGCAAACCTTTCATAATGTTTGTGTGTGCATATTAATTCCATGGGCACAGAGTTAAGAATGTTCACCACCAGTATCTAGCCAGTGATATAGTGTCTAGAGATCCTGCAGCATTATAGGAACTCACACGAAAGGGACTGCTCTCCTTTGGGGGGGGGAATAAGTGTCTTGGTCATGAGACTGAATGGGTTGCTTGAATGAGCTAGGAGGGAAGAGATCCATGTGTATTGTCTCAGCTCTATTAAATCACACCTCGCTGCACTGGAAAGCAAGGCTCTGAAAAGGAGTTCTGTCTGCATGGGAGCAGCCCTTCCAATGAAATCAAGGACTCTATGTGTTATGAATAGTAGAACATTATCAGCATTCCTTTTCAGAGATGGCCACTCAGCATGGCAAAGTGTAACTTTGAGGGGACCACAAGCACCACTACATGGACAGCCCTGTGCCTTTTTCAGTTATGAGGCTTAAGAACTGAACAATGACTCAATTAGAGATTTAAAGAGTTACCTGTTTTGAATTACAACTCACATATTCTGGGAGCTAGCCTTTTAATTTTAAAAATGCAACTTTCCCTACCTCTGGCCTTATATTTCTGTGCAAACAAACTAGAAGATATGTAATACAGGAGGTTTGTGTCATCATCCATGCTTGTCCGCATGTAATTACGAAAGGTCTTGTGCACAGCATGAAGTTCAAGCAACATGGGATTTTTAAACCAGTGTCTCATAGACCTCACATTAGAATTCAGATGAAACCAGGCAATGAAAGCTCAGGAGCCTGTCAGATCCACTCAAAGCAGAAAGAGGTGACAAGGGAGTAATATAATTTAATATTTTGTAATGACATCATTTGGTCTTCCGACAAGCTACTTATATAACTGAGTAAGTCACACTATGATAACAATGGGATTTTGGCATGTGAAGACTAACACTTACCTATCATAATCCATAACAGAGATAAGCAGACTGACTTGGTCCATGTTTTCTGGAGGGATATCAAAGATTACTGCCTCATTATAGGTAGGATTAAGTGTGTTTCGCTTTATGGTGGTTTTCTTTTTTTTCAGCCTCCTCCCGTCACACAGCAAAGACACTTTGACATAAGGATCTGGAGAGGAAAATGGAGAAAGAAAATGTCAGGAGTGAGAACATACTTTTATCCTCCCAATATTTATGGATACTTTGTCAACATGGCTGGGTGAGTGTGTAAACAGGGCAAACAAGATCCTAGGGACAAGCTGTGTGTCCAGTATCCACACTTATTTTGCTGGTTATTTTGCTGAAAAAGCCCACACATGTAGAACTTCTTAGGCTGCCCATTGTGCAGCCCCTGACTCTGCAAAAAACAGGATTCCTAGCAGTGTAGAAACAGGCTCCAAGGAAAGGAGCTAATGAATCCATAAAGGCTTGGTGTATGTGTTCATAATAGAGATGGGCATGACCAGGAGAAATGACGTTTCGAGTTGTCGTTTGTCAGGACGGATCCGTTTCGGGTCGTTTCCGTTTGTCGTGGAAATTTTCAAAAATTTATCATTTCCCTTTGTCGTTTGTCATTTGTGTTGGGGTTGGGGTTGGGATTGGGGTAAGTGGGCTCTGGGAGGCACCTCTCTGGGTGCCTCTGACGTCTGACCCACAAGGAAGGGAAGGGAAGGGAAGCATTTCGCGTAGCCGCCACGTACCATACATTATGTTAGGGTTGGGGGGTAAGTGGCAGAGGCACCTCTCTGGGTGCCTCTGACTCACAAAGAAGGAAAGCATACTGGTGTACTGGCATACAGGTTAGGGGTAGGGGTAGTGGGCTCTGGCTGGGAGGCACCTTTCTGGGTGCCTCTACTGTGACCCACTAAGAAGGGAAGCGTACTTGCGTATGGATCTGGGTTAGGCTTGGGGTTAGGGTAAGGGCTAGGCTTACGGTTACGATTAAGGTTAGGGTGGGTTAGTGGGCTGCACCTCTGGGTGCCTCTGACCCACTAAGAAGGACAGTGTACTGGCATATGGGTTAGGGTTAGGGTTAGGGTTAGGGTTAGGGTTAGTGGGCTTTTTATGCCCTCTGGCACATCCAGAAGTCTCAGTCAAAACCTGGCCATGCGATTGGTGGAATGGGTCCAAAAATTTGCATGGTCCCATCCCATGGCCAGCCTATCATTGCGCAGGTGTAAAAAAATAAATAAAATAAAAATAAAATAAAATAAAATCAATGGAGACGTTTTATTGCAAGAAAAACCCACTGCTGCTACTATAAAAAATCAGGCATTTAAGATACCTAATTTTCAAATGTTTCTGTGGTGCTTTGGTGGGTTTTTGGACCACGATTTAAAAATAAATATTGCGGTCGCCATTTTGGATCCCCCCACCGCATGGCAAATGGAGACGACGAGGATGGCCCCCCCAGCCTGGTACCAGCAGCCCAGGACAGAAGAGGGGGGGAAGGCTGGGGACCCCCCCCCAGAAACCACCCCTCTCTGGTAGGTGCCCTCACTGAGGCAGGCATATTTTCACCTGCTTTTTTGGCCAGGAATCGGGTTTTTTTTTTTAATGTTTAAAACTTTTTTCTGTGCTGCTTGGCATCGCGCGATTGCTGCGATGCCATGAATGACAGCGAAAAATCAGACCCAATTTTTCTTTTTCGGGTCGGGTTCGAGCTGGAGCGGAGTAATTCTCATTACCGTTACCCGTTACGTAACGATAATGAGAACCGAAAATGGAAACGAGAATTTTGCCGCTCCGTGCCCATGTCTAGTTATAATCCCACTTATGCATCTATATCTTCAGTATCTTCTGACTGTTCTTGTGATCAGGACTACAGTTAACAATGACACCTGTTTGTAAGAAATAGGAGTGCTGACATGCATATAACATTGTCTTTCTATTTTGTAAGATAATACTGAGATCATTCTATGAGCGTCTTGTGTAGCTAAAGCAGCAGCACCTCCCTGGGGTGGGGAGAGATCAGAAGCCCAGGAGGATGACAAGGTTGGCAGAGATACATCCCACTCCCCAAAGCAGTCTAATGGCAAGTAGGCAGGTTCAGTGGCCATATACTGTTGGTTGATTATTGGAAGAGTAAACATCGGGATGAGAATATCCTGGGAAGGAGAATGGCCAGTGGGCTGAAACCCTGTGCAGCAACATCCAGCAGTGCAACATTTGGTACATCCTATAATTGAAGGCTTTCTGAAATATTATAAGTTTCCAAATTTATTTTTGGCAGTAGGGTAGTTGTTTTCAGCTAGGGAAGTGTATGTGCAAGTCCCTCTGTTGCTCACAAAATCTAGTATCACATTCTTATTCCATTAAGTTGCAAAGGAAAACAGAAAGATTTGGGCTGGCCTAAATATGTTTTCTGGATGGATTCAAACCAGTTTTCTGTTAGCCCAGAGACCATGTGTGTATATGGCGCAGCTCTTAAATTTTTTACAGGGGAAATATTTTGTCATTTTTTTGTCCTATACATCACTTCCCTTCCCACAGTGCCTTCTAGATGGGTTTCCTGTTCTCCCAACTGTGTTTATTATCAAAATTTGTTCCCTTTTTAAAATAGAACACAGATGTCCTTCATTTACCAGCTTTCCTCTAGTTTTGACAATGCATATACCTTGAGCACTAATTTTGTTTTCTATGCTAAATCTCTATGAACTAGTTTCAGGAACTGGAGTCACAAAAGGGCATTTAAGACCTTTTTTTTTTTGGTCAATGGAAATAGATGGAACGGGAAAAAATAGGGCAGCAATACCTCACTAGTTGCCCCAGAGACTGATCTTGGAAAATTGATTCTGAGTTTCCAACCTAAGGCAAATGCTGTATAGGCTTCTGGAGAATATTGGTGGTTAGTATTTAGGAGTTCCAGTAACTATATAGAGCATCACTGCAGAATTACCGAATTGCTCTCCTTCAAGTCTTAGTGATTCAGACTGCATCCAGTACCAGCTGAGCAGACATGCTTGTCTGCCCAAACAGTTTCACTGCTATTGCTGCTGCAGATTAAAATGTTTGCCAGGAAAACACAGACACTGAAAGGTGAAAGTCTAGACCATTAAAAATAGTTTTTATGGCAGAAACCCAAGTATTATTCGCATGAGATATTTTTCCTCAAAATAATTACATATGTATGCCTCTCAGCTGTTGTTTTCTCCATAATTTATTGGGCAAAAGGCACAGAACAACTCCCAGAGGAGAAATTGTATTAGTCTCCTGCAGGGAAACAAAACATGTCCAAGAGTAACATACCACCTTAAAGACTATGGATGTAGTCCTGTGGGCCAAAGAGGCAGCAGGATAATGTAGATAAGCAGATGCCCTTTTTCTGTGGCAACAGGAAGCTTCATTGCCATCAGGATTCCAATGATGGTGGTGGTAGCTCAAAAGGAATGGTTGAAGTGGTTAGGGTGAGTATTTGGGTTTCCTTGATCCAAAGACCTCCAATCCCTTGTTATTCCTCAAACATAAGGGAAAAACTAAGACAGCTTTGGTGCTGCTTATATAATTATTTCCCCTCTAATTGGAAGCAATCTAAGGACAATTCTTTTTTTTAAATCCATCATGGCCAATAAAATGCCATGCCAACCATTTCTGTCTTCTTCAGTTCAATCCTGGTGGGAATTTAATTCGTTTATTTTTCTATCACAGATTATTCCTTCATGATTGCTCTGAAACAGAATTATCATGGCAAAAGTACAGTGATGCCTTGAATTACGATTGCCTTGAACAACGAAATACTTGAATTATGAAAGGAAATCTGCTGATATAGGCAATTTTTTATTATGAAAAATGTGGGTTTTTTTTTAAACTATGAAAAAATACAATTAATAGTTGTTCAAGGCAATTCATAGGGGAAGCCTGTCACAACCTAGCAAAGCAAGGGAATAGCTTTCCCCCTTTGCTGGGTTGGCAGAAAATCCCTCAATAGAGTTGTCAACATCAGCTGTCTGTGGGCTGGTCGCAGCCAGGTGATTTTGACAGATCATCAGCCAAAGTGCTGTTTTCCTTCAGGGCCTCCCAGAAAGTGGGGATCGAAGGCATGTTGAGGGGAAAAGCACAGCCTGCTCTTTGCATTGAGTGTCACCAGGGATCTTTTAAAAGTAGATCCTTGCTGCTATGATCCAGTGTGGGGGAGATGGCAGGGGTGGCTCGCCTGCTGCCCCCCATTATAGCAGCAAGGATCTGCTTTTAAAAGATCCCCACACACAATTCAAACAGACCTCATGGCATGGTGGATGTTTTTAAAAGCCAAGCAGCTAGGAGTGGTGGTGGGGATTTGGAGAAGAGAGGAGTGCCCTGGCAGGCTTGGCAGGTTGGTGTCCTTTTCGGGGCAGAGGAGGGAAGGGAGGAGAGGAAACCTCAGATGGAAGGGAGCCAAAACACAGCCAGAAGGAAACTGTGGGGCCCCAGAGACAGCCCTCTCCCCTTGTGTGCGTAAATGGAGGAGGGAGGGAGGGTGGTGCTGGTGGTGGACAAACTGTGTTTTGGCTCCCTTTCACCCAAGGCTTCCTTTCCCCCTCTGCCCCAAAAAGGACACCAGCCTGCCAAGCCTGCCCGGGCACTCCTCTCTTCTACAAACCACCACCACCACTCCTAGTTGCTTGACAGGCTGGTGTTGGAGTGCCGCAATCCTGCCTCCCCTGCTGCCTTCATCTTTGAGTTTTTAGGGTGCCTTCAAGTGGTGGGTTTTTACAAAGTCTGTGGAACTCCCTGCCACAGGATGTGGTGATGGCATCTTGCCTGGATGCCTTCAAAAAGGGGATTGGACAGATTCCTGGAGGAAAAAGTCCATCACAGGTTACAAACCATGATGGAGATGTGTAATATCCAGGCTTAAAACTGGGGTACCTCAAGGACCAGATGCAGGGGAGTGGTATCAGGAGACAGATATCTAGTCTCATGTGCTCCCAAATGCATCTGGTGGGGCCACTGTGAGATACAGGAAGCTGGACTAGATGGGCCTTTGGCATGATCCAGCATGGCTCTTCTTATGTTCTTATGTTCTTAAGCTCCCACAGGGTGTCATGCACCACAGGGGAAAAGCTGGGCAGGCAACTCAACACCAGCGTTTCCCCTGTAGCTCTGGGCACTCTGTGGGAACTGGACTTGCATCACAAAAACCCACCACCAAAAAAACAAGAAAAGCATTTTCTACTTTAGGCCCTTATCCCCACCTCCATTGCCTCACCCTCCTCCTCTAACCCCTCCTCCTCCCTCTTACTCACTGCCCGGGCAGCCACTTCCAGGACTCTGCACCTCCATTGCCTGGAATGTATGGAGGAAGTGAGGGCACCCCAATCCCTGCCTTTGTCACTTTGCCCTCCTCCTCCCCCCCCGTCTGCCTGGATCTCTTTGCTGGCAGCCACCAGGCAAGTGATGATGAGGTCGTGAGGCGATGGGTGATCATTTGGATCAGCCACGTAACTCGTTCCTGCTCCAGCACATCATGCCCCCAACATCACTCACCTGCCAGTTGCCAGCTAAAAGATCTCTGTTGCTCAGCCGGGTGAGAGTCGGGCATGTGGTGCCTGGCTCAGAATGGGAGAGCGGAGCAGGTTTCTCAATTTCATGCTGTAGCAGTGGGGTTGCTGCTGTGGCGCGAAATTCAAAAACCTGCTCTGCTCTCCTGCTCCCAGCTGGCTGTCCTTAAGTTTTGGTGGGGATCAAAAGCGGGGGGCTGGTTATGAAGCCCTTCTGGTGTTTTAAGGCTTCACAACCAGCCACCGGACTTTGCTCCCAACCAAAATGGCTGCCCTTAACTGCTGCGGCATGAAATTGAAAAAACTGCTCCGCTCTCCTTTCTAAGCCAGGTACCACCCGCCTGACCCTCACGTGGCTGAGAACGGGAGGACTCAATCTTCCTGAGCTGTCAAAATCAGCTGTATGGCGGTTGTGAGGGGGGACAATGCTTCACTCCTGCCCTCCATTCTGGCTTTAGTCAAATGCCTGGAGCGAAGCCAGCTGGCTGTGGCTTACTACCATCACACAGCTGATGTGTACAACTCATTAAGGAGGTTTCCCATCAAAGCAGCTTTAGTACGGTTGAGAAAGGCTTCCCATAGGAATGCATTGAAAGCCTATTGTAATCCATTTCCTTCGGAACAGATTAATTGGTTTTCAATGCATTTCTATGGCAAACTGCATTTTGAACTATGAAAATTTTGAATTACGAAATATCCGTTGGAACAGATTAATTCTGAATTTCAAGGCATCACTGTATTGGAAAGCTGATGAAACAGATAATGTGAGATCAGATTTAGAGATCCAGTGTTGCTGCTGCTGCTGCTGCTGCTCCTCCTCCTCCTCATTCTCATCATCATATTAGAACTGCAGAGCTGGAAGGGACTTTATGGATCACAGACTGTGCCAAGAAGCACAAGGGGTAATTGAACTCCTAACTCTTGGTTCTGCAGCCAGATGCCTAAAAAATGGATGGAATCTATCCATCTGTCAATCTACCACATTTCTTTGCAAATGTGTGCATATGACAAGATGCAGTTCAGTGAAAATGGGACATGGATAACTTGTGGAAATCAACGTGATTTGTTATATTATTGTTTATTAATTTGCATCATGTTAGCCACATGTAAGAGGCTTTTGGAATGTACAAGGAACAACACTGAGATGCAATCAGAGGAAGGGGAGGAAGATGGAGTAATAGATAATTTGAATTGCAGTTCAGCTGTTATCAACTCTCAGCTATGGCCATGTAGCTAGAGAGAGAATAAATCAGCTTAAAGGCTTTCATATTTGCCTCTTCTGGGGATGTGATGGGGAACAAGAAGGTTTGGGACTCAAAGCTTCCCCTGATTCATCCTGGGAAGCCTGCCCACTGTGGATACTACTGTCAGATCAGAGTAAGGAAAGTACAAAGGGTAGAGGAGATTTCCATATCCTCAACATGAAGACTTAAAAAGGTACAAAATTATTTGGGAACCATCTCTTTGATTACAACTATCTCTGGTGCTTGATGCCTATGATGGAAGGTCACATAGTTGTAAGGTTGAAAATAGTGTTTGCAGATTGCCAAAGGTGACATCTAATTATATTATGAACTGCTTAAACATATGTCCACTTAAAAATTTATCAGGTTAATGGCAAGCATCACTCTAGTCATACAGTTGGCCCTCATGCCAACAATACTCTTGAAAACATACTCTGTCCTTCAAGTAAAATGTACTGAATGGCCTGTTAGATTATGCATGACGATATATCTGTGTGTGAGAGACAGTGATAAATATTTCATTTGCACTAGACAGCTTTGTGTAAATCAGTGACATCCATATAACAAAAAAATTGCAAGCCAACTGGCTGATAATTCAAGAATGTGGCACAGGCACAGAAACAAGACAGCAGTGATATCATGCCATTCCTGTATTCCAAGCAAAGAAACACTCACCTGAATAGCCATTTATATCCATTGCTTTGAGATTCCTGCACTTAATGACTGTTAAAGTGAGGCGACCTGCAGTTGGCAGATAACAAAGGGAAAACATGATCTCCCCCAGGTCCACACTTTCCTTTAATAAAAAAAAGAGAGAACATGGCATATTAGAAATAGTTAAGAAGAGAACTTAGCCAATGGGCACTTCTTGCCTTTGCTTTGCCTTCATCTTCCTTAGATATTTCTAACCCCTTTGTCTTGTATTTACTCCATAGAAAGGAATGGCATGAGTGACAACATTTGCTTATCAGTTAACTTCAACATTTAGAGTGTTTTGCATCCTAAAAATCTTCAATATGCATTCTATGCATTCATGCTGACCAGTATACAAAAGAAATAGTTGAATGTCATCTTTTAAGGGGAACAGTAATACTGCACATTGTCTTTAAATTTTCATGGTGAGAATCTTCTATAAGTAAATGCTCTGTCATTTCCTGATTTATTAAATTAAGGATTACTGTGTGAAACACAGGAGTCATGACAGAACTGTTGTGCACATATTCCATCCCAAAATGTAGGGGTGATCCCCTTACCCCGTTGTTCTGACAATGATTCCACCACCACCACCATGGTTTTATCCATAACCAAACTCCTCAAGGTACTCATAAGATGGTCCTAAAATGTTGCTTGCTTCTCACTGGAGAGATACTATTAATAATGGCCTGCCACTCAGGATTGTTACAAAGATGAAAAGAAATAAAGAAGTGACTTGTATATTAGAAGCATTCTCACCATTGGTTGATTGATTTCATGATTTTTATTCAATCAAGTACATTGACATATGTACGTAGAGGACAGAACTGTGAGTTCTAAAAGAGTACATTGACATATGAAGGGAAAGGGGCATTCTGAAAGGGGCAAAACACATACACCTATTGTTTTGTGTGTCAAGCACACATGCTACACCTGGCATCATCCTGGAAGAAGCCTTCACTACTTTTCCCTCTTGTGTGGCAGAAATGCCTCTTTTAAGATGTCATTAGCCTTCTGTGGGGTTTTTGAAAACTGTGTACCTTGCATTATAAATGATTCCATACATTTAAACACTCATTGCCCATTTAACTGGAGAAATTTGTTATTAATTAGACATGGGCACGACTCAAAAAATGGTGTTTCGTTTGTCGTTTGGTCGTTTAGGGGCCCGTTTCGGTTCATTTTCGTTTTTATGACGTTTTTTGCAAAAAAAATTGTTTTTGTTTTGTTAGGTAATGAAATGAAAAAACGAAAATGAAAATGAAAAATTGCTGTTTCGTTAGCATTCTTTTTAGTTCAATGCATCTGCTGCAACAAAAACGAAAAACACGGCAAAATTGGTCATTTTGTTTTCGTTTTCATTTTGTTTTTAAAAAAATTTGTTTCGTTTTCAAAAACAAAATGAAAAATTTTTTGTTCTTATTATTAATCAGTACATCTTAAAATGGATTAAGGCAAAATTGGTCGTTTCGTTTTCGTTTTCATTTTGTTTTTAAAAAAATTGTTTCATTTTCGTTGTGTAACGAAATGAAAAAACAAAAACAAAAATGAAAAATCGCTCATTTTGTGCCCATCTCTATTATTAATCAGTACATCTTAAAATGGATTAAGGTAGCCCTGTCAAGAAGCAGTGCATAAAATGATCAATGTTAAGGAAAGACAGCTCTCATGGTTTCATCATATTGTACTCAGGGAATATAACCTGGAATCTCTTGTGGAGCTATCGAGCAGGTTCAACAAATATGTGGGACTGATGTCAGACTGATGAAGCTGTTTGGATGAGCAGAGAAACATTTCTATCTCTCAAAAAGAAGTCCAATAGCCATGACTCAACTTCCAGACACTACAAGTAGGCTGCTGTCTTAAACACGAAACATGCCCCTGAATTGTGAGTGGAAACAAACAAATGGAACTATCATACAAAAGCCAGACTTGAACAATAAGAAACTCTCTCTGCCCGGTCCACTTGGTCTTAAACAAGACACACAATGCAGTGGAGGATTGGAGGCTGAGCTAACTAGCAGTGGACAATTTCTGCTCCACAGTTGCCACCCTTGTCCTCTGTAGCCTCGCCTGTTACTTAACCAGCCAAACATCAAACAGGTAGGCATCTGCTCTAATAATGACCTTTGGAAGTGTTCTGACTTCCTTGACCCTATCATTTCCCCTTTTCATCCTGTAGCAATGGAATACTGGGGAAAGTCTAGCTTAAAAATAGCCGGCATTAATTAAGGTTTTTCAGTATATCTGCATGGGCTATTTCTGAAGCATGATCAATATTTCACCTCTCTATTCCAGGAAATAGATTATTAACAAAAATCAAATTTGCTCAATACTTCGATGACTAACTTAACAAAGTACAGAAAGAAATGAGCAGGATATTCAAGGTGGCCTTTTTCTCTGATTTCATGCAATATCCACCTGTGCAACATCTTTGAGTTGTCTGGAAGTTGAGTCATGGCTACTGGACTTCTTTTTTTGAGAGAGCCATGACTCAACTTCCAGATAAACTCACCTGGATGACTGAGAATCTTCACAGACATCTTTGAGTTGCATTTCACATCAAAATGGGAAATTATTTCACATGATTGAGGGTCCACACAGAAAATTTCTATTGTAAGAATAAGCAATACAGTTTGGTGCCTTCCTTTTGAATATGTGTACAGTATTACTTTGATCATATCCTTCCTTTTTCCTCATATCAATTTATTTGACCAGTAGTAAGATGGGATGGTTAATCAGTTCTCTTATGTAGACATTTCAAATTGATCTGGTATAGATTACAATCAGTGTTCGTACTGTTATATAAAGATCGGTTTAAGTAATCCCACTGCAATAAAAGGCAGCCATGCCATGAGTACAAAATACAAATGCAAGAGTAGGTGATACCTTCATAGACCCTTTGCTATCTAATCCACTGTTGCCTTGGCTGTAACTTTAAAATAGCAGTTCTAATTCAGCCTGCATTTTTTCTGACTTACATTTAAAAAAAACATGCCTGGCCATATCCATCTTGTCATTAACTTTTGGATGTTACATCTAAGAAAAACATTACTGGAAAAATCTATCTTGTAGTAAACTTTGGGACTTTTAAGTTCTTCACACCATTAGATGCCTGTTGAAATGGATGGTCTGGATCCACAAAAATTAGCAGATTGCTTGATTTTTTTTAGACGTCTATGAAGGTATCACCTACACTTGCACTTGTATTCCTTTTAAGTAAGATTTTCAGGGTACCTTTAGGTGGCAACATATACCGCTAACATTTCTCATCTATGCTATTCCTATCCCATAGAATGGAACCAAGTTCATTGCCACTTGGTGTACTAATTAAAAATCAATTCATATAATTCTCATAATGATTGCTTCACAAATAGGATTTACCACAAGTCACTCACTGGTTCAGAAATTCCAAACAGGTTCTATTCCTCCTTTATCTTACCGTGGTAAAGCAAACCTTAAAGGCAATCAACCAAGAATATGCGGCCGTGATTGAATATCCTACTCTTCATTTTGTAGGAAGCACTGGGAGAGCTGACTAGTGAAAGGACTATTTCAATTTATACAGCAGTTTTAGTGTTCAAACATTTCATACAGATCTCATTAATTTTACAACCAACACATGTTACTTTTTGGTTTAATGAGGAGGTAAGAGCCTCAAGGTACTTCTCTTCCACGTGCCTTATTGTGTACTTAATGTTACTGATTGTGACACAGAACAGTCTTTTATTCACATACAAATGATGCAAGAATTAATGCAAGAATCACAAGAACAATTAACAAACAATTAGAAAGATCTTATTGTTTATCAGCAGTGCAATTTTTTTTTTTGCAATTTTTTGTGGCAAAGAGAAGAAAAAAAACCATGAGAAAAATCTTGGGTACTAGAATAATCTTTTTATATAGTTTTTATTTATTTTCTATACAGTAAAACAGGCATGTCCATACTTTGGCCCTCCAGATGTTTTGGACCACAACTTTCACAGTCCTTTGTCATTGGCAATATAGGCTTAGAATTCTAGGAGTTGTGGTCCAAAACATCAGGAGGGCCGAAGTTTGGACATTCCTGCAGTAAAACACATACAGTATATTGCTCATCAGCTGTCATGTTACAAAGCTCAATCACTATTATTTTCCCAACATTTCTGCCCATTGTAATTCATATCTCCTTTCACATCTTAGAATAACATATTTTGATACTTAAGTTTCTTTTTAAATTCCATCAATAGTCTATCTATTTTTACTGATTTCTAGAGATGGGCACAAAACAAAAAAAAATGCTTTTTCATTGTTTCATTATGAAATGAAACACAATAATATTTTTCCCTCTAGGAATGAAACGATTCATCCAAGAGAAACCAAAATGACAAGGACTCTTCGCCAAGTTCTTCCCTGTAAGCCACCAATATTTGAAGAAGTTTGGGGTTCAGGGGGCTGAGTTATTAAACTTCAAAGCAGGTCTCCCTAGGAAAAAAATCATTTCTAATTGAGTCTCAGAAGCTGCTAATAGCCCCCCCCCCCCCGTGGGTGAGCAATTAGTGGCTTCCTGACTCAATTTGAATGATTTTTTTCCTAGCAGGACCCTCCTTTGGAGCTTAATAACTCAGCCCTCTAAAATCAAAACCTCTCCACATTTCGGGGGTTTACAGGGAATTGCTCAAGGAAGCTCCCCTGCAGTTTTGGTGCTAAAGATACATGGCTGAGATACCTATTTTGGAGTACATTAAAATTGAGGAAAGCACTCTTCCCATGGGAGGAGCTTTCTTGAGCTCTTCCCCTAATTACAAATGTTTTTTTAATAATAACCCATCTCCCTGAAGCCCAAACCTCTCCAAAATGTCAGGGGGTTACAGAGAAGAGCTTGAGGAAGCTCCCCAGAAGTTTTGGTGCCTCTAGGATCCAGGGCAGCATAGTGTTTCATTTCATTTCATTTTGTTACAAAACTACCTTAAAAATTTGTTAGAAATGAAACAAAACAAAATGAAACTACTAAAGAAATGAAACAAAATGAAACAAAATGAAACAAAACAAAACACTATGATTCCGTTTTGTGCCCATCTCTATTTTCATCTAATACAATGGATAAAAATAACCAAATACAATATTGCAATAATCTATCTGATCTTAGCAGTAACATCTTAACATAAGAACATAAGAAGGGCCATGCTGGATCAGGCCAAAGGCCCATCTAGTCCAGCTTCCTGTATCTCACAGTGGCCCCACCAAATGCCTATGGGGGTGCATGAGACTAGATATCTGTCTCCTGCTACCACTCTCCGGCATCTGGCCCTTGAAGTACCCTGGTTTTAAGCCTGGAGATTACACATCTCCATCATGGTTTGTAACCTGTGATGGACTTCTCCTTCAGGAATCTGTCCAATCCCCTTTTGAATGCATCCAGGCTAGATGTCATCACCACATCTTGTGGCAGGGAGTTCCACAGACTAACAACACGCTGGGTAAAAAAATTTCTTTTGTCTGTTTTCACTCTCCCAACCACAGTTTGAGTGGATGTCCCCTAGTTTTTGTATTTTGTGAGAGGGAGAAGAGTGTCGCTCTATCCACTTGACTCATGCCCTGCACTATTTTGTATGTGTCAATCATATCCCCCCTCAGGCGCCTTTTTTCCAGACTAAAGAGCCCCAAATGTTTTAGCCTTTCCTCATAAAGGAGGTCTCCCAGGCCAGTAATCATTTTAGTCGCTCTCTTCTGCACCTTTTCCCGTTCCACTATGCCTTTTTTGAGATGTGGTGACCAGAATTGTACACAATACTCCAGGCGCGGCCTTACTATCATTTTGTACAGTGGCATTATAATGTTGGCTATTTTATTTTCAATCCCCTTTTTGATAATCCCTAGCATGGAATTGGCCTTCTTCACTGCTGCCATACATTGGGCAGATACCTTCATTGAGCTGTCCACCAATACAAATATCAATCTAAAGCCTCAAGTTGTTCTTCTACATTGTTGCTCTTCCACTTTTCCACATTAACAATAGCTCAAAATTACTACCGAGTCTAAACTTCCTATGTGAAAATACAGGAACTTAACATGGATGAAACACAAATATTACTTAATAAGTTTAGTACTTATATATAAATTCCTATGTGCAGAAGATCCAGTTGAATGCAGTGTTTTACTTCCATATATGTGTTTGGGGGCAGAATACAATCTTGCATGCTTCTCCTTCAGCACTGGGTGTCAGTGAATAATGTGTCCTGTCTGTTGCTAGATCCTAGATTCTACTGGTGATTAATCTAAATATAGAGGGTTACCCCTATGCCCCAAGTCCTTGACACGATCCTTTGCTTCTTGCTTCTAGTTTTGTTTTGTTTTTATTTTGCTAGGCATCTTTCCTCTCGCCTTCATTTTTTGCTCTCTGATGACAGAGGAGTAAAGATGTAGTGTCAAACTATATGAATGGAAAGGGCACAAACAGCTGTTTTCAGTAAAAGGTTTTGTTTCCTTTAACCAAGAAGCATCCACACTGATCATATTTTGTTTTCCAAGGGAGGAATGAGAGTGGACATATCTCTCCATGCTTCACTCTGAACAACAAAAAAAAAGGGAATGGATGAATTCCAAATTCTTTCAAACAATTTCCAGTTGCCGTTCTAGGCTACTTTGCAAAATATATGTGCCAAGTTCTTATTGTGGTGGCTGAAGCTGGATTACCCTGGTACACAACGATTCTTAGCTCAAAATCCATATCGCTCTAGGTGGCTGAAAAAAAAGCTTCTCAAAGTGTGCTGCTGGGCACAGCCATTCCTTCACAGGTCTGTCAAATCTTGATGATAAATACTTGAGCTTAACTGGAACAAGCATGTTGAAGCTTCCACCTCATTCCCAGCACTGCCCTGTGACCCAGTGGTTATATGTTCTTTTTAAACAGTGTTGCAATCAGGCTGTGCTAGTAATATCTAGACATTTCTAGACAATCCCCAAGAAGCTCTGCTAACATTGCATAACAACAATTTGATCACTGTTTGCTCAATCTCTGCTTTCATTTCTTATATGCTTCCATTTTTTCAGAACTAATGTTGCAAGAAATTGGACTGATGCAACTAGATTTAGGAAAACAGATGTTGAACAAGGCTACAGTTATAATTAGTTAAAACTAATGTTAAAACTTTGTTGTTTAACTAAAGTTAAAACTTTGTTGTAAACCGCCCGGGGTTCCGTCCTGAAGATGGGTGGTATATAAGCACTAAAATAAATAAATAAATAAATAAATAAATAAATAAATAAATAAATAAATAAAAGTGCTATGGAAAGGTATATGCTTGGTGATGGAAATTGACAATTTTTCCAAGCCCTGTGTCCAAACACTACCAAACAGTAAACTCAACAGGCTCTCCAGACTGTAAAAAAAAATGCCTATGCAGAACCAGCAAAAAAGAAGGATGGAATAAGCCAAGAAGTGGGTTGTCTTAGCAAGCACTACCCAAGTCTGTCTATCTGCTTATCTGCGTATCTATTTATGCAAAGTGCCAACTACTGCTTTGCATTCAATGCAATTAGAAGTTTGGAAGAGATATCTAGGTACTTGGAAAGATGTCAGATATAAGGAAGAGACCTCTAAAGCCCTCTCCAAAATTAAAATCTGCTTTTCACTTTCCAATCCCTAAGGAAGTCTCCAAAACACTAATCACTCTCTTGCTTGTTGGAGGGGGCAACAGCAGAAGGAGTATCTTTTGTTTTTCTTTCTCTATGGCTGCTTTCACATGACCACTAAAATCTGCTGCAAAGTACTTGCAGATACAGAGCATAAAATTATTTTCCCACGAGCAGCAGACTTAAAAAAAAGTGACCACACCCACTGAAGCGTGACCCAGCACATTTTACAAGTACCTGGTCTCGAGGTGGTAAAATCCTTGTTGCTGTTACCTGAGTCTGTGGGAACACGGAAAATCCGCACCAAAACCTTTTCACCTTTGTTATGGTATCTTTGCTGCGGTTCTCAGTTGTGGGATCAGAATGGTTGCAGATTTTCAAAATGCGACAGTGGGAACATCCAATCCACAACATCAATCATGTGATTGCTCCAGGGAGTGATCCTGATCAAAGTTTGCTGCGGATTTTAGTGGTCATGTGAAAGCAGCCTATGTATCTCATGGTGGAGGCTGGGAAAGGCTGTATGTAAACACATGATTAAAGGAATCACACATTTCCAATGTAGGCATTCATCACTTTTTATCCTGTGGCTGTGGGAATGGAGGGCTTTTGGATGCAGGAAGGGTCTAGCATTTGACCCTTCTAGCATCTAGAAAAGTTGTGAGTAAAAAGAAATTCAACAGTACAATGGATTTCTTAGCTCTAAAGGTGGAAAGAACCATCATGTTAAGTTCCAATTAAAAACACAACACAACCGTGGTTTCAGGAAGAACAAAAACAAGAGGACTGCCACAGAAAAAAACTAAACATGACACTAAGCAAAATATGGAGAATGTTTTATATATACAGTGGACCCACGTATAACAAACGGTTTGCATAACATAAAATCTGTTCAACATAAAAAATTCCGGAGATAGGGGAAATTTGCTTAACAGAATCATCTATGGGGCAAATCCGTACAACATAAAAATGGTCGTGATTAGGGATTACTCTGTTTTTAATGCATTCCTATGGGAAATTTGTACAAAGGAAAAATTGCTTAACATAATTTCATTTGGAACGAGTTAATTCCTTCATACAAGGTACCACTGTATTGTGGAAAATATATAACATTTGTGTAGCGCCTGGTACTTAAGAGGGGAAGAAATGTCAGGTCTGAAAGAGTCCTAAGATTAATGGAAGATTAATTATAGCTGATGATAATTTAAAGTTTTTCTCATCAGTTTTGGAAGATGAGTGGCCATCCATTGACAGTTCATTCTTAGCTGATGACTCTCAGCATTATTCATTGGTCACTCTTCACACAGTTGGGTGCCTCTGGGGACAAGAAGAGGTTTCCCATATGGATTGCAAAATGGTTGTGCTGCTGCTGCTTGCTTTATTCAGTGGCTAAATGATTTCTAGATAACCTTTCTGAAACAATGGTGTAGAAATTATTTGAAAAGAGATCACAGAAATGGCTGTAGCCTTGTCACAAAACGGCAGGAGGTAAAACTGAACTCTTTCATCCAAATTCTTTCTTCCTTGGGCTATGGGGATGTGACAGACGCAAGATAGGTTTTCCTGCACACAAGGAAAGCATTTGCATCTGGAACTGGGAGACTCGCGCCCAAATCTGAAATGTCATTGTTCTGCACAGATATGATATAAAGAGTAGTTTAGCATTACATGAATGGATCTCAAGAATGTCACATTGTCTTCTTGATTTCATCCTTCAACATGGCTGTGAGGAGGAGACACTGAACCATGTCAAAACAAAATCATGTTTTGAACATCTGGCAGCCAGTGCTTAGTTTCTATGAAGAGAGTTTCCTTCCAGGGATTTATTCTGCCTGGCAGCCTTGGCATCTACATCTAGAAGACTTTAACCCTGGATTTACTGGGATAGGATGCAGTCATCCTTGGGTTAGGGGAAGACATTGTGAAGGAGGAGGAGACAACTACACAACTATAGATTATCATTGACTGAAATCACTTTGCTTATCTTAGGGGGGGCAGTTCATTTCAAAAGACTTCTGTGTTTGTGTTGTTTCAGCATGTCTGAAATCAATTTTAAAATATCTGTTTACACAATGTACAACTGAACATACTTTTTTAATAAATCGGTTTCATATGGGATTTTTTTGTTTAGAGTGCGAGGAATTTAAAACAGCCTCAAGGGAATGGCTTGTTTTAACTCGAAGGCGGAGCAATATATTTTGCATGGTTTTGGCATGTGTACTCAGCTGTTTCAAAGTAAATTGTGTCTATTGGGTTTGCCAAGTAATAGATACTTGGATAATGGTTTTGGGCTGCAGGGTAACCTTGTAGTCAGATATGGTTTTGTTTTTTGTATATCTGTAATATTGAATACTGCTATCCTAGTTTGAAAGAAAGAAGAAAAGCCCAAATATTAAAAATAACACCACCACCAGCAGCAGTGAGGGTCTGTGAGAGACAGCCACTGGAAAGATAGGAGGGCACAGAATGAAGCCTCAAATACAATGAGGTTGCATCTCCTGCCCCCACACTGGCTGCCTCTCCTAGCTACTCGCTGTCACCACCACTAGTGTTTTAATATTTTTAATATTAAAATATATAGTTTTAAAGGGCTCCAGCCAATAACAGCTCAGCAGGAGCCTTTTAAAAATGGCTCCTGGAGTCCCAGGCACCAAATCTGGTGCCTCTACGACCCAGGGGAGCAGTTTCATTTCATTTCATTTAGTTTCATACAATTTTTTAAAAAAATAATCATAAGAAATAAAATGAAACAAAATGGGGGTGAGCACAAAATGAAATGAAACATTAGTTTTCCATTTTGTGCCCATCCCTAGAGGGAATCAAATAATCCCAAGGCAAATTTACATGTTAAAGTATGGTTATGTCTAAACAGCTACACTGTGTAGTTGGGTAAGCAACCTTATCTCATTGTAATCTAATAAAATGTTTGTCATAGTTAGTTATTGCATGCTGATGTAGGTTAATGATGTACTGTGCCAGCAGTCCTGAAAGGCAATGATATATGGTGGAAGAAGAATGTAAAGAAAGACATTAAATCCACATTGCTATAATTTTTCCTATCTAGAAGCTAAATACTGTATAAAAGGATAACATGTTTGAGGCTGGAAATGGGGCAAAGAGCTATTTATTCTTTCAATACAAATTCAAAGACTTGAGTGCTCAGAAGTAGAGGTTTTTACGGTGCATCTGTATTATAACTTCTATTCAGACTCTGTGCGTGTGTGTAACCATGGCCCTGATGTATCCAAAAATAGGGAAATGGAGATTTTGCTCAGAAAAGATGAAACGTTGCAGAAATGGAGGTATTTTGCAAGCGTACATTCATTCCCATTCACCCCAGTGCAATTAGATGTTAGTTTCTTGAAAGTAGTGTTTTCCTGGATTTGCTGATTGGTATGTGGAGTGGTGAAACTTGAATCTTAATAATAGTTCACATTTGGTGGTAAATCTAGATGGATATGTCTAGGTTATCTAGGGAAGGCCCAAGTTGCAATGAAGAGGACTTCATGATTTCCCTTTCCAATGCTTGAAACATCACATGTGTTTTTTTCTGACATGAGGTATTCCCTAACTTTCCAGAACACCAGAAGGGCCACCCTGCTGTTGTGTTTGTGCCTATGATTCCATTGGTTCCTTGCTGTTTCTAAAATCATCCTTTAGGGTTTCTTCACATTATACACCAATAAGACAGAACCATCTACTTTGAGTGTTTTTGCAGTGAAAAGAAGACACAACCTGTAGCTTTTGTCATGGACTTTTATACAAACAAGGGCCTGTGACATGCCGAGAAACCCATATGTTAACAAAGGGGAATGTGCACCACGTCAGTGACTCAGGTTTACTGACTAGACTGGTGAATGTGTGTTCGGAGCTGTTGAGAAGACAATTACCTTTTAAAAAGCTGTAGCTTCCCGTTAATGATGATGATGATAGAGAGAGAAACTGGCTTCTGGACAAAGTCAGAAAGCAGCTTGCTTATTTGGCAGCCAGTGCTTAATTTCTAAGGAGATGGTTTCCTTCCAGAGATTAATTCTGTCTGGCAGCCTTGGCATTTTCTTTTGGGAAACTTTAATGCTGGCTTTACATGGACAAGGTGTAGTTATCCTGAGGTGAAGGAAAGGTATTGTGGACATGCTCCAGAACCAATTTTGTTTTGTTTTGTTTTGGTACGGCTTTGTCATAAAGTGTAGAGTCCAGCTGAACCCCCAGAAGAATTTGGGGCTGGGTCCTGGCAGAAGTACTTTTCTTGGCACTTTCCAGCTGAAGGGCTCACTTGGCATTAGAAGTAAAAAAAAAACTAGAGATGGGCACAATATGGAAATAAATCGTTTCATTTTGCATCTTTAGTAGTTTTGTTTCATTTCATTACTAACAAAATTTTAGAGTAGTTTTGTAATGAAATGAAATGAAACAAAATGCTATGCTCCCCTGGGTCCTAGAGGCACCAAAATAGCAGGGGAGCTTCCTCAAGCTTTTCTCTGTAAGCCCCTGAAATTTGGAAATGTTTGGGGTTCAGTGGGCTGAGTTATTAAACTCCAAAGGGGATGCCCCTAGGAAAAACCATTTCTAATTGACTTAGGGCCTTTTCACACGACCCCTAAGATCCACTGGCCACTTAAATTCGGACCAGAGATCTTAGGGGTTTGTTGCCGTTCCTGCGTTCCCACCCCCTCCGCACTCCTGGCTGCTGGCTGCGTGAGGGGAGGGAGAAAAAAAGGAAGAAAAGAATGCCGCTCACCTCCGTTCTGCCATTTCGCTTTGCTCCCGGCACTGCATTCAGATCTCTTAAAGGGGCGGGGGGCAAAAAAAGAACAAACAGAAGCAAGGAGAGCCCGGCAGTCACTACTGTTATATCTGCATCAGGAATTTTCACCCTCCGGGAACAGGTACATGAAAAGTGCGCTGGGAAGCGCTTAGGTTGGCATGGTCGCACTTAATTATCTGTAAACTCCAGAGCTGGTGGGGAAATAATTTTAAGCTCTGGAGCTGGGAGCCATTTGCCACGGAGTTTAGGGGTCATGTGAAAAGGCCCTGAGAAGCCGCTAATCGCTTGCCTGCACGTGTGTGTGTGTGTGTGGGGAGCTACTATTGGCTTACTTCTGAACTTCCAACTCAAATGGAATGATTTTTTCCTGGGGGAGCCCCTTTGGATTTTAATAAGTCAGTCCCCTGAACCCCAAACCTCTCCACCTTTGGGGGGCTTACAGGGAAGAGTCCAATAAATCTCTCCTGCTATGTTGGTGCCAATACATGGCTGCAAACCCTATTTTTGAGTACACAAAATTTTATGTACTCAAAATTTTATGTACTCAAAAATAGGGTTCAAAGCCATGTATCAGCATGGAAACCACAGTGTAGCTTCATTGGACTCTTCCCTGTAAACTCCTGAAATCTGGAGAGGTTTGAGGGTCACGGGACTTAGTTATTAAACTCCAAAGGGGGGTGCTCCTAGGAAAAATCATTTTAATTGAATAGGGAAAC
>JAPFRF010000005.1:85290617-85325617 GCA_029282475.1 Phrynocephalus forsythii
AGGCAGTTTACAACAAAATAAAAACAGTAACAGAAATGACAAATTAAATAAAACATCGCGTTTAAAACTACAAAAAGGAATCAATGGCAAGATGGTGGGACAGGGGAAAAAATTAACAGTTGCCAAATGCCTCACAAAAAAGCCAGGTCTTTAAGGCTTTTTTGAAGGCTGGCAGGGACTGTGCAAGGTGCAACTCACTCGGGAGATTGTTCCATAACACAGGACCAGCCACAGAGAAGGCTCAGTTGCGGGTCACTGTTTTCTGAGCCTCCCTGGGTGTGGCCTCCCAAAGTGAGTGCTCCCGCAACATTCTGACAAGCAGCTCAATCTTACCTTTTCTTCATCAGCAGGTGATTCTGTACAAGTCCTTGAGTACTACCTAGCATTGATAATGGACTGGACAAGAGCCAATAAACTGAAATGGAATCCTGATAAGACAGCAATTCTACTGTTGGGAGGCTTTGATATAGAGGGAAGTTTATCTGAGAGGGTTACACTGCACTCGAAGCTTCAGGTCCACAGTCTATTGAGATGCAACTATCTGCTGTGGTAAAGATACCTTTTATCAAATCTGGCTGATAGCCCAGCTGCACCCCTACCTGGGTAAGAAATGCCTAATAATAGTGGTTCATGCATTGAAATAATAAATAAACAAGTTATATAAAACTGGGCACAATTTTATTTCTATGGAACAAAATATTTCAAACAAAGATAAAGTGGGGAGAGAAAACTTCAAGTCCTGGTTTCCACTTTCAGTCTTCAAACAAAGTGTTTTACTAACCAGCTTAGGCCCAAGGAGGTAGTCTATTTCACTAAATGTTCCAAATCTGATTGGCAGCTTCAATGCCAAGGCCACCATGCCAGGTTTGATTTTAATTTGTCCCCCCAAGTCATTCTGTCCTGTAACTGCCAGGCCTGACTGAAGCTGGGCCATGTGTGCCCAGGCCTTAAATAACCTGGCATAAATTGTGCCTTCCAAGATATGGGAAGCTGAATTGTCACACACTGGCTGAAATCCAGTAGTAAATGTCACAAGTAGAGTAGGCCCATTGAATCAATGGAACTTATGGAGGAGTTGACTCATCAAATGTGGCTTAACTACTGGATTTCAGCCACAATGACATCACAACACTATTGTACAAGTGTCAAGGCTTCACGCCCACAGCCTTGGTGCTGAGTCATTGCTCCCTCCATTGCAATAACCCCCAACACAGATAAACTTTCCTACAAAACTAGAGGAAAGTTAATGCTTTTCAATTCTATGTCTTACTTTACTACCTTCTCTTTAGACCACTCATTTCTCTAGGTTATGAAAGCTTACTTGCCACCCAACAGAGTAGCTGAGAGACTAATGGGTTATTGTCTCTAAAATGCTTCGAAGCTCTAAAAAGCATGTGTGGGAAGCATGTGTTAGGCATCTCTGTCAGAAAGTTATTATCAACAATGTTGTTTTATTCAGGCTTCTTGAATATAGGCTTGCAGTATTGTTCCTCAAGGAGAGGTTCCATTACTTTTGCATTCCCTCAAAGCAGCAGCCATCATGTTTAACAACCAAGACCTTGAAATCAACTCAGGGTCAAAGCACCAGGGCATTTCGATTAACAAGAACAATGAGATGATCTGCCATTCCCCTCAGCATCCTTGTCTCCTCCCATAGCTGCAGGCTTCACCTTAGGCAGAGGAGATGAATATTATCAGCAACAATATAATGCAAAGTATTATCAGGACATGAAAAGTTATTTTGCAAAAGTAATTAATTGGGATTAATCATTCAAACCTCAGAAAAGAGATGAGTTACCATTACAGTCTTGTTTTTAAAAATAACTTGATACTTTCTCACGTCTCTGAAGTAATTAAACATTTGCTCTTATCTACTTTACACACACACACACACACACACACACACACACACACACACACACACACACACACACACACACACACACACACACACACACACACACACACACACACCAAGCTGCAGTCCTGTGGTTCAAACAGCATTTTTCTCCCATGGAATACAGAACAAAGCAAAAAAGCAAAGTACTCTGCTTATATATTGCCCCATACCACTCCAAGTAGTCTCTGGGTGGTTTACAGTTTTTTAATTACAGTAATGCTGGCTACACATTGCACCCCCAGCAAGCTGGGTAATCATTTTACTGATCTCAGAAGGATGGAAGCCTGCTACCTGGGATTGAACCCCAGGTCATGAGCACAGTTTTTACCTGCAGTACAGTCATTTACCTGTACCTTGTTTGTTTGTTGTTCTGCCCATCTGGCTGCAAATGTCACTCTGGATGTTTCACAACAGAATAAGACATTGATAACATTAAATACAGTGGACCCTTGTATAACAAGCAGTTTGTTTAACAGAAAATCCGCTCAAAGGAAAAAAATTCCGGAGATAGGAGGAAATTGCTTAACAGAATTGCCTATGGGGTGAATCCGTACAACAGAAAAACGGTCGCAATTAGGGATTAATCCATTTTCAATGCATTCCTATGGGAAATTTGTACAAAGGAAATTCATTCAACAGAATTTCATTTGGACCAAATCAATTCCTTTATACAAGGTACCACTGTAATATTAACATAGACCTCACCATAATATAAAAATAAACAATGCACATATATTCATCAATAACAAATAATACAAGAGACATATAATAACTGTTACTTCCCAATTCTGAGTATATTGAACGTCTTGGTTTTGAATGGGACATAAACAGTATTAGCTTTCCAAAAGACAAGCTCTGGATGAAGATGAAAACCGTTATTGGATACAGTTACTTGTATCCGTAGACTTCCCCTGCAAACATCATGGTAAGGACTGGCACAAGAGCATTTAGCAGTACACACTGCTGGAAGTGACAGCAGACATAGGGCGTTTATACACGACCCCTAAGCTCCGCCGCAAATGGCTGCAAGCTCCGGATGATAAAAATGTTTACCCACCAGCTCCGGAGTTTGCAGACAATTAAGTGTGACCCCGCTCACTTAGCGCGACCAAACTGCACTTTTCTTGTACCTGCTTTTTTATAGTGAAAATATTTGATGCGGAGAGTTCCTGAGCTCTCCTCGCTTCTTTCTGTTGTTTTTCTTTTGCCTCCGCCCCTTAAAGAGGAACCAGGAAGTAAACAGAGGTCAGAGCAACCGGAGGTAAGCCTTTTATTCTTTTGTCTCTGTCTAAGGCTTTTTTTCCCCTCCCCCCCCTCACGCAGACAGAACAAAGAAGTGCCCAGCAGGTGGGGAGGGAGGAACAGCAACGAACCCTCAAGATCTCTGGTCCGAATTTAAGGGACCAGCGGATCTTAGGGGTCGTGTAAAAAGGCCCATACTGTACATGGAAGCGCTAGCAGGGCCCAGTGACTGAATAAAATGGTAACAGTTGACAAGGGATACATTGCAAGTATTCTACAAATAGATTAGGTTATAGCCTTGGGTGGAAGATTAGGACTGTGCAAATCTTTCTTCTGTAGTGGATGAATACATAGAGGACTTTAGGAAGCCACCTTATACAAAGTTATTAAGTCTGACAATTGGTCCATTTAATTCTGCATTGTCTGCACTAATATACAGCAGCCTTTCAGGCTTTTGGATAGGGAACTTTCTCAAGCCTGTTTGGTGGTGCTGGGAATAGATTTTGGACCTCGCGCCAGTCATCTTGGAAAGTGAAGTCAAGTGGGCCTTAGAAAGCATTGCAAACAACAAGGCCAGTGGAGGTGGTGACATTCCAGTTGAACTATTTTGAATCTTAAAAGAGGATGCTGTTAAGGTGGTACACGCAATATGCCAGCAAATTTGGAAAACACAGCAGCAGCCAGAGGACTGGAAAAGATTGGTCTACATCCCAATCACAAAGAAGGGTAACACCAAAGAATGCTCCAACTATCGTACAATTGCACTCATTTCACACACTAGCAAGTTTATGTTGAAAATTCTACAAGGGAGAATGTGGACAGAAAACTCTCAGAAGTGCAGAAGGGCAGAGGAACTAGAGATCAAATTGCTAACATGTGCTGGATTATGGAGAAAGCTAGAGAGTTCCAGAAAAAAACATCTACTTCTGCTTCACTATCTATGCAAAAGCTTTTGACTGTTTGACCACAACAAACTATAGCAAGTTCTTAAAGGAATGGGATTGCCTGACCACCTTATCTGTCTCCTAAGAAATCTATATGTGGGACAAGCAGCAACCATCAGAACTGGATATGGAACAAATGACTGGTTTAAAATTGAGAAAGGAGTACGACAAGGCAGTATACTGTCACCTTGCCTATTTAACTTATATGCAGAGCACATCAAGCAAAAGGCAGGACTGGATGAGTTACAAGCCCAAATTAAGATTGCTGGAAGAAATATCATCAACCTCAGATATGTAGATGATACTACTTTGATAGCAGAAAGTGAGGAGGAATTAAAGAACCTCTTAATGAGGATGAAAGAAGAGAGTTTAAAATGGGCTGAAGCTCAACATCAAAAAAACTAAGATCATGGCCACTGGTCCCATCACCTCCGGGCAAATAGAAGGGGAAGAAATGGAGGCAATGACAGAGCTTATTTTCTTGGGTTCTTTGATCATTGCAGATGGCAACTGCAGCAACGAAATTAAAAGACGCCTGCTTCTTGTGAGGAAAGCAATGGCAACCCTAGGCAGCACCTTAAAGAGCAGAGACATAACTTTGCCAACAAAGGTCAGGATAGACAAAGATATGTTTTTTTCCAGGAGTGATGTATGGAAGTGAGAGTTGGACTATAAAGAAGGCTGATCGCCGCAGAATCGGAACTCTGAAAAGTATAAGCATGCATATGTACTCAGTACTTGGTTTGGGCCCTGTTTGCATCAATTACAGATTCAATGCAGCGTGACATGGATTCTATCAGCCTGTGGCACTGCTGAGATGTTATGGAAAACCAGGATGCTTTAATAGTTGCCTTCAGCTGTGCTGCATTGTTCAGTGTCATGCCCCTCATCTTTCTCTTGGCAATGTCCATAGATTCTCTATGGGGTTCAGGTCAGGCAAGTTTGCTGGCCAATCAAGCACAGTAATCCCATGGTCATTGAAACAGGTTTTGGTACTTTTGGCAGTGTGGGCAGGTGCCAAGTCCTGCTGGAAAATGAATCAGCATCCCCATAAAGCTAGTCTGTGGAAGGAAGCATGAGGTGTTCCAAAATCTCCTGGTAGATGGCTGTGTTGACCCTGTACTTAAATGAAGCACAGTGGACAAACATCAGCAGATGACATGGCTCCCCAAATCAACATAGACTGTGGAAACTTCACACTGGGCTTCAAGCATCGTGCATTGTGTGCCTCTCCATTCTTTCTCCAGATTCTTGGTTCCTTGGTTCCCAAATTTTCTCTCATCAGAAAAGAGGACTTTGGACCACTAAGCAACAGTGTTCATGAGTGGCCTGACAAGAGAAATACAACATTTGAAGCCCATGCCCAGGATCTGTCTCTGTGTGGTGGCTCTTGATGCACTAACTCCAGCCTCAGTCCACTCCTTGTGAAAGTCCCTAACACTTCTGAATGGCTTTTTTCCTGACAATCCTCTCCAGGCTGTGGTCATCCCTACTGCTTGTGCACCTTTTTCTTCCACACTTTTCCCTTTCACATAACTTTCCATTAATGTGCTTTAACACAGCAATTTGGGAACATGCAACTCTAACTTCTTTTGCAATGTGTACCTTTGGGGGCTTTCCCTTCTTGTGGAGGGTGTCAATGATGGTTTTCTGCACAATTGTCAGGTCAGCAGTCTTTCCCATGATTGTGATCCCAACTGAACTAGCCTGAGATACCATTTAAAGGCTCAGGAACCTTTTGCAGGTGTTATGGATTCATTAGTGGATTAGAGTGGGACACTTTGAGCCTAGAATATTGAGCCTTTTCACACTATTCTAATTTTCTGAGATTGTGAATTTGAGGTTTTCATAAGCTGTATGCCAGAATCATCACAATTATATCAAAGCAAGGCTTGACATATCTTGCTTGGCATGCAATGAGTGTATCTAATAGATTAGTTTCACTTTTTGAGTTGACTTACTGAAATAAATGAACATTTGTATGCTATTCTAATTTTTCAAGTTTCACCTGTATGGTCTTAAGTCCATCTTTTTAAAATTCCTTAAAAATACGTAAATAGCAGTTATTGAAAATGATATAAATGAAACTTGCAAGGAGTATTTAGACAAGCAAAACTTGAAAAGATTCTCAATAAAGCATGAAAGTCTTTCAGTTGCACAGAGCAATTCCTTGGGCTTGATGTACCAAAACAAAAGCAAGACAAGGTTGGGGGGAAAGGAAAGAGCTGTAAGAAATAAAGCACCTGTAGCTCTGTTCTTTTTAGAGCTGTGCCTTGTGATTTCACAGCAGCATATCAGATAAAGAAGAGAAGACCTCCAATTGTAAATATAAATATTTGTGGTAATCCACAAGTTCCTTGTGAAGCAGAGTGGGAAGACTTTAGTGTAGTAATCCTTCTTCATACTAGTGCTTAGATTTAAAAAGAAAGATAGCAGGTGACAGAACTCAAATCCTAAGCCCTATTAATGAAAAATACTTGAGAGGAAATTACTTTCCAGTGTGAAAATCTATTTTTTCCCTTCAAAATTCATGCCAATATGTTCTGGCTAGCACACATTGGTTGCTGAATTCCCTAACATGAACCCTTGATTGCATACTAGGTGAGAAAGCTAAAGACTCGTCTGTTTGACACACATTGGTTGCTGAATTCCCTAACATGAACCCTTGATTGCATACTAGGTGAGAAAGCTAAAGACTCGTCTGTTTGAACAGTGAAAAATAATGGGCTCAATGGAGATTAATTATCAGCATTTCTCTGGCACATTTCGTTAGACCCTTCTGCTCTGACCTGACACCTTTTCTAAGAAAGAACAAAAGTGCAGTCCAATCTGGCTTCTGTTTATCAGTATACCTGAATATATGTCACAACAAAGGTCAGCACTGAGAGAAAAACAGCAGTGAATGTTAAACGACTTGTCCAACTAGAAGAGAAAATCAGCATGGACAGATCTTTGTGCTGAAATAGAAATTTAACAAATTCATAGAAATGAATGAGCTGTGAACGAATTAGTCACAAATTGCCTCTAATGTACCAAAGATGGGTTTTGAAGCTTGGACCTCACTTAGCCACAGCTGTTTCTGGTCTCTCTCTTTATTCATTCCTCAGGCGGGCCAGCAGGACAGCTGGCATTAGCCTTTGTAAACAGGCAACAGAAAGTCAATAGACAAAGCTCTTAATAGAAACAAAAGTGCTTGTTTACCTTGGAATATTAAACATCCAGATTTCCCCTCTGGTTACAGTGCTAAATTCAATCAACTTTTAGGTCTTAATATAGTTCAACAGGAGAAAGAGAGGAGGGGGAGGGTACAGAATTATTCATGGCAAAGCAATAAACCTAGATTAAAATGAGAGCAAGTGCATTCTGCCCTATTGAGGGTTTAAGAGCCCAGGGACTAGCTTCTGTCCAGACAATAATTGTTTAAAATTTATTGAATAAAGATTTCTAAGTGCATCTTGCCCTATGGGGTAAAAGCTTAAAGGAATCTGCTTCCAAGGAGCAGTTTGCCTGAAACAGTGATATGGAGTACACTGTGTGCATGTGTGCACGTGTACAGATACTGTAGCTTCACCACTGTGATTCATGGTCTAGTAAATTCTACACTGGACCACTGCAAGGCACTGTTGTGTGAAGCTGCCCTAGAACATAATCTAAAACCTGCAAATAGTGCAGAAGGCAGTAGGTATATGACAGCTTTAATAATGACCCAACAATGTAATTATTAAGAGTATCAGGCTAGGGCCAGAAAAACCCATGCTGAATTTTTTTCCTGAGCCACAGAGCTTACTCTTTGGAAAAATGACTATTTATTGTCTTAATATATCCCATACATTTTTGTGAGAATCTATGTGAGTGAAGCTGGGGAATGATGAGCTGTTTGGAGAATAGTGGGACAGAAATGGAACAGGCACAGCAAGGAACCCTCAGTGGGGCAGGAGTCTGAACCCCCAGGTGGAGTTAGCTCTGGGGTGGTGTGAGAGGAGACTGGATTCACTCCCAGCCTATGAGAACCCAGCAGGTTAAAGATGCAAGTCTGGAAAAAAGCTATAAGGGGAAGAGTTTGGCTGTGGAGAAAGGATCCCTGGAGAACAGGCTTTTTCAGGAGTAAAGCATCTACTTGAAGAAAAGCTCTTCCTCCTGGCAAGATCCTGCAGTTAAGTTCTCCTGACAACAGGCCAAATGCTAAACTCAAACAGTCCAGCTATTTCAACCTCACTTGGCATTGTGTTTTCATGGGAGACAAGGCCTCTTTTGGTCCCTGATTGCTTTGTACCCTACCCTTGGTGCTGACTCCTTGCTATATGTGACCGTTTGGACTGCCTGACTCCTTGTTTGGCCTTCATCTGTTTCTTTACATTTGGATTTGGGAGACTTGGAATGTTTTGGATTTTGGCTCTGGGTCTCTTATACCTGGTTTACCTAACACTGGCAAGCCACTCTTTGCTGGCTCTGGGAGGACATTGCCCCGGAAACAGGACACTTTAGCCCTGCTCTAATCTTTTTGTGGTTTTTGTGTGAGAGGGCTTACTTCCTTTCCTTCACTGGCCACTGCTACATCTCAAACATACTTCTTTTTTTAAAATATTTTATTGAATTTTTTAAGCATAAGAAGTTAAAACAAATACATTGCTTGTGTGTTGCCATGTTGCATAGTTCAAATACAATTATTTTCCCAATATTTCAGCCCAAGTGCTTGGAATATTCCAAATTTACATGCTTCTTTTCTATCATTGTATTTATCGTTACTTTATCTCCATTGTCATTTAGTACAAAAAGTGAAAATAACAAAGTACAGTATTAAACTAGCCTATTTAATCTTAATTCTTCATTTTACTAAGCACTTTAAAATTTATTTGTCTAGCTCAATATATGATAGGCATACATTTATATCTGTTTTCATCTAGTACAAAAGAGTGAAGATACTAAGTTTGACTTAAGATATCCTATCTAATCTATAAGATTAAGTAAATAATAAACATCATCAACCCATTATATTTTATCTATTCACCTAAGTTCTATCAACTTTCAAATACATCAGTATGGCTGAGACTAATACTTAATGGGGTATTGGGAAAAAAAAGAGTTATATCTTGGTCTCTCAGTTTCGTAACGTATTTAACATTTTCTATTCTTGGCTAGTATATTCCTCTTGGAGGTCAGACAGATTAACATTTCAGGCAGGTACAAACATACTTTGTTTCACCTGTCTGTGAGGATAGGATTTCATCATGATAAAGAGAATCATTACAAACTTCCATGGTACACAGTCTCAGAATGTCCTCAGAAGGAAGGAATGGTAAACCACTTTTGATACTCTATACAGTATATGTAAAACCTCAAAAAAGTTACTTTAGGTTGAAATCAGCCTGATGGCACATCCGTGTTATAAATTAAGGTTTAAAATGGCAAAAGCTATGCAATAAGCATCCAATAGAATACCGCACTACTTAAAACAGGGGTCCTCAACCCAAGGCCCGGGGGCCGGATGTGGCCCCACAGGGTCCTAAATCTGGCCCCCGGAACCAATTGCAGACCCCCCCACCTACCCCCTGCTTCAAGAGCAAGCAAGCCACCGCAGCTGCTTCTATTGCTGAGGCAGTTCAAAGCGGTGGGCTATGTTGCTTCCCCCACTCCCTCCACCTACCATCCAGATGATTGGCACGTTGGCTAATGGGGCAGTTCAAAGTGGGAGGGCCACAGCAAGATCCCCCGCTCCCCCCGCCTGCCCCCTTTTTTCCTTGGACTGTGGTCCGGCCCCAGTGGTGTCGGGGTGGTGGTGGATCGGGCCCGCTGTTTGAAAACGTTGAGGACCCCTGAGTTAAAAAGTCTATGAACAATATCGTTCTGACTGTGCTGTGGCAGAACAAAGGACGAAAAAAACATTAGTATTAGAAATGTTTTCAAGCATACTCCTAATCCCATTCTGTGTATTCTTGTATCATCAGCTCAGTCTTGACTTGTATACTGCAGTGTCCTCAATAATTCTTTTGAATTGGGAGTTCAGTGTATTTGGAAACTTATTATGAACCATTCTGGCGTATCTAAAAGCCTCAAGCAAAGATATTTTTTCTCTTCTCACTCCATCTCTCTAGATTTTCATATTGTGAATTACCTATTCCCCGAGTCCCACCTTTGTGTACATCAAAGATCTATTTAAAATTAAAGTCCTCCCTCTTCTTACACCTAATTTTTATTCCATTTGTTGTGGAAGTTTAAATGTAGAAACTGCCAATTACAGCTATATAATCTCACAGTGGAGCAGCTGTAGAAACTGAAGACTGGCAACTCAGCAGCTGAATGCAAAAATCAGAGTTACTTATTAGCTGTGCAGTGCCTGCATAAGTGGCCTACATGATTTTTCAGAGCAATCCTAAATGGGTTAGTGGGGGACTGAGCACTTAAATGAACCAGAACAACCCCAACAATGGCAGAAATGGCATATGTGTAAGCAGAAGAGGCCACTGATTTATATCCTAAGCCATGAGGAAATCCCATGGCTTCTTCCTTTTCTCCCAACCAATGGCACGAGAGTGGGGCAAATCAGCTTCACTCCATGCAGGCATCCATTCTTGTTCTGACACTAACCCAGGGGCTTGTGCCGCCTACTGGTGGCAGTTTGTGTGAGACATAATTCCTTATGAATGCTAACCCCATTTGGATGTTAACACCGCCAGAATCAATGAGGAACCATACTGAAGATGAGAGGACAGAAAGCCCCCTAGCCTCCATCCCTAATATGAAGAGTACAATTTATGGAAATGGGAAGCTAAGGGATACATGAGTGAAAAGGTTTGGGAGCCACTGTGGTAGATGATCTGCCACATTCAAAGCCCTGATGACTCACACTGGCCAGGTCAGGAGGCAGCAGGAAGGACTTCATTGGTTGTTGTTTTTGTTCTTGTCCTTCCTTCTTTTGTTTTCTTTTTCCCTCAAAATCCTCTCCACTAATTTCAAAGGGAAGGAAATGAATTATGGCAGTCCTTGGTGGAGATAAGCCACAGGCCCCATACTTCCCCTGAGGGAAGGAAGTGGGCTTGGGATAGAACAGATCAAAAGCAGACTCAATCTGCCTCCAAATTATCCATGAAACATCCTGTATGATCAACCATCACCATCTGAAAAACTCAGGGAAGTTCTTTGCTTGCAGAAATTTCATACATTATAGACATCTCTCTTCCAGTTCCTGTCTATTTTCATCACACAAAGGAAAACTACCCAAGGGGTTGGCATTGCTCTGTCTGATGGTACACAATAGGGAATTTAAATTATGCCAGAAGCATACACATAGGTCCTTTGGAGTTTTCTAGCCTTGCAACAATGTGTAGACATTAGAATGCAGGTGTGCAAGGAATTAAGAGTAGAAGCAGAACCGGTGAACATGGCACCACCTCTTTTCTTCATGGGGTTGTCAGTCATATTATTCACGTGAATATGCAAATAAGATTATTATATGTCTTGTTAAATCAATGTCCTTCCCAGCATCCTTCCCTGCTCTGGGACAGGAAAGAGAGATGGATTTCAGAGGGACAAACAATACTGCCTACACTTATCTTCCCATTAGAACTCCTGGATAGCTCAGTGGTTTAGGTCTCAATCAGATAAACTAGTAGTCATGGGGAAAAACATACAATTGAATAGTAAACTAACTTACAACTCTTCCTTTAAATTCAGGGTGAGAAAGACTATGATGAATCAAAGCAACCAAAGTGATCATTCTGCAACTCACCAATATGCAGCCAAATTCAATCATTAGCCTCCATTTATATAAATCCCATTGATTAAGTAGCTTTACTCTTAGCACATAATAACTGGATTTAACTCATGGGACTGAAAACACCCTTCAAATTGAAATTAAGGACTCTTAGCAATGAACAGCTAGAAGATGTTCATTAAAACTCCATAAAAAAAACTTGGCAGATTCGAATGTCTCACCCATCAAGAAGCAGCAATTTGGATAATGTGACACAAAGAAATAAAAAACAATGGAGAAAGTGTGAAACTCATAACCAAATATCCACCATTATGGGATTGTTGTTGTGAGTTTTTCGGGCTGTTTGGCCATATTCTGGAAGTTTTTCTTCCTGGTATTTTGCCAGACTGTGGCTGGCATATTAAGAGGGCAAGGAACTCAGGAAACTAGGAGTTTCTCTCTGTTAAGAAGTTTCACGGTAATCAAGGGGTAGCAAAGATCCTAATATGTAGTTGATGGGTGTCGTTAGTTGTTCTATTGTGTGTAGCCTGCATACTATAATTCGAACTGTAAACTGCCCAGAGACTATTTTAAGTGGTATAGGGCAGTATATAAGCAGACCACATTGCTCTGCTTTGCTTTGATCACCTTTGCTGATGGCTGGATGGGAATCATTGAGCTTTGACCTTTTTGCACTCTGCAGCCTTTAGAACTAGAAGCCAGGTGGCTGCAGAGGAAAAGGTAAAAGCTCAACAATTGCCATCCAGCCACAAGCAAAGATAATCAGTTCACACAATAGAACAACTAAAGACACCCATCAACTACATATTAGGATCATTGCTACCCCTGATTACCTTGAAACTTCTTAATCCCTCCATCACAATACAATGACTAGCACCTATTAGCCTACATAGGACAAGCTTCCTCTTTCCCACAACTTTAAGAACCCCAGTCTCACTCACTCTATACCCCAGAGCACAGAGAGAAACTCCTAGTTCCCTGAGCTCCTTGCCCTTTGAAGATGCCAGCCACAGAGTCTGGAAAAATGTCAGGAAGAAAAACTTCCAGAACATGGCCAAACAGCCCAAAAAACTCACAACATCAGATCCTGGCTGTGAAAGCCTTCGGGATTGTTTAAACAGGATTCTGAAAGCAGAAAGAGATCACCACTCAGCACCCAGAGGATCAATATCTTTGGTACTAAGGGCCTCATTCCATCTAGAGTCTGTACAGTAACATAACATTCCTGATTATGCAATGCTAGGCTCTAAATGGTGTTTCATTCCAGCTGGCTTTTGGGTAATAAAGGGTTAATGGAAGAGCAATTTAGCTTAAGGTATAAAATATTGTTTGGATTTATGTCCAGTACATCCCATTGTTTTTGGCATCAAATTTTCTTAAAATGTTCCCATTCTGTTCCATTCCGCTCCATCTTTTACCTAGTCCCTGTTTATTCCAGGCTGATCAATTCAAAATGAGATGTGTGACCATCTAAAATAGAACAGAAATTAATCTGTTTTGAAGACATTTCTTTAGTTACTGCTCAAGATTCTGTTGTCTAGTTTTATGATACATCTGTAAAAAAGCTCTTTAATTCCTGCATTTGAGGTAAAATACCTCATTTGTAGTTGTTAGTAATCAAACCACATCGCTAGCAAGATGTGTACAGACATTATGGGAATTTAAAGCAGTAGCATGTGCATAGATCTTATTGATGCATGAGCCTTTTATCAAATCATCTACTACTCAACCCTCAGTAAAACAAAGCATTATACATTTATTCCACATAGTTATCCAGAATACTAATGTACAATGAGTTAAAGGTTTGCTTTCCTGTAGAATATTTACATAATAACAAATCAATTCAAGTTATTTTCCAAACAGAGAACGAATAATAGAAGCACCAGCAGATGAAGACTCCCAGAATGATGCAATGCATGATTACACATGTATGAATTAAGGCAGAGACAAAACTGCGCAAATTTCTGAAATGTATTTTTCACGGATCATTACCTTTGAGCCATTTTTGCACCACTTTGCAACTGGGAATTAAAATCTATTTCATCTGTGAATAATTTCATTCATATTAATAACAGCAGCTGATATCACTTCTCAGTGCTAAAGCATTTTCAGTTACATGTATATTTGAATGTGCCACTCAGCGCAAGAGGCCACCAAACTAGTTGCCTTGGCACTGCTATGCTGACATATTCCTTCTTCCCATCCCCATTCTAATGAAGAGACTAATGATGTCATCACAAGACTATGGGCGTTTATACACGACCCCTAAGCTCCACCGCAAATGGCTCCCAGCTACAGAGATTAAAAATGTTTACCCACCAGCTCCGGAGTTAACAGGAAATTAAGTGCGACCCCGCCCACTTTAGCGCGTCCCAGCGCAGCTTTCAGGTACCTGCTCTTTGGATGTGAATATTATTTGATCCGGTGTAAGGATAGTGAATGCGGGGCTCTCCTGGCTTCTGTTTGTTGTTTTTCTGCCCCCGCCCCTTTAAGAGATCTGAATGCTGCCGGGAACAGAACGGAGGTAAGCCGGCATTCTTTTCTTTCTTTTTTCTCCCTCCCTCACGCAGCCAGCAACCAGGAAGTGCGGAGGGGGGTGGGGACAGAGGAAGAGCGACAAACCCCTAAGATCTCTGGTCCGAATTTAAGTGGCCAGCAGATCTTAGGGGTAGTGTAAAAAGGCCCTATGTGGCAATGATGGCAAGCCTTTTGGTGACCGAGTGCCCAAACTGCAATTCAAAGCCCACTCATTTTTCGCAAAGCGCCAATACAGCAATTTAACCTTGAACAGAGGTGGCTGCAAAGGGATGATGTTGGATGCCCACAGAAAGGGCTCCTAGTGCCACCTTTGGCACCCGTGCCATAGGTTCACCAGCACTGGTATATGGCATAAATGATGGCAAATGTTACTTTTAAAAACAACTCCTAAAATCTTACAGTGGCCCAATAAAGCAACATTCCTTATCTCTGTGTGGCATTGAGAGATCTGTTCACCTTGTGATTCTCACTGGCAGGGAGATCATGAAGAAAAGTGGTTCCCAACCTTGGGCAAACCAGGTGTTGCTGAACTGCAACTACCAGAAACCTTAACCACTAGCAATGCTGGCAGGGGTTTCTGGGAGTTGCAGTCCAAGAACACAATGGGCGACCCAAGGATGGGAACCACAAATGAAGAGAAAAAAGGAAGAAACTCCAAAATGATGTTAAAGGAGCAGGTAGAGTTCCAAAGAGAGTGGGTGTAGGAAAAAATAACAGTGACAATAATATGGAATAGTATTAAGATAATTGATTCCACAAATGCTCAGACACTAAAGTTTAGATTTTGAGTCACAAGCCTGACTCTAAACAAACACCCTCAGAGGAATTACATTTGACTGTCAAGGGCCTTCCCACACATTTCCTTTTATAAGTTCTCCAACCTTAAAAACTCCAAATCTGACTATTACTTTGACTAGTCAAACTAGTCAGAAGATACACCCGAGATTGCATCCTCAAGGTTATCCGAGACAAAGAGGTGGAAATCAATAAATCCAAAGTGACAATATTGAAAGACGTCCCCTGGGATGTCCGTCAACTGCGAAAAGAATATACATTTCTTACCAAACTTCTGCTCAAGCATGACATAAGATACAAGTGGCTCTACCCCCAAGGTCTGTCTTTCCAATGGGAAGGGAAGTTGGGCTATTCTCCCTCCTCCTCTTCACCATCCTCTTCCAAAGGTGAGGATACGACCGATACTCAAACCACCACCAAAGATGACAGCCGAGATAACCAGACCCCTAAACAAGAGACCCCAAAGCATGATCAAGATTCCTATGGCGTAGTGGGAGGTGCCAGGCCGAAACACTATCTCAGGCCAAAACCAGGGAAGAAGAAATATCGCTGGAAGTAAAATAAGATGGCCCAGAAAATCCTAACATGGAATATTAATGGATTGAACACCCCACAGAAGCGTCGGAAGACTTTTAATCTCCTCCAAAAACAACAATGTTCAATCATCTGTTTACAGGAAACCCACATATTGAGAAAGCATGAACAATATTTAATCCAAAACAAATTGGGGAATTTATTTTCCACATCAAACAAAGAAAAGAAGCAAAATGGGGTGGCACTATATATTAAACCAGAGCTCTTCCCAACCCTTCTGGAAAAAGATGAATCAGGCAGATGGATCCTTGTCCAGGCAAATATCCAATCTAAAGAAACAATTATTGTTGGTATATACGCCCCCAATAATAATCATGGAAGACAAACCTTTTTCGAAGAATTGGCCCAGAAACTGCTGCAATACGAAAATCATCAGTTAATAATATTGGGAGATTTCAATGCTGTACATATTCCATCTGTAGACGGGAAAACATCAAAAGGGAAAAAATCCAAGACCTCATCTTCCACTCTGCCCAAATCGTTCCTGGACATTTCTGACATTTTAGAACTTCAAGATATTTGGAGAAGGAAAAATCCACTAAAAGATGGTTTCACCTTCTATTCAAGACAATATGCCTCTTTCTCCCGTATAGATATGTGCTGGGCCACATCCGATCTTCTACTAAATACAAGGGATATAGAAACCTTGCCCCGAACAATATCTGATCATAATGCCTTTTTAGGGACACTGAAATCTTCGGGTTAGCCCAGACACTGGAAAATCAACTCAGCCTTGTGGACGGATAAAGAATTTACTTTAGAGGCAGCCAAAGACTTGAACCTATATTTTGAAATGAACCTGAACAAGGGTACACCACTGAAAACGGTGTGGGATGCCTCAAAGCCCTACTTTAGAGGGTTTGTCATTCAATATATGGCAAGACGGAACAAAGAGAGGAAAAAGCAATTTGAATCAATTCTTAATACGATGAAAAAGCTTGAAATGGACTTAATTCACGATCCCCGCAATGAGCAGCTGGACAAAGACTTGGCTTCTTGTAGGCATGCACTAAATCTGATTCTGACTGCAGATATAGCTCACAAAATCAAGTTGGCCAAACTGAATTTTGTGGAAAATGCAAACAAACCAGGCAGATGGTTAGCCTACAGGTTAAAAAAGGTACAATCTCAAAAACTTATATTATCACTCAAAGATAAAACTGGGGAAAATCAGACAGAGCAGTTACAAATCCAAAAAATTATAGAGGCATACTACCAGAACTTATTCAAGCCGGAGATGATCGACAAAGATGCCATCTTTCATTATCTCGAACAAGCCAATTTCCCAAAATTTACTGAAGAACAGAGAGCCCAGACGAATGCTCCTATTACAATGATGGAAATAACAGAGGCTATCAATCACCAAAAAATGAACAAGGCCCCTGGACCCGACTCAATACCGGCTCAATTTTACAAAAAATTCTCGGAGATAGTCTCTGGAAATATGAAAAATCTTTTTACATCCATTTTAGAAGGCGAAGACATACCAGATTCCTGGAAATTATCACATACGACACTGATTCCTAAAGAAGGGAAATCTAAAGACTTGATACAGAACTACAGGCCAATTGCCCTTCTAAATGTGGATTACAAAATCTTTGCAACCATTTTGGCTAATAGATGGCGGACGATCCTACCCCCTTTGATATCACATGATCAGACTGGCTTTCTTCTGAAAAGGCATCTTCAATCCAACATCAGAACTTTTCTCAATGTGTTGGAATACTACGAATCCCACCCCAAGAAGCAAGTAGCTTTCGCATTCATTGATGCTGAGAAAGCTTTTGATAACGTATCCTGGTCTTTACTTAAAACTCAGTTAGATTATCTACAATGTGGCCATAGAATGCAGCGAGCAATTGAACAAATCTATTCCACCCAAAATACCAGGATTGTAGTCAATGGCCATCTTGCAGACAAAGTCAACATATATAAAGGTACCAGGCAAGGATGCCCCCTCTCTCCCCTCTTGTTTATACTAACTCTGGAGGTACTCCTTCATGTTATAAGAAAAACCCCTGGTATCCAAGGCCTACAAAGCAAAGGAGAAGTTTATAAGGTACAAGCTTTTGCAGATGATTTGTTGGTAATTATGGAGAACCCCCAGACCTCTTCTTTAGAACTCTTGAAGACTTTGGAGGCATACTCTAAAATTTCTGGATTAAAGGTAAACAGAGAAAAAACATTGTTGCTTACTAAAAATATGACTTCATCCATGATTGAAAAACTGGTAAATCAATCAGGTTTCCAACATGCTAGTAAGGTAAAATATCTGGGTATTACCGTATCTAATCGTTGTAACTCTTTACTTAAAGAAAATTATGTTAATGTTATAAAAACAATCAAAGCTGATTTTGAAACTTGGTCAAGACTCCAGTTATCCTTAATGGGCAGAATTGCTGCAGTTAAAATGAATGTTCTACCTAAACTGCTTTTTTTATTTCAATCTTTGCCTATATTACCTAACTTTAAGATCATTACGGATCTGGAAAAAAGTATACGCATATTTATATGGCAAAAGAAAAAAGCAAGGATTAAAAATGTCTATCTACAGGATAGAACCAAAACTGGTGGCTTTGCCCTTCCTAATTTAGTATTATACTACAAGGCTGCTGCCATGACCTGGATTAAAGACTGGATTCTGATGACAAATAAAAGAATATTGCAGCTTGAGAGTTATGGCCTAGACAAGGGCTGGCATTATTACATGTGGTATAGGGGTAACATACCTACTCTCTTTAAAAAGCATTGGATAAGGAACGCCCTAGTTAAAATATGGTTATCGATTAAAAAACAATTCTACTCTAAAGCACCATTGTGGCTACCTCCACTGGGAGCGATTTTTAGCTCCCATATAAGTGAAACTCCAAATGCTATAACTTATAGACACCTTCTGAATGTTGACCTCTCATTGAAACCATTAGGGAAATTAGTATCAGAAGGCTATAATTTAGACTGGTGGAAGTATCAACAAATATATTCACACTACAAAGATCTCACCAAAGAGGGGGGATTTACGACTATTGATACTCCACTTGATAAAATACTTTCATCTGGCGATTCCAAGCTTCTTAGTAAATTTTATAGTATATTGTTAAATGAAAAAAATGATTGATACACTGGTCAAAGATACTATGATAAGATGGGCAGAAAACTTTGGTTACTCTATTCGTCTAAACAAATGGGACTCTCTGTGGAATACAGTTAAAATCTTTAAATCTATTTCTTTTAAGAAAAATTGTTATAAGATGTTCTATAGATGGCATCTCGCACCACACCGATTATCCAAGATGTATAATTGCTCACCCAAATGTTGGAAATGTAAATATGATTGTGGTACTTTTTACCATATGTGGTGGACATGTAAAGAGGCAAAGGCATATTGGAAAATGGTAAAACTATTTTTAGAAAGATGTCTGAAAATTAAGATAGAGCTTAGACCAGAACTTTTCTTATTAAATATAGTAGATATAAATATTTCATATGATCAGAGATATGTACTTCACCATGTAATTGTTGCTGCAAGGATACTGTATGCGAAATTCTGGAAACAACCAAACGTGCCAACAGAGAAGAATTTCCACGAAAAGATAAGAGAATGCATCGAAATCGACAGACTCTCCGGCTATTTAAAGGGAGACTATGATGAGATCTCTCGGAAAAGATGGCAAGAAGTAACAAACCTACTAGTACTATGACAATATTTGGCAATCTATCAATATGTTATATCACTATTTTTACTTTGGTTGACATATTCAATGTAAATTTTAAAATTGTATCCCCCCCTTTTTCTTTTTTTCCTTTTCCCCCCATACCCCTCCCTTTCTTCCCCCCTTAAAAACCCAATAAAATTATTAAAAAAAACTCCAAATCACAAGTATTCACTCAATTTATTCTATTTATTTGTGACCTGCCTTCCTCTCAAAAGTGACACAAAAGTTGAAATCTTGTTACCTTTTAATGCTGGTGAGAGACAAAAAGAAAAGAAAATATGTTGTTTTTCTCCAGCCATTAAAATTAAGTCCCTGTTGGGATTCCTGAGCGTGCACCAAGTCCGCATGATTATGTGCCCCAAAGAAGCAGCAACTCTTTAATGGCTGGCTAGAAAGGAATGGTGGTTATATCTTCTGCAACAGAATATCAGGCAAGGTACCTTTCAAAAGTTCTCAGAAGATATAGTTCAAGTACACTAAATTACAGCATTAAAAAAGCCATAAATCATGTTGCATATTAAAACTGCAGCAGCAAGTTTCAAAGCACATAAGAGTTTTGAAAATATAATATATAATGCATTAAAAATCCCTTTCCTGGCAGCCAGTTAGTGTGAAGGATCTGTCTGAACAGAAAGATATTTACTTGCTGGCAGAAACACAGCTGGGAGAGGTGCAAGCTAGCTTCCTTTAGCTGGTAGTTCCACAGTCTGGGAGCAATACCAATAGGATACCTTTGTGTCTCCATCAGCCACGCCTATAAAGTTTTTAGCACTGAAAGATCTTCTCTAAAAATCTTGCAGCCCATGAATGCTCACGTGCGGAGATGGCATTCTTTCAGACAGCTTAAACCCCAGTCGATGTAGGGCTTTTATAGGGCTAACCAGTGCTCTGAAATGAACAGTACTGGACTTGGAAACAGGTTGGTTCCCTGTGAAGCCGTTACAGGAGGGAATTTCATTTCTCACAGCAACTCCCTTTCTGCAGGTTCAGGGCGCCACTGTCTAACAGTGACAGTCTCCCTGCCAATATGCTTTAATGAGATAGGAGGAAACAGCAATGTTACTCAATCTCTTTTAGTGCCCCATCCTTAGTACTTGCTGATGAGTCCCTCAGGAGCATCAATGCCTAGTGTCAATGAATATTAATAAGAGACCATATTAAAGTCTTCGAAAAACCCTGTGCTCATCATGCAGAGCCTCTGCAATCTCTGTGTCCTGTGTGAATTCCAGCTAATCCTTTTTGGCAAGATGAAGCAGGCAGATAGCTTAGAAGCAATAGTTGCTTTTGAGTCAGGCTGGTCCCCCTGATAGAATACGAATGAACAATACTGCAGCATAAGCACTTCAGAGTGCAAAGGCATGTCGATCATTCCCGTTTCAGATATTTTGTTTGGTGGCACCATCTGTATTCAAGTCAAGGAGCTGCCATTTGGCTCCAGCTTTCCTCCCCCCCCCATCTCCAATTTAATGTTTATATCACTCTACTATAATGGCACTGTGCTGCATTCAACCTGAGGGGATGATGCATACTTCTGCAGAGCTACATCTGGAAGAATTACTCATTCCCCAGATTTGTGGGGTGATAAAATCTAATGATCTACACATTCAGTTGTTGTTTCCCCCTTTTCATTATTCACAAATGCAGATGTTTCTAAGGCAAAACTGAGAACACTGATACTGTCTCTGCTGTAGACTGTTCACTCTCACCTATACTACACAAAGCTAACAGAAGAATAGAGGTGCTAAATGCAAGACAAAAGAGTTGTTATGCCAGGCTGACTAACTGCACACTGTATAGTTATTTAGCAAACATAATTGGTCAGGAGTAATTGTTTCCATTCCATGACCTGAAAATGTGAGGATCTGTGGGGTTTCTCCCTTGCCGATTCCAACAGAGTGAGGCCAAGATTCTTCTCAACAGATAGTGATACATGTTCTCACCCTCAATGTAGTTTTGTACCGTGACAGCGTTGGTCGCGATCACATGGTTTTGTTCCTGTTTCAGTGTTCCCATGGCCATGATAACTTGAATCGTGACAAATGTTATCTCACGGTCTTGTACCGTGACAAACATTGAATTTGTCTAGCTTCCTTTTTCCTTTTTTTTGGGGGGGGGTTAAAAATTCTTTTTAGATCTTTTGCTTCTGAAAAGTCAAAATCTTTGCAGGCAGGGAAGGAGTCTATGGCTGGTCTGGCTAGCTTTCACTTTCTCCAAGTGGCTGCATTGGAATGCTCTGGGTGATAGCCTTCGGCTTTCTTTGTTCTTTATTCCTTTTGCTTGCTAATTAATGGTCTCCCTGGTGTCCCTCTTGCCTGGCTTTGAAGTTTGTTTTGTTTTATTGGTATTTAACGGAAGAAGGCAAGGGGGTGGAGATCATCTGGGGTAGGTGGGCACTTTGAATGTAACACCCAACACAGTATCTGGGACACAGTTTTCTGAGAGAAACAAGTGTTTTGTTGGGTGACAGTTGTTACCTCACGGTGTCTTGTTTCGGAACAGAAACTGGGAAGAAACTGGGACAAGGAAATACCCTACCCCAGCACCAGGTACAGATTTGTCTTGCTTAGCACCCATTCTGGGGGCATGGTCGAGACAAATTACAGCTGTTGCACGACGGACGTGAAGTAAGACTTTTTTTGTACTGCTCCAAAGCCAAACAGAGAGACAAAACGTACATGAAGTAAAAGAGAGAAAGTTACTAGAAACATAAGAAAGAAAGACGGGGGAAAAACATAGCTCTTGGTGTGTCCGCAATGTTTATTTTAATAAAATGTTCTGTGCATTTTGGGAACTTCCATAATTTTTTTTGGCAAGGTAGACTGATAATTGATAGAATGTTCAAACTCTTTCCTCTGTTGCCCCTACACAAATACTTTGAGTGCCATTCCACAGGGTGGACAGTTTACTTTGGAGGAATGGTCCATATCTTAAGCAGCAAGCAGTAAATGTTCTTCCCCAATCTATTCAATCTTTGTGTTTTGTTTATTTTTGGGTTTATTCCATAGGTATGTATGGTGAGCATCCTGGTGTAATAACTGTTTCAAAGGAACTTCTGTTAAATTACAGAATGAAGGTATTCCACTGGGCTTTAAGATGAAAAAAAAAACTTTTGCAAAATCAACCAGGGTGATGTTCTTCAAGAAGTGTTAGTTACGGATGGCCTGGATAACTGCTCCAGCTTAACCCTAAGCATTCTGGTTAGCTTCAGACACTGATTTTTCAAGACTGCATAAAAGCCAGAAGGGAATGGAATAGGGGAGGTCTTCAAAATAAAAAAATGACACTGCAACAACTAGAATTTAATGGACAACTATCAGGACAATTTTTAGACCTCAAACCTAAAAATCATTACTCTTTTATCGACCCTTTATTAATTAAAGTACCTGTAAAAGTAATTAAATTAGTTCTCCTTCAAAACCCCACAAGAACAGAACACAATGAACCAGAAAAGCAACTTCCAAGTAGGATAACCAAACCAAATTCATGACACATTGATGACTAGATGACACAGATGCAGCAAGCCATAAATCATCCTCAGGGACAACATTTTAATACCCACTCTGGACAAAAAAATCAGTATTGCAAAAACAAAACAAAACAAAACAAAAGCTGAAAATGGTGACATCCAAGCAGAGAGCTCATTCTTCCTTTCCATCTAACTAGAGTAGAAAAGATGTAACCAGCCCCAAAATGTTCCCAATAAATCCTTCAGGATTTATCTTATCAGATTTCAATAACAGGAAGATATATATGAAGTCTAAACCCTTCATAGATTTATAACTAGGTCTTGTACATCTCTAAACAAAAGAAAAGTCTGCTGAGTTCAATGAGACTTCCAGGCACACGGATATTTGACCGAAGACTTAGGGTAGAACTTTAGAAATACATAAAAACCAGTTCCAAAATTATCTTTCTTAGTCATGCTCTCAGTGATACAACCTTTTGTGACCCAGAAAAGGAACACAGGAAATAATATATATAGAAAGAATCCTTCCTGATTTTCAATGGCTTCCATTCAGTTCTCAGTAAAGATTAAAAGGTGTGCCATTAGAGACATTGATGATTAGGGATAAACTCACTTGTCAGGTCAGATTAAAAGATCCAGTTACACAAAATTTATTTGCTGTTTAGGTTTGTATTGGCTGCACTTATCTTGAATTTTTGCTGACTGCTGTTATGAATAGTGATTATTTTTATGACTGAAGATTTATATATATATATATATATATATATATATATATATATATATATATATATGCATGTTAGGGTGGATTCGGGTTTCTTCCCGTGTAGAAATCTGGTTGTTCTGGCGACGTTTCGACGAGGTCTCACTCGTCATCTTCAGGCTGGTGTTCTGGCTTCTTTCTTCTTGAAGCAAAGTGTGGTCTCAGTTGAAGTCCTTCTATAAATACTGCTGGGGGGGTGTGGTTTGCTTGCTCTGTTGCTGATTGTAGGTTCCTTTGTTCTTTTGTGATCTGCTGTGTGGCTGAGGCGATCGTTAAGGGATTAACTGCTGGTGGGTTAGATGGCTGTTTAGAGACATCCTGTGTGGGTGAGGTGCTGGATGTGTGTCTGTCAGCCTTTTGTTTCTTTTTTTTTAAATGTTTTTTTATTAAATTTTAAACTACATACAATGACATAAAAATGAAAGTAAAAAAAAACTACAACAAACAATATAAGTGCACCCCCATCCCACGGGGCCATCCATACATTCTTATTCGTTGCTCCATCTTCTATTCTTCTAGTAGTCTTCTTAAAGTTCTCTTCTCCAGAATTGTTGTGAGATATTCGTGGACTCTTTCCCTTTTCCTTCGACTAGTACATAATCTAAAAATTTACCCCAGATATCGTAGAAAATGTCTTTTTTCATTTCTCCTCGTTTAACCTTTAAACTGCAGGACAGTTTATCGTTTATAGCTATATCCCAAAGTTCATTATACCAGTCTTCCATCTTGAATTCTAGTTTTGACTTCCAATTTTTTGCTATAATTAATCTAGCAGCTGTCATAAAATTTGCTATTAGTTCCTTTGTTGTAACAACATAATCTTTACTTGTTAACAATGATAATAATGCTATCTCTGGATTACAATCTATATCCATCTTAATCATATTACTTAGCTCTAAAAACACTTTTTCCAGAACCTTTGGACTATTTCACATTCCCACCAAAGATGCAAGTAAGTACCAAGCTCTTTTTCACATTTCCAACATATCTTAGAGTAAGCAGGATTCATTCTATTTAGTCTTACTGGGGTTAAATACCATCTGGAAACCAATTTGAAGTAGTTTTCTTTTATCCTGACTGACAATGATCTCAAAATTCTCATATTCCAAATTTTCTTCCAGTCTTCTTTCTCTATCTGTACATTAAGGTCTTGGTTCCAAACTTCTCTCAAGGTGTTTAACTCCTTCATTTCTGATAATTCCCCTAGTATTTTATATATTTTACGTGTTATTCCTTTCTCTGAATTTTCCTGTTCAGACTCAAGCAATAGTAGGAAATGTTCAAATTTTGTGCATTCTCTGATTTGATTATTTCTCTTTCCCCAGTCCTTTATCCATTTTCCTAGTTGAATATAATTTAACCATGTTAAATCACTGGGTTGCAAAATATTTTTTATATCCTGAATTGTTTTAATCTTGAGCATCCAATCCTTTAGTCTAGCCACATACATCGGACAGACAAACAGGAGAATAAGCGCACGCATCGCAGAACACAAGAACGCAGTCAAAAAAGAAGAAAAATCTTCCTCTCTCTTCCAGCACATAAAAACAACAGGTCATGAAATTGACTTTGAAAGAACCAAACTCATCTCCAAAACTGAACACTTCAACAGTCGAATAATCATGGAAGCCATTGAAATAGAGAAACACCCAAACAACATGAATAAACGTGATGACACCTCCCGCTTGCCTGACATCTGGAAACTAGCCCTGGTCAACAGACGAGCCTCTGTCACAAAGACTGACACCAGGTCCAAAAGGACACAAGATGCCACCACCTTCCATCCACACCAAACACAAACCCAGACCCTTCCCACAGATGAAACGAAACCACCATCCAATAACAAAACCACGACTGCACCATCTACTGCGGCACCCCACTCCAGTCACCACATGGAGCACACTCACACACCCCAAAAAAACATTGGGAGACCACAGACACCTAGCCAGACCAAAATGAATTCACAAGACACAGGACCCCACTCCACCAAAGCCCAGGATACTGCCAGAACCCACCAGCCATCTAACCCACCAGCATGTAAACAGCCATCTAAACAGCCACCAGCAGTTAATCCCTTAACGATCGCCTCAGCCACACAGCAGATCACAAAAGAACAAAGGAACAAAGGAACCTGCAATCAGCAACAAAGCAAGCAAACCACACACCCCCAGCAGTATTTATAGAAGGACTTCAACTGAGACCACGCTTTGCTTCAAGAAGAAAGAAGCCAGAACACCAGCCTGAAGATGACGAGTGAGACCTCGTCGAAACGTCGCCAGAACTACCAGATTTCTACACGGGAAGAAACCCGAATCCACCCTAACATGCATATATATATATATATATATATATATATATATATATATATATATATATATATATATATATATATATATATATATATATATATATATATATATATATATATATATAAAATTTAATTCATTTATATTTATATTTATATTTATAGACCCCCTGATTTTCCAAAGGAACTCTGGGCATTTCAGAACATGAAATATATATAAAAATAGACCCATTTCAGCCCAGTTAGGATCAAAAATAGGATGCATTTCCTGTAGTCAAGATGTACAATATTTAATAACAAAATTTGGACAAGAGCCTAACCTGCCGTTTGCCTTCTCAACTGGTGATTTTCTATGAGAAAATGAAGTGAAAGTGAGAGATGGATATTCATATTGTCCCTTCATATGTTTGGGCAGCATGAAGTTCTTCCTTCATATTTAGACACTCATACTGATCATGCAAATATTTGCTAGCAATAAAAAAAAATCATAGATATTCATTAAAAAAAAGCAAAACAAGTGGCAAAACTATTTTAAGCAAGAAGGCAACAAGCCTCAGTCTGGCTCCGACTACATGGTCAGATACTAAAGAAGTTTCTCCACTCCTATTCAAATTCAAAATCTTTTTTTACAGACTACGTGACCGAAAGGCTGACTTGAATTGCTCCCAAAGTGGCTTCCCGCCCCCCTGCTAACGAGGGGCTTCTACTTTTTCAAACTGGAACGATTCAAACAGTTTCTTCCCCCTTCTGGTAAGTTGTGATACACACTGGTAAATACAGGAGGCATGTCTATAGGTGGTGTTTCAGTGACAGTTGGTGCATGGTGTTGAGGGCCAGAGAAGCATGGCTACACTTTCTCCCCTCTCCCCTGAAAGCCCCCATCAGTTCCTGTCAGACTGGTAGGACCAGAAGAAGAAAGGAATGGTCGAAGCAGAAGGAAAGAAGGGGAACCTGTGGATTGGAATACAAGTCACACCATGTCCAGTGTGAGCAATGAACTCATGAATCAGTCCTCAGCCCCTGTGTGAACATTAACTGCAATTTCAAATGTAATTCAGCTTGGAATCAAATTGCAGCACAATTCCAGTGTTAGATACACCCTCTGCCTCATGAATAACTTCCTATGCTCATTTCTGCAATCACAGGTCAAGACACAGATGCAATAGATACCTTTTAGAGCTGAAAGTACACTAGAGATGAACTGAGGTGACTAGGTAATTTTTCCTGGTTTGTAAAATTAGGCTTCTGAAGATCAATCACCAAATAAGGCAAGTTAATCCGCACTACTTTAAAGTGAGAGAAGCTCAGGCTGTGACATTCAGCTACTCATATTGGTAAAGAATTTCTTCCTTCCAGTCACAGATTAACTCTAATGCCTGCAGGGCCGTCTTAAGGATATGTGGAGCCGTGGTTCGAAGATCCCTCTGGCGCCCCCCCTGTTTCACAGAGCTGTCTACCTTCCTTTTTTAAGGGAGCTAACGCGACACTTAAATATTATAAAGAAAACAGGAAACTTTTCAGGTTGCTCATTTATTAACAATGCACTTATTAAGTATACAACACCATGACATTGTTTTGTTTTTGCTTGTTTGCTAATGTCCCAAAAAATCTACTTTTCGAGCCTTTCTATGAGCAAAATCCTTTATAAGGTCACTGGTATCTATTGCTACTTCTTTTTCAATACTGATCATGGCAAGGTTTGACAATCTTTCTTGAGACATAGTTGATCTTAAATAATTTTTTATTAATTTTAATTTTGAAAATGATCTTTCACCTTCTGCAACAGTCACTGGTACTGTTAAATATATACGTAGTGATATGGACAAGTTCAGAAATACTGATGTCAAATTATTTGAGTATATATAATTGAAAACATCCAGTGGAGTTGTGTCATCATTGAAAACAATTGGTAAGAGTTCTAGCTCATGAAATAGATCTTCTCCATCTATATCAGCAGCTCCACTTTCAGAAGTCAGTTTCTGTTGCAATTTCAGACACACTGCTCTTTTCTGGCCTGCCTCTAATTTTTTCCATTTGTCTATATTTTGTAAAAATGCAAAGCTGTCATTGTGTGCACTTAACAGTTCAAACTGTTCATTTAGTTTTGTAATTGCCACGTCAAACAAATGAAAATAAAAAATTACTTTAAAGTTGTTCTGTGGATCTGTAATTTTCTCATTGGCATGCTCATAACTGAAAAATCTTTTTCTGGGCCGTGGTCACCCAATGCTTGTAAATACAGTTTTGCATTCTATTTCTTCAGCAATTGATGTAGCTTCTAACAACATACTGTCAAATGCAGAGTCTGTACGCATTGTTGCTAAGTTATTCTTGGCCTGCTCAATCATTTTGACTGCTTCTGGGAGAACAACATCAGGCTTCTGTAAGATTTTACTAACAACATTAATTTTTGTTAATATCTTAAGCCATGTCACCAAAGAACATATGAATTGGAAAGACTTCAATTTCAGCATCAATGAACTTGCAATGTTTCTTGTGTCACCATCTCTCTTGTTATCTGAATAAATTGAATATAGGGCATCATAAAACTTTTCCAAATTAAAACGAAGTGCTTTCAGTGCCTCTACTCTACTTTCCCAACATGTGTTTGATAATGGTTTTAAGGTTAAATTTGGCACCTGGTCCAAGAGCATTTGCCAATGTGTTGTTGATCCAGAAAAGAATACATATATTTCTTGAACAACAGAAAAAAAGTTGGTCACTTCCAGGGAGCTTTTAGCAGCATCATTCACTACTAAATTGAGGCTATGAGCTGCACAAGGAACATAGAAAGCACGTGGATTTATATCCAATATTTTTCTTTGGAGACCTATATTTATCCCTTTCATATTTGCACCATGGAATGGAAAGGGGGGGAATGGAAAGGGAGGAGGGGGGCAGTTCAAGGAGATGGTTTAAAGGCAGTCAGAGGGAAGAAAATCCATGACCAGGTCAAAAAAATTGTGGGCACTCCATCCACTTAGATAAATGGTATATGTTATGGCAAACGATTAAGATGTTCAAATCCACCTCATATAAAGAGAATTGTTATAAAATGTTCTACAGATGGCATCTTAGTCCTCATAGATTATCCAAGATGTACAACTGTTCACCCATATGCTGGAAGTGCGAGCAAGAAATCGGCTCTTTCTACCATATGTGGTGGACCTGTAAAAAAGCCAAACTATTCTGGAATATGGTTAAGAACTTACTAGACATACTGTGGGAGGTTAGGTTAAAACATACACCAGAACTATTCTTGTTAAATATTATAGATACTGAGGTAACATATGATCAAAAATATGTAATTAATTATATAATAGTAACAGCCAGAATTCTGTATGCCCAACTTTGGAAGAACTCTGCAACACCTTCTAAAGATGACTTGAAAGGAAAACTATACTCGGCTATTGAAATGGACAGAATCTCCGGCCACTTGAAAGGAGAAGATGAAGAAGTTTTGTCAAGAAGATGGCAAGAGTTAATATCTGCGTTAAAAACCTTATAAATGATGTTTGCGCTATGAGATTGTTATCAATGTAAAGCGATCCCTTTTTCTTTTTTCCTTTCTTTTTTTTATCTTATAACAATAAATAAAAATATTATTTAAAAAAAATTTCCAACACAAGTATTAACCACAGGCAGGCACAATAAAAGCAGTTATTACCACTTGAACCACTAGGTAACACTGACTTTTAAAAGCTGCCCCCACCCCCACCCACCCCACCCACCCCATCCCAGAACACAATTCTGGCTGGCTGCAAAATCTGCAGGCTCTGATTGGCTCTGATGGAGCTAGATGCAAATGATACACACACTGTCTCCCTCTCGCAGTGTAGCTGCCGTTCGGGCAGAGAAAGCAAAGAAAAGCAGCTTCACTTCGGGTTCTGCTTTCCTGAATCTAAGGCCGTTACTTCACGAAGTGCCTCGCTTCGAACCAACCTTGCCTTCGCTGTGAATTCGGTGGTGGTCACATGGTCTCCCTTCGATCCCACCCCTGTTTATCAGTGCTCACACGCTGCATTTTTACTACCGAATCGATTACTACCTCACGTGCTCCCTTCGCATTAGGACGCCGCTTTGCAACGTTCGCTTGTTCCCATCCTTTAAAAAAAAAAAAAAAAAACCTCGGCGTATCGATGCATCAATACTTGGCTGTCATTTCTGACAGAGCTGGTTATGTGTCTAATCTGGTGGTGGAGAGAAGCGGGCTTGAACCCCCCCCCTTACGTGGGGAGACTTGAAAGCCAGCAGGTAAGGGACTCCTGCCCAACCTCTCCCCTTTGGATGCGTCTTTCCTCCCTCCCCATTCCCTTCTCGCTCCCGGAGGGTGTGCGGTATGATTTTCAAGTCCTCCCTCTGATGCAGACCCGACGGATCGCCCGGCAGCAGAACTCCCTGGGCGTCCCACGAGGGGACGGAGGTGATCGGGCTTGAGGGCGCGTTGCCGAGTTGGATCGCATGCGCGCGCGCAGTTACTGCTTCTCGCCGCGCCGAGCATCTTCAGTTTGGAAGCCGAAAGGGTCGTTTGCAGAGTTTGGATATTTAAAAAATAAAAATAAAAAAAACCCGAGTCCACACGTCACGTTGGGAGCGAAGCGAGATGCGAAGCGAAAAGATTCCCGGCAACTGGCAGGGGCACCACTCACCCCGGTTGGAGCACGGTAAAGGGGGCATGGTCGGGGTGGCATCGCAGCCAAAATGGAGGGGCGTGCGGATTGAAACGATCAATCGCACAGAAAGGAGGGGTTGCCGCGAAGCGAGCGGTTCGTGAAGTAACGGCCTAAGAGTTTTGGGGTTTGGGGGTTCAGGCACCCTTGGGGTTCAGGCGCCCTGGTTCATTGAACCACAAAGGCCTATGGGAAAGTCACCCCTGTAGCCTGCTTTTGCCCTATCTCTATCTCATAACTCTACCTCACATCTCATATCGCACTGCAAAAATCTTATTCTTCATTTGAATGCATGTTTATATGAAAACAGCTGTTCCTTACAAAAGAAGTCTGAACAGCAAGATAATAAAAACCATAGTGTGGAACAGTTAAAAGGAATGCAACTCTATCAGGAAGTAGATGATTAACATGCTACAGATAAATTGTAAATCTGTATGACATATTTGGGTATTCATTTCTTACTCATGAGATTAATTAAAGGCCAAAATATTTATAAAAGTTAAAATATGGGCAAGGCCAATACAGTTGGATTGACAGTTATGAGAGTGATTCTCTCTTGATAATAAGTGCATCGTTTTCACTCCATCTTATTTCTTGAGTGTGCAATCCATAAACCAAAATAGGATATTGGACAGGAATAGTTTAAAATCTAGAGATGCATGTTTGGATTTGGAAATATCTGGAATTTACCAAATAATGGCACATTCTGATTGTTCCAAATGTATCCAAAACTCAATTGAATAGCTCCTATTTGAACTCCCTTTTACTACTATAAATTAGAAAGCAAAAGTCTAGTTTTCTGCTTCCTAGAGGAAGAAGTAGAAGTGAAACCTAGATCTCAGGCATCCTGGAGTGATTTTTTTTTTTTTTTTGAGAAATGAAAATTAAAGACACACTGGCACCAAGGGTAATGGTGGTAGAGAACCTGTAAATGATATCTGTCTGCACTACTGAAGAATCCGAAATGATTCTTCACTTAGGGCCTTTTCACCCGACCCCTAAGATCTGCTGGCCACTTAAATTCGGACCAGGGATCTTGGGGGTTCGTTGCTCTTTCTGCGTCCCCACCTCTCTGCAGTTCCTTGATCCTGTCTGCGTGAGGGGAGGGAGGAAAAAAGAGAGGAAAAAATGCAGGCTCACCTCCAAAGCTGCCCGGAGCCCTGTCGTTGTCCTGATTCCTTCTCTTCTGTTTGTTTGTTTTTTGCCCCCACCCCTTCTCTTAAAGGGGTGGGAGGCAAAAACAAACAAACAGAAGCAAGGAGAGCCCCGCACTCACCAGATTAAATCCGGACCTGGGGATTTTCACCCTCCTAGAGCAGGTACAAAAAAAGTGCGCTGGGACACGCTTAGGTGGGCGTGGTCGCACTTAATTTCCTGCAAACTCCGGAGCTGGTGGGGAAACAATTGTAAGCTCCGGAGCTGGCAGCCATTTGCTGCGGAGTTTAGGGGTCGTGTACAAATACCCTTACTGAGATCTGGCAGGATTACATCTCTGGAGCAGTAACTTCTAATGACAGACTATCAGGAATCTATAGTCAGGCCCATAAAGGGCAGTTGTTCATTCTCCAACATGAATTCCAGTAGGTGAGGAAAAAAAATGGCTCGGACATCCATTCAGTAGAATTGGGATGGCAACTGTTTCAGTCTTGAAGCCTTCTTGTTTGTGCTTGCTTCACCATATGTTTGGAATATATCCTGCACAGCATCTCACGTCGATGATAGCCAAGATGCTAATCCTCTCTTTAGCAATTTACTTTATTCCTAGTAGGAGTAATACTACTACTACCAGTTAATCCCAAGTTATTTGATCGATTCACTCGGGCACAGGCCAGCTGACAATGAAGAAGCATGAAGCTGTATCTGATTAAACTGGCTACCGTGCTGGGGAGGCTTCCAAAAAGGCCCCGCTTGACACAAGCTGTATGTGCTGATCATCACTAAGGCAGGCGTAACTGGGGAATGTTCTTTGAAGGAGGAGGCTGGGACACAGCAGCTGATTGTCTAAGAACTGCAGTATGAAACCGTAATATTGAAACTGAACAGAGGGGAGATGGCTTTAGGGTCTGTCTACATTCTCTCCTGCATCACTCCCCTAAGTTAAAGGGCTAACACTCATCATCATCCAAACAATCATCCATTGGTTCATATTAAGATTTTTGGTGATTCTGATGTGTGTGTGTGTGTGTGTGTGTGTGTGTGTGTGTGTGTGTGTGTGTGTGTGTGTGTGTGTGTGTGCGTGCGTACGCACATGCGCACACACACACGCACACACACACGCACGCACGCACGCACGCACACACACACACACACACACACCTTCAGGTCAATTATGATCTATGGAGAAGTTTTTCATGGTTTTCCAAGCAGAAAGCTCGCAGTACTGATATACCATGCCCTTCTTCTGGTGGCACCCACGAACTTGCCAAAGGTCACATGCGCTGGTTTTGTTCACGGAAGGTGCAGTGGGGAACTGAATTTGCAATGTCTGGCGTCACAGTTGGATTCCTTTCCCACTGAGCTATCCAGGCAGCTAGCCACCCTGTAATGAACCCTTAAAATGGAAGTCCAGTTGGAGTGCTCAGAATGGAAGCTGGAAAGGAAATGCCTAGTATGTTCCACATTCCACCAGCAAAGACAAAATCATTTGGGAAACTATGTTATCTGGAAAGGTACAAAAAGCAATTAAAACAGCCTAATGATTACAGCAGTTGCCTCGATGCCCTAAGCACATCCGATCTCGCCTGATTTCAGAAGCTAAGCAGGGTCGGCCCTGGTTAGTACTTGGATGGGAGACCACCAAGGAATGCCAGGTGCTGTAGGCGCCTGGAGTAGGGACTGGCAAACTACTCCAGTATTCCTGCCAAGAAAACTCCATGGGCATGGAATCACAAAGAGTCAGTCACGACTGTAATGACACAACACACACACACAATGATTACAGCATAGGCTGGCCAAAAGGCGGGTGAAATAGGTAGAGCCAGAAGTTGGGCCTTTGATCCCACCCACTCTGTGTGCCAGGAGAAGAGCCTGTGAGTTCATGGGAAAACTGCACAGTCCCAGAGCACCCCCAGGGGAAGGAAATGATAGGCCACTTCTGATTACTGACTACCTCAAAAACTCTGGAAAGAGTCACCATGAATCACAATTCATGTTGCGGTATATGATGGTGATGACAATGAAGAAGAGGAGGAGGAGGAGGACTTGTTGTCCAGACATTGTTGGACTATAACTCCCATAATCTCTTTTCAATAGCTCTTCTGGATGGGGCTGACAGGCATTGCAGAGAATGGCTTGGGAAAGCATCAAATGAACGGCGGTTCCTGTTTCACACCCCCTTCCCAAAATATACACTACAACAAATTTCTGTAGTTAGTCTCCATTCTTCAGTTTATCATTTTTATACCTCTTTGTTAGAAGCAATGTCTCAGCAATAGCATTACAAAAAAAAAAAAAAAAAGATAGATTTAAATTCCTATTCCATGGTGTTCTAAGGGGGAGTGATTAAGAACTTCATTATAACCAAACATTAGTATCCTTGGGTGAGGTCTGACTAAAACTTAATGCATATTTATGAGGTCGATTAGGAAGGCGCCTTCCGAAACAAACTGGGTTGGTCAAATTAACAGCATCTGCCTAAAGATCCTACTGTTTCCTGGCTGTTAGCAATCACTACAATATTACAGAAATGTTTGCAAACCATAAGCAACACTTAAGCCATCAGAATGATAAATGGGTTGCTTTGCATAGGAATAATGAGTACATGTTCTTGAAGCATAGCAACGACATTGGATAAGTACAACACAGAGTTTCGGGGGACAGGAAAGTAAGAAAATCCACAAGGCAATAGGCCTTCCAAGACTAATTACATGCTCGGTACCTGCTATATACCCCTGCTGTGCTGCAATAATTTCTCACCAACCAAAGCACACTGTATTAAAACTTTTCCCCAGGCAGCTGAGAAAGTCAAGGCATTTTGCAGGCTCTAGACCTCTCCAAGGAAAATCAATTTGAGAAATTCACCGACTCTTCATTTGAGGCAAATTTGTTCAAACGCTTCTAAAGGAGAAAGATTTGATGGGAAATGCCTTCAAAAAAAAGAAAGAAAAAGAAAGAAAAAGAAATAGATTGAAATTATTCTCCAAGTCAGGCTGCAAAGCAACCTGATCAACTCCCTTCCAGGACTGATTAGGTAAGAAAAATCTAGAGGTGAGGACACAGGGAAATCAGACGGTCTTGTTAAAGTGGAGGAAGCGATCCATTTCACGCTAACAGCTGAAGTGTAACAGCAGGAAAGGGATTTCAGGGCTGCAAATAATTTCTCAGGATATTAGCAAGGTGGAAGACATCAAAGCAACAGGAGAA